>CM057449.1:941452500-942022500 GCA_016271365.2 Neoceratodus forsteri | reverse complement strand
AAAGCCCCATGTTGCAATACTTGAGTAGTAAGATTAGATTAACAGTTATTGGGTGTGATATGATTCTTTTATCAATACGAACATAGTTTCTTAATTTAAAAAGTTGTGTTTTTACACTGTGCTATCATTTAATGCTGTACTGCTGACATTTGGGTTAACACTATTACAAACAAGCCTTTGGAAGAAAAAAGGGTGTATGGTAGTTTAAAGAAAGATTATATAAATAAAAAGCCTGTTCAGAGCAAAATTTAATGTGCTTACAAAACTTGATAAGATGTATGCTTGTGTGACTTAGATACATTGTGGCTGTTTACCTCTCTATCTGTGGGATGTACCACCCTATAGGGGTACGATGGTGAGGAACCCTAAAGGAGTGTTTCACCCCTATAGGTGCCATGGGAATGATTCCCTTGGCTAAAGGTAGCTGAGGAAGAAGCCCACAGAAAGAGAAACATGCTGCAGGAGAAGGAGGGGAAGATGGTGGGTAGTGAATAAATGGATCCTGGAACAATCCAGGAGGAGTGGCCTTTTAAGGCCTGATGGGGGAGTGACATTGTTGCTCTGCTCATTGAACCACGGGCATAGCCTTACAATTCAATGTGCTTACACAACTTGATAAGAAGTATGCTTGTGTGACTTAGATACATTATGGCTGTTTGCCTGTCTATCCGTTGGATATACCACTCTATAGGGAGGTTTCCACCCCTATAGGTGCCACGGGAATGATTCCCTTCACTAAAGGTAGCTTAGGAAGAAGCCCAAAAAGAATACCCAAAAGAGTTTCGAGCATCAAAGAGACAAGAAATCAGAATATATCGAGACCAGAAATTAAAGTGATAGACATAGATGGGAAGGACAGGAGAAAAAATGATATATGATGAGGATGATGAATGAAAGGAAATCTGACAAGTTGCAGAAGGGTGGACTTTCTAAGGAAAGAGGGAACAGCTAGGGCCACAATCTGACTCCATCCAACAGCTGAACCTAACTACGGAACTTATGAAAGCACTAACCCTGTCTAATATTATGACCATCGGCATGGAGAAGAGGAAAAAAACCTTTGAGAAGAAAACCTCTGGGGATCCAAGGCCTAGGTCACCTTCCCTCCAGGCTGAAGGACATTTTGGTTAGCGATGGCTCAGCTACTGCAATTTAGAGTCGATATCATGGAAAGAGGAAAAGATTCCAAATTAGACGAAACTCTCACTCTGTCCTTCTAACAGGAATTCTGATGAGGGTTGCGAACGACGTCTGGGTACAAAGTCAAAATGGACACGTGGAGGCGCAAGATGACTATACGAAGTTTGCGGACAGAGGGAAGCTTAGAAGGTCAGCAAGGACCACTGAATGGGAACAAAAGATGTGAAAGGGAGAGAGAAGGATGGCCAGGTGAAGCCAGCAGCCTATGATGAGAAGAGGAAGTTGATGCTGGAGGATAGAATGATCAAGAACGAATGAACGATAAATGTTGGTGAATGAAAGCCTTGAAAGCTTGAACACTTTAAGGTGAGGAATGAAATGGACAATGTACGATTATGAATGGATGCCAAGAAGGCTGGTATGGTTAAGGTGAAATATGAAATGGATGACGTATGATGATGCAGAGAAGCCTTGAAGGCCTGAACGTTGGAAGGCGAGGAATGAAATGGATGATGTACGAGGATGAAATGAAGCCTGTAAGGCCAGCACAGTTAAGGTGTAATATGAAATGGATGATGTATGATAATGGCGAAAAGCCTTGAAGGCCTGAATGGATTAAGGTGAGGAATGAAATGGATGATGTACGATTAAGAAATGAAGCCTAGAAGGCCAGTACGGTTAAGGCAAAATATGAAATGGATGATGGACGATGATGGACTGAAGCCTTGAAGGCTGGAACAGTTAAGGTGAGGTATGAAATGGATGATCTACGATGGTGGAGAGAAGCCTTGAAGGCGTGAACGGTTTAAGGTGAGGAATGAAATGGACGATGTACAATTATGAAATGGGGCCTAGAAGGCCTGTACAGATAAGGTGAAGTATGAAATGGATGATGTACAATAATGGAGTAAAAGTATTGAAGGCCGGTATGGTTAAGGGTACGTAAGATGGCAAGTAGGGTATAGGAAGGATGAGGATCGATAACGATGGATGTTTGACATGGAGTGGATGATATACGAGTTGAGTGGTCCAAGAATGTGGGACTAGGGTAAGAGAAGGATACAAATATGTGATGACAGGATAGAAAAACACCCCTAAAAAGAAAGCATGGGATGAGGAAGGATAAGTGGTGAAGGGCATGAGTCAGAGACGAGAATGGTGGGGCGATGCCCATGGCCCAGGGTCGGAGTACAAAGACCAGGTGAAGAATGAAGCATAATGGCAGTAGGAGGAACTGCAAGATCCAAATGGGAAGGACAAGGTTTAAGAAGAGCAGAGATTGACATATCAAGGGGTACGAGATGAGTCGAAGGATGGGGGGGCAGGAAAAGACTAATACAACGAGGGTTGGGAAAATGGAGAAAAAGGTGCAAGAGGAAGAGATGATAGAAGGACGACAGCCAGGAGATGTGAAAGAGTTGAGGTTTCAGAAACTAGAGCATGGTGGGGGAATATGGCAACGGGCCAAGCATGGAGCCCGATAGAAGAATGCAGTGGAGATGCGGTAGGTGAAGGGATGAGGCAGAGTGAGGGATAAAGTCAGGGCAGGGACAGAGCAGCCAGTATAGAAAGGAGTGATGATCAAGAATGGAGAAGTGTGACATGCCAATTTCTGGAATGTCAGGAAGGCTAGAAATTGTTGGAGTACTGGTGCAAGGAGGTATGGGAAGGGTTGAAGAAAACCAGAAGAATGAGTTGGGTAGTTCAGGATGCAAGGCAGAGCCACCGAGTGAAACAGGAACTGATGGGCAGCCACTGGTGATGACATATAATTAAAACAGTAATAAAATAAATACCAGCAGCTAAAGTGGGGTGTAAAATGAGGAATTTATGCAGGCTAGAAGAGGAGACACCGAAGGGAAAATGTCCAATTGAGGAGAGAGGAGGAGTTGCCTCACCCCAGGGGGCACTAAATGAGGGTAGGCCCAGTGAGCCAAAGCCTGTAGATTTACCCTATGGAGTACAGGGAGGAAGAGATGAGAGCTGACTGACTTCTTCGGGGGGAAGGGCACACAGACAGGATGCAAGAAGTGGCACTGGTGGTTGGCTGTCAGATTTTATTTCACACACACACACACACACACACACACACACACACACACCACACACAAACACACTAGTTTGCACACTGCACCTAGACTATAAGGGCTGATGCTGCAGGCGCTACTACCCATAGAGATTCAGGGTCCTGGCCTAACCCTCTATGACAGAGTATTTACTTTTTCCTTCAAGGATTATTCCATGTGAAGTAATGCCCGCTGAGCCAAAGCTTGCAGACTAAGTAATAAATTTATCCCACTAAGCATAGGCAGGAGATGAGAGCTGACTGACTTGTACAGATGGCACACAGCAAGAAGGCTAACTTAGCTGTACGTGGTAGTGGGTGGCACAGTTCACCCATGCTGCTGCCAAAATTAAAACCAAGCATTTGTCAATGCCGAATGTTTGCTTGCTGGTATTAGCATTGGAAATGCAGGAGTTAGACAGATGCAGAATAGGAATGTCAGTGAAGTATTGAACTTCACACCTACACCACCTCCATCCTGTAGCGACAGACAGGCATTGGGGTAAGTGTTTGGATCATCGCCCACGATGGTCATGCCATGTCACCTCACCCTATTCTGCAAACACTGACACGTGTTTGAGGTGTGCCTTGGGGTGTTTGGCTTTATAGTCACCCCATTACATAAGGACATATGCTGAAATGGGTGCAGCATAGGAGAATGAGGTGAAGTCTGGGGCTGGAGAGTCCAAGGTACACCTCGATGCCTGTCAGTGGCTGGATGGTGGGGGTGGAATGGCATGAGCAGTACAGTCGGTAGTCCAAAGGCACACCCCGATGCCTGTCAGTCTGTATAGGGTGGGACGTTATGGTTAGAAACCCTAACACCCCTGGCGTTTGTTGGTATTTGCACTACAAATTTTCAACATGGCCTTTTTGTGACCCCACCTCATGAAAGCTTTTGGGACCTCTTCTCATGAAGAGTGGCAGTGTGATTTTGTCAATGTGTCCCAAACTTTGAATTCCAACAGTGACCATGCCATTCTGCACCACATGTACAAAAACACAGATCAGGCAGGATGTGAAGAATGACAGCTGTACCAGCCATAGGGAGAAGTGAAGAGATGGCAATATTGACAATCTGTAGTAGGAATATTAAAAGTTGTCGCACTTCCAAGCATACATGAAAACTGTGCAACGCATGTGCATAACACAGTCATGTTATGGACTTTCGTCACCAAATTTTAAACATAGGCATTCTAGGACCTCTGCTCATGAACAGTGTCAATGTGATTTTCTTAATGTGTCCCGAACACTAACTTCCCACAGTGACCACGCTATTCTGCGCTGGTAGTGCAAAAACACATTTTGGACAGCACGTGAAAAATGACAGCTGTACTGTTCATAAGGAGGTGCAGAAAAATGGCAGTGTTGAAAATCTGGAGTGAAAATATTGCAAATTTGTGAAGTTACGAGCATGCGTGGAAACTGCACAACACACGATAGTAACACAGTCATTTTTTGGACTTTCATCACAAAATTTTCAACATAGGCATTTTAGAACCTCTGCTCATGAACAGTGTCACTGTTATTTTCTTAATGTGTCCTGAACACTGATTTCCCACAGTGACCGCGCTATTCTGCAGAAGTGCGAAAACACATTTCAGCCAGGATGTGAAAATGACAGCTTGTACCGTTCATGAGGAGGTGCAGAAAAATGGCAATGTTGAAAATTCTGGGTAGAAAATATTGCAAAGTTATGAGCATGTGTAGCAGCTAACATGCTAAAATGCCAGCAGATAGGCCTAGCGGTCTTTCAAGTCTGCTCATCTGGTCAGCCCCACCCTGGGAGCTGACCTTCCCTCGCCTTCTCTGGCTTCTCCCTTCCTAGTTCCAGATATTCTCGCTGCATTGGATTTTGCTTCCAGAACCCTTCCCCTGTACCTGTCCCACCCCATCTTGAACCCCTCCACCGTCTCTGCCTCCACAAGCTCCCTGGGCAGTGCATTCCATGGCTCCACCACCCTCTCAGTGAAAGAGCACCTCCTCCTTTCTCCCCTGAATCTTCCCCCCTTCAGCTTCCACCCATGCCCTCTAGTTGCCCCTCCTCCTTCTTTCGAAGCACCCTGACTGCTCCTCCCATATTTACCCCCTTCATGTACCTGAATACCTCTATCATGTCCCCCCGGTCCCTTCTTTCTTCCAATGTGTACATATTTAGCTCTTGAGCCTCTCCCATAGGTCCTGTCCCCAAGCCCCAAATCATTTTGGTTGCCCTCCTCTGGACCCTCTCCAGGAGTTTAATGTCGCTCTTTAAGTGTGGTCTCCAAAACTGCATGCAGTACTCGAGGTGCGGCCTCACCAAGCAGTTATACAGAGGGAGTATCACTTCCATCCTTCTGGAGTAGATCCCCCTAGCGATGCATCCCAGCATCCTGTTGGCCTTGGCTGCTGCCCTCCTATAAGTCTCTGAGTTGTTCATCTTGACATCCACAACCACCCCCAGGTCCCTCCCAGCCATTGAGACTTGTAGCATTCCCCCCAGGGTGTACACTTGGCCTGGGTTTCTGGTCCCCAGGTGCAGTACCTTGCATTTCCCTGCATTGAACCTCAGTTTCCACTTTCTAGACCATCTTTACAGAGCCTCCAGGTCCCCCTGTAGGGCCACCCTCCCCTCCTCCCCATCCACCACCGCCCCCAGTTTTGACCCATCTGCAAAGAGACTCATCTCACTCCTGATACCTGTCCTTATGTCAGAGACGTAGGCGTTGAACAGGAGGGGCCCAAGGACTGATCCCTGTGGGACTCCACTAATGACCCTCCTTGGGGATGAGACTATCCCGCCAACTACGACCCTCTGGGTCCAGTCCTGGAGCCAATTGCCTATCCATCTGATCATCTGGTTCCCCAACCCCATTTCTCCAAGCTTATTCAACAGGCCCTCATGAGGAACAGAGTCAAATGCCTTGCAGAAGTCTAGAAAGAGAACGTCCACTGGTCTACCCAGGTCCAAGGCACTCATCACTCAGTCATAGAACTACACAAGGTTTGTCTGACACGATTTCTCCAGGATGAATCCATGCTGTCTATTGTCCAGGCACCCTGACTTTTCCAGGTCCCCCCTAGCCTCTACTTGACAATGCCCTCCGTCACCTTGCCCACCACCGATGTCAGGCTGACAGGCCTGTAGTTCTCTGCCACCTCCCTTGATCCCCTCCTTGTGGATAGGCACTATATGTGCCACCTTCCAGTCCTGGGGCACCCACCCTGTCCTCGGAGAGATGGTGAAAAGCTCCACCAGGGATTTCGCCAGGATATCTGTAAGTTCCTTCAGCACTCTGGGACGTAATTTATCCAGCCCCGGCACTTTCTCCATCTTAAGGGACCTGAGGGCTTCCCTCTCTCTCTCTCTCTGCTGTGATTTTCACTTCCGCTGCCTCTTCTCCCTGCTTAGCCTTCCCCCCTCCTGCCAGTGATGCCTCCCCCTCTCCCCAGACCCACCGATTGGTAAGGGTCCTCCCCTCCTCAATATCACTGTCTCCTCCCATGTATGATGCAGCACCCCCATTTTCCTTGGTGAAAACTGAGGTGAAGTACTCATTTAGTACCTCAGCCTGCTCCCCCAGGTTTTGTGCCCATCTCTCGCCTGTTTTAATCCTGCTAATCTGCCCCTTCACCCTTTGTTTTTCCCCAATGTATCTAAAGAACCCCTTGTTCCCTCTTCTAATTTCCCTGGCCAGGTTCTGCTCTTTCCTTGCCTTAGCCACCCTCAGCACCCTAGTGGCCCTTCTAGCCATCAGCTCATACTCCCCTCGATCCCTTTCACTTGTTGAGCACTTGAATTGCCTATAGACTGCCTTCTTTCCCCGCACCACCTCCTTGACCTCCCTGGTCCACCAGCAGGGTTATTGGGCCCTACCGCATTTTCATCTTACTCTTGCACAGGTGCTGGTAGCATCCTGCACCCCTCTCCTGATGATTTACCACCTACTGTCAGCGTCCATGTCTGACCCAATCACATCCAAATGCTCCTTAAGGAGCCTTCCCATTTCCTTAAAATCCGACCACCCGAAGTCAGTTACCTCCGTCTTTTTGCAGCCTTCTACCCCTCCTAGGTCCAGGCAGAACCAGACCGTGGCATGGTCACTCCCTGCCAATGGGTCCCTCACCTCCAGGCCCCCAATCTGGTCACTGTCTGCCAGAACCACATCCAGTACCTGTGCCTCCCTGGTCGGTTCCCCAACCTGCTGAGTTAGGAACGTGTCTTGAAAGACATCCAACAACCTCTGTTCCCTGGCCACCAAGGATGTCATAGTCTCCCAGTCTGTTCCTGGCATGTTTAAGTCCCCCAACACCACCACCCTTCCCCTGCAAATCTGCAGTGTCTCCCAACATCTGCCACCAAACTCTCCTCCAGCTCCTCTGCCAGCACAGGAGGTCTATACACCACTCCTATTTTTACTCTCTTGCCCCCATGTTATCAAGGTGACCCAAATTGTCTCCACGGTTCCCTCCACCTCCTCTACTCCCCCTAAGCCAATCCAGTTTTTGACTATCATTGCTACCCCTCCTCCTCCCCTTCCCTTCCCCTTGTCCTTCCTGAACATAGTGTAACCCTCCAGGTTCAGGTCCCAGTCGTGTTCTGTGGTGGCCCAGGTCTCGGTAACCGCTGCCGCATCCACCGCTCCCTCAGTTAGCATCGCCTGGAGCTCGGGCATTTTATTGCCCAAGCTCCTGGCATTTAGCAGGACTACCTTCCACCCTTTCCCTATACTTCCATTTCCCCTGCACAACACACACTCATAAAACAGTCATTTCTTGGATTTTTTCCACCAAATTTGCAACATAAACTTTTTGAGAGCCCACCTCATGAACACTGGCACTGTCATTTTGTTATTTGGTCCTGAAAGGTGATTCTGCACAGTGACCACAAAATCACCTTTCAGAACTGAATAACACCATGACAGTGGCTGAATTCATGAGGAGGCATCCCAATAACCCCATGTTGAAAATTTGGTGCCAAAATTCCCCAAAATGCCTGAGATATGCACCAAAGTTGAAAAAAAAAAACATTTATGCCATTATACAGCTTACAGGCATTTCCTCAGTTCACAGTCAGCTTTGAAGAGTGCAGACGTGTTCCCGTTCCACTGAAGATCATTGCGCTGGGCTCCAGGGGTAAGTATGGGGTGAGGGGGGTGTGGGGAGGCAGGGTGCACAGAGAGTGGGTTGGGTTGGGAGGCGGGTCCACCGGATTCAGCGAGGGATCGTTTTCTGATTTATAGGAAAAAAACAAAAAACCAAAAACAAAAGAAAAAAACATTGTGGGACAGTTTTTTTTTTACCAGGGACATTTGGCACGCTGGGGTGGGCTCCCAGCGTGCCACCTAATGTTTTTATTTGGGGGGCTGTAGCCGATGGGGATTAGCACCCCATCCAGCACTTACAGGGGGCAAGAGCCGAGGGGATTGGACTCCCTCGCACAAAACCAACATTTTTGGGAATTATGCCGACGGGAGTGGGCTCCCCATCGGCAAATTACACTGGGAAGGGGGGTACTTAAGCCAACGGAGATTGGGCCCCCTGTTGGCAAACAAAAACTGTTTTGGGGCAGCACATGATGCCGAGGGGGATTGGGCACCCCCTTGGGATTAGGGGCTGTCTATATTACACTAGGCAACTTTCTGCCCTGCAATGATGGGTCACTCCCTCATTGCAGCAGAATGGCTGACACTGCAATGATGAGGTGGCTCCTTAATTGCTGCAGCAAAAATCTTACAACTTGATGGCACTTTTGGAAGCCAGTGTCATCAGCACACTGTGCCTCCGTTGGTCCACCAGTGCCAAGCCCCCAAATGCAATGTCTCTGTTGGCTTCCACAGTGTTGCACTCCACAACCCGCTTCTCTCCTAAACTGCCACATAATGTTTCTTGTGTATGCATGCAAGCAAACATAAAAATGGCACTTGACTCACTCACTTGCCCCCAGTTTTCCTTCTCCTCCCCTCCCCAAGTCTCCTCTAACCCCCAATCCCCACTCCCCAACTCCCAGACCCAGTCCCCAAATCCCCACCCCAAGTTTTCTTGTTTGTTGTTTTAAAAAAAAAATGATAATTATAATTTTTTTTGAGAGTGAGTCTGACGAGTCCTCCCAACTAGCTACAGTTGCTAAAAAGCAACAAGTTTTACACAGCACATGGAGCAGCCAGTAAACGCCGCTGCTCCTTCTCTGTTCTGTTTCTGTGCACCAGCTCCTAAGGTGGACCACATGAGTTACTATAGAGCAATCCCAATCAGATGCCACCTTAGGAAGATGGACAGCTAGCCCATCCAGTGAGGAACCAGAGTCTTGTCTCAGGTCCCTCCTGTGCTCTTGCACTTCTTGCGCTGAACTCACATCTGATCTGAACAGCTAAAAGTGTTCAGAAGTGGTTCATTTATGAACACTTCGGCATGTTTGGGTTGGTTTGTCTTTTCGCAAACTGGTTTGCCAACCCCTATTTTTAATGTCTGGCAAGCAATGTGGAAGCACCTCCTGAGTGAGGACAGACTCATCACGAACAGTGAGAATAAGGAGTACGAACAACAATGAAAGTAACTTATCATCACAGAAGACAAAGTTGAGTCTTGCTAGACCTCAGTTTTTGCTGCCTTGATGGGTTGGCTAGCTGGAGGCTTGACTTGAGGGCTGCTAGGTTGGCTGGCTGAAGGTCCGCTGTGCAACAGCATTTACACTGGCTTAAGAGTCTGTGTTTTTCAGTCTGGATATATGTGGGGGAGGCAGCAGCGGCCAATGTTGTTGTTGGATGTGGTGGACACAAGCAGGCCAGAGGAGAAGGACGTGAAGATGTTTTGATTGCAGGAGGATGCATGGTCTCCATGGCTTCCAGTGGCATTTATGCTGGCTTAAAAGTCTGGGTTGATCAGTCTGGATGCGTGTGGTGGAGGTATTATAATTTACTAAGACCTCAATTGTACAATACATTTTTACATTTCTGATTTACAATA
Organism: Neoceratodus forsteri; assembly: GCA_016271365.2. Taxonomy (NCBI): domain Eukaryota; kingdom Metazoa; phylum Chordata; order Ceratodontiformes; family Ceratodontidae; genus Neoceratodus; species Neoceratodus forsteri. Next base: position 942,012,350 of record CM057449.1, on the reverse strand, counting down.
AGACAAGCACTTTGTACAGATAAAGATACATCTGACCACAAGGAGGTACCTTAAACAAAATACATCTGATGTTATACAGAATTGAAAAGCAGAATACATTAACTCAGTAGATTCATTTTGGTAAAGTAAGTTCCTGACTACTTAGTATAACACACTCTCACTCTCACAGTCTACCATTGGATTACAAAAATAGGTCCTGGTATGGAGAAATTGTAAGTCTATAGGGAATTGACTTAATATTTTTTTTTTATTTTATTATTTTTTTTCCTGATTTATTATGTTCTGTTCTATTCCATGTGAGGTGCTCCTCTCCTAAAACAATATGGCTCCTAGCGTACAACATTGCTTTCTTCAATTGCCTGCATTGGGGGTCCTATATCATATGAAATTGATCACCTTGGTTTGCTTGATTAAAATGCATTCTCTCTAGTTTCATACATAGAACAAGATTGCTAAACCAGTGAGCTACACTAGGAGGGGTCTCCCTTACCCGGTGTTGAGCTGTTGTTTTTCTGACTTTAACTAGCACCAGGTTCCACAATGGGTGTCTGCTGCCAGACTCTCTTCCCATGTGCTTGACTCTTAGCATTAATTTTAGAGGGGTGTTTGGCAAATATATTTTCAGTACCTGTTCCAAAGTGTTGTGCACTGCATGCCAAAAAGTGTCAACCTTGGGACATGTTAGTGCCAGGTGAAGAAAGTCTCCTGTTTCTACTTTGCATTTGAGTTATATAGGGTTTCTTGCAGCATGGAACTTGTGCAAGCGGGCTGGCATATGCTGTAATATGTTTGGTATAGGTAGTTTAATTGAACCCTTCACAGGCTGTTGGTTTGGGAGCTATTGTGCACATGCTGAAGGGTTCAGCTCCTGGTTTCACCTCAGATTTTACACCCCAGATCTGTTTTCCAGGCCTCAAAAGATTTATTCAGGGGTGTGGGAGTTGCCCTAGCAGGAACTGGTAGTTTGCTGTTAGAGCTTTAACCATGGGCTGTAGCTTGCATAGGATTTCTTTCACCAGTGTCAGTGTGGGTTCCTCCCCCTGCAAGTAATTCCTTACCATTAAATAAGCAAAAAAATTCCCTGAATGTAAGCCAAAATTTCCCCTGAGTTTGGAAAATGAATGAAGCAGATCCCCTGAAAACAGGTTCTCTTACTTTCTTTTCCCATCTGAGAATTACCTGATGTAAAAAACAAAAACATTTTACCAGGCCCGTCTCTAAAGGCCAGTCTGAGTGGGTGTTTTGGTGAAATGGTTTGTTTTACTTCAGTAAACCTATGAGCTTTAATCCAGATCTCCCCCAAGTACCTCACAAAGTGGTTCTTGCATCCAGAGGAATCCTCTGAGGACATTGCCTGGTTGAAGAATCTCACAATAAAGGTTCCTAGCACTTTCTCTTGTTCCAAAGAGATCCATAGTGGAATGTTATCTGCATATCTATTACCCAGGAATAATAGATAGGGGAGCTGGACTGCCCACAGGTAGTGTATGAAGTTTGGCAAAGCCAAACCAAGTGATTTGACAGGCATCTGCCAGGTGTTTCTTTTTATTTGTGGTGTTTCCAAAACCACATTAATTTACTTACTATGCTATTGAATTTGAGTAAAAAAAAATTCTGGAACACCAATTGGTAAGCTTTGGAAGAGGTATAAGCACTTTGGTAAGATATGCATTTTTATGGAGTTGATTCTCACTATGATGTTAATAGGTATGTGCTCCCACCTCTCACAGTCCTTAATTATTAATGTTATGAGAAGTGCATAGTTTTTTAATACAGTAATTTCAGTTTGCTTGGGATTCCAATTCCTAAGTACTTCAACATGTATACCAATTTGATGTGCAAGAGGTTGTGCACAAGGCAATGGACCATACATCTCCACAGGGTCATAATCTCACTCTTTAATCAACTTATCTCATGGCCAGCAAGTGTGCTGTAGTCTCCCAGGAAGTTCTGTACCAGCAGGAGACATTGGTTTATTTTGGTTTACTTTGGTTTTATAAGACAAAAGCAGGCCATATGCCCATCCTGATTGTCTCCCTTATCATAGTGGGTGAATTTAGCCTTGTTAAGTTGATTTCATGTTCTCATCTAGACTTCACTTAAAACTATCAAACGTAGTAAGATTTACAAATTCCTGGGATAGGTTATTCCAAGTTCTTGCCACCCTTACTGTATAAAAGCAGTCCCTTTAACTTGTAGTTGTTTTTGGTATGATGAGCTGTTTATCATTCAACCTCAAGTTTACCATTCTCCTTGCATACTTGAGTCCACATTGTAGCATTAGTTGTTGATTTTCCAAGATACTGAACAGCATTAGGAGGTCTTCCCAGTCCTCCTCCTTTTAAACTGAACAACCCTGTTTCTTGCAATCTATCAACATATGTCCCATCCTTCAAATGTGGGATCATCTTTGTCACTCTTCTCTGTACCCTCTCCACCCTATTGATATCACCCCTCAGGTGAGGACTTCAGAAGGGGGACCCATAATCTAGATGAGGTTGCACATATGAACGATATATGGGTAATATGCATTGTTCATTCCTGGAGACAAAGAAACATTTGATGGTTTTAACTATCCAAATGATAGTTTGTAGTTTTCCTACAAAGATTGGATCCTGTTAATTTATTATTTATTATGATTCCTCGATCTCGCTCTCTTTCCACCACCTTGATAGATCTATTCCTTAGCGTGTAATGGTAATAGGGATTTCTTTTACTAATGTGTAACACTGTAATTTCTCATAATTAAAATCCAATTTTTTGTTAAATGCCCATTGCCAATCCCTTCAGCATTTCATGGTATTTTGATATAGTATCCAATACACTACATATTTTCGTATCATCTGCAAACTTAGAAAGTATATTTGTGACTTTCTTGTCCATGTCACTCACAAATAGTCCAAACAATGTTTGACTCAGCACTGACCTCTGGGGGACCCAACTACTAATTTGTCCCACCTTTGAGAATAGCTCATTTATGCTTCATTCTCTTAAAGAGAAGCAGATCATCTGCAAACATAGCCAATTTATGATGTTTGTCATGGGCTTTTAGGCCTTCTATGCCTTCTTCCTGCCTGATCACTGTGGCTAGGGATTCTAGGGCGAGTACATAAAGCAATGGAGATAAAGGATGTCAATGCCTGGTTTCTTGAGTTAATGTGAAGGGGCCAGACAGAGTGTGATTAAGAAAGATCTGGGCTGATGTGGATATCCATTACTGGATATTGGCCTGCAAGCCAAACTTCTCAAGAGTTGTGAAAATGTATTTCCACTCTCCTCATTGTTGAAATCTTTTTCCATGTGGAGGTCAAGGACCACTTGAGTACTCTCCAGCTGATCTCCATGCCCATTTATTCTCCCCGTGTCTCTTCTGAACACCCTCCCCCCCCCCCGATTTGAAAGAATCAGTGAGGGCAACATTTTTGTAACCTACCACTATGACCCTCAGAAATCAGAAAGGAGACTGGCCTGAAGGATCCACACTTAGTAGGGAGAGGACCCTATTTTGGCAGCATGGTGATAATAACAGACTTCATACGTGGTGGCAAATCTCCAGATGTAAAGCTCTCAGTTATCATTTCTGTCAGGGGTTCCCTTATGTCTTGCAAGAAGATTTTATAAAAATCTATTGGAAACCATCAGGAACAGGTGTCTTTCTTCCCCTCAAATGTCCCACTGCCTTTTCTATCTTAAGCCAATGTAGAACAGCTTTCAGCTGCTGGGCCTATGTGGTAGGTAGAGTATGGGGACTTAGCAAAGAAATTATTCAATTTGTCTTCAGTGGAGTTGTACCTACATTGTGTATAGAGTTTGATATAACTTTTGGAAGCATTTGCCAATATCTTAGTCTGAGCATTTCGAATCTCAACATAGAAATCAAATCTGGTCATTTCCTTAGCAGCAGTGTGACAGCAACTTGCTTCTGAATGATGTCCTTGGAAACAGCTCTCCAGCAAACGGGATCTGTCAGCCTAGCTGCAAACCAACAATAATCCTGTGGATCTAATGCAATGAGCATATGAATCTGTTTAAAATTATGCCAAAGGAGCCTAAAACAAAGTGAAAAGTTTGCATACAACTGAGGAGCTGAAACTTTTAAACCTGCTGCTTGTTCTGTGGAGGAGTGGGTTCATTGTGAAGATCTCTTTGGGATACTTTGGTGTTTTTCCCCTTTAACCTTCATATGGATACATAATGACTGCATCTGTTTGCAAACTACAGTTTTTAGATTATACTTATCCTTTTAACAGCACCAGTTTTCCTGCGCCCACCCACCCAGCTTTATACACTTTCAGAGAATATATTCCTCTGATTAATCAGATTGCAGGAGTGCACAGACTGCTCATAGCACCACACAAGGTGTGGTATAATTTAATTTATTAATATTGTACACTACTGTAATGTCAGTTTCCATATTCGATGGACCTCATACTATCCTAAAGGGTACAGTTTCTTCATGCCTTGCCACTCCAAAAATGGAATTAATATATGTAGCCTTTCACTACAAAAGAAAAAAAAAAGGTTTTAAGAGAGAAAGATACAGCAGCATTAAGTACAATACTACCTCCTGAAACATACCAAAAATAACAGTGTAGTTTTAGGAGATTCCTTGGAATTTGGCGTAACCATCAGTATGTTAATTCTGAAATGTTACATTGGCGCTGTGAGGGCTGAGTTCAAATATCATTTTTAAATGTACATAACAAGACATAAAAGTGTTGTCTTGTGGTGTGTTTGCCTGTTGATTTATTTGGACTGGCATGCAATGATCAATTCTCGTTTATCCTGGTTCTGTCTGTGAAAGTGCCAGTTTCAGGATGGCTGAATGAGTGCTGCAGGCTATCTTGCTGCAGGGGATGTATTGTAGAAGAAGTGATCTGAGCTCTGCAGATTGCAGTGGGGCACCATCAGAACACCCATAGAGGGGTTAATGTGAACAATAGTCCAGAACTCAATACCACCACCTCTTAAAAAAGTGCATGACAGTTCCACTACCTCTGTCATCTTCCTCAACTGATTGCTATTATATTTTCCTGGTGTCTAGTGGCACCCCCCCCCTCCGATTGCCATCCCATAAGTTTTATTGTTTCCCTGGTGTCAAGTGGCAGCCCCACCCTCTAATCACTGTCCCATGCTGTACATCTGATTGTTTCCGTGGTGTCTAGTGACACCCCCTACTCTCCAATTACCATACTGTGTGTTTTGCTTCCCGTGTGTCTAGTGGTACCCCCCACCCTCTGATTGCCACCCCCCTAGTTTTCATTGATTTCCTGTTGTCTAGTGGTACCCTTCACCCCTCCAATCACCATCCCCATATTTCTCAATGTTTCCCTGGTGTCTAGTGGTACCCCTTACCCTCCAATCACTGTCTCCATGTTACTTCGACCTGTAACAAAGAAAATCATCCCTTGATGTCCTTTTTTTCTTGTAAAAAAGAAAACAGCCCCTTGCTGATCCAACCACCCCAACCCCAATCTCCAGCATCCACTGAGCATCCAGCACCCCACAACCTCCCACACACATTCACTCATGTGAACAGGTCCCAGGGTGAAGAGCCACGCCCAAATCGAAGACAAATCTTGCTGCTTGAATTGCTGACTGCAATATGAGAAATGAAGGTTCTGTAAGTGCAGTTCAATGTATTTCAATAGTTTTTTTAGCTCTAATGCATAACTTTGTAATTTTTACCTGTTTTGATCCCATACGTTCAACATGGCTTTTTTGAGACCCCACCTTATGAACAATGGTATTAGAATTATGCAAATCCGTCTTGAAAGACGATTTTGTGGTCGACTGGTGAAATCATCTTTTGAGCAGAATCTGAACATTTTCACCACCCTTGTTCATGAGGTAGGGTCATAAGAAGGCAATGTTAAAAATGTGGGGTCAAAATATGTAAAAATGCCAAAATTATGCAACTGCATTGAAATTTTGCTATGTTTACGTGTAACATTGGTCATTTTAAATATTGTGACTCCAATGAACAAAGCAATTTTTTCACACTGCCTCATGAACCTGGCAGCTGTCATTTTTCTAATCCTAGTTAAACTTTGTTTTAGCATCTATACTGCAGAATGATGTTGTGGTGGCACTGAAAAGCGGTTCAACGTGGATTCTCCCACAGGTAAACAAGGACACAACTATACTATTTCAAAAAGTAAGGACATTCTTTGAAAAAAACTTTATTAATGCACTAGTTAGAGTTAAACTGACAAACATAAGGAAATGTGGTGTTAGGGTTTCCAAATCTAACACCCCAGTCCCACTCTGCAGGCAGCAACAGGAGAAACCATTACAGTTTGACCTGTCCTGCATCTTTGTAAATCAGGTGTGGGGTGTATTTCAGGGTTATCAACGCTAACGCTCACCCCATTCTCATGTACTGTACACAACTTAGCTTTTAATGATGGAATGGGGTGAGCATTAGTGTTGACAACCTGAAGCACACCCCATACCTCATTTGCAAAGATGCAGGAGAGGTCAAACCGTAAAGGTTTCTCTTCTTGCTACCTGCAGGGTGAGGGTGGGGTGTTAGGTTTGGAAACCCTAACACCACATTTCCCTACTTTTGTAGGTTTAACCCTAACTAGTGTGTTCACAATGATTTTTTGCAAAGAATATATACTATAGTGGCATAGTCACTGCACTATGTTTAGGGTTGAGTAGGCACTTCATTGTTAAACCCCAAGTTTTGCACTTTAATAACTTTGCAACTGTTCAATGGATTTGCACGACATTTTGCACATGTGGTCTCATGGGGGTAGATCTCTGGACATGCCAACTTTTGTTTTGGGCAGATGTGCAGATTCTGAGATGCAGATAATGAAAAATTCTTTCCAATGTAAAAAAAAAATTAAACCCAAAGAAATTGCAATGTAGAGAGAGACCAACACATATATCTTGATCAAGACCCTGTTAGGTGGATTCTGCATTTAACTGTTAAAAAAATGACCCCCAAATGTTTTTTTTTTAATTTTATATCCTTTTTAATTACTCGCCTCCACTTTTTCATACGGCCATATGAAAAAAGAATTTGGCCAATATGCAAAAAGATATATAGTAAATGTTTCCCTTGTGTGCAGTGGCACCCCAACCTCTAATCACTGTCCCCCTAATTACTTTATTTTAGAAACATAGAAACATAGACGTTGATGGCAGATAAGGATCGCAAGGCCCATCCAGTCTGCCCATTTCTTTTTCTACCTTATGAATGTGCCATTGGCCTTTGCTCTGTCAATGGCCTATCTATTCATACTCATCTGTGCTGCTCCTTTATGCCTATCCCATGCCTGCTTGAAGCCTTGCACTGTATTCATATACATACTTCCTGAGGTAGGCCATTCCATGCATCCACCACCCTTTCTGTGAAAAAGAACTTCCTCTCATTACCCCTTAATCAGCCTCCCTCTAATCTCATGCTATGTCCCCTTGTCCTGCTATTTTTCTTATATTGAATCATGTTAGATGCTTTCACCTTGTTAATACCCTTAAAGTGTTTGAATGTTTTAATCATATCACCTCTCTCCTTCCTTTGCCCTAGGGTATACATTTTGAGCTCTGTTAATCTGTCCTCATATGTTTTCTGATGCAGTCTCTGCACCATTTTGGTTGCCCTTCTCTGGACTGCCTCAATTTGGTTAATGTCCTTGTGAAGGTGTAGCCTCCAGTACTGCATGCAGTACTCCAGATGGGGTCTAACCAGTGTCTTGTAAAGCGGGATTATTACCTCCCTCTTCCAACTTGTGATACCCCTACTAATACACCCCAACATCCCTTTAGCCTTATCTACTGCTTTAATGGTCTGCTTGGATGATTTCAGGTCATCGGTGATGATGACGCCCAAGTCTCTTTCTTCCCTTGTGACTGCCAGCAACTCCCCTCCTAGCCTATAGGTGGCTTCAGGGTTTCTCTTCCCTATGTGCATAATCTTGCACTTCTTTGTGTTAAACCCCAGTTGCCACTCTTCTGACCATTTTGCTAGTTTATCCAGATCTCTTCTCATTCTGCCCACCCCATCTGGATCATCTGCTTTCTTGGTGTCATCTGCAAACAGACAAACCTTACTCTCCAGTCCAACTACAATCTCACTGATGAAGATATTGAAGAGGACTGGCCCCAACACTGATCCCTGAGGTATCCCACTTGTGACTTGCATCTCTTTTGACTGTATACTGTTTACCAGCACTCTCTGTTTTCTCCCCATCAACCAGTTTGCCACCCAGTTGACCAACGTCTGACCCACCCCGAGCCTACCCAGCTTATTAATCAATCTTCTATGTGGAACAGTAATGAGAGCTTTGCCGAAGTCAAGGTAGGAGACATTCACTGCTCCCCCTTGATCCCCCTGGTGTCTAGTGGCACCCCTCCAATCACCATCCCTGTAATTATTTTATTATTTTTCCAGTGTATAGTAGCGCCCCACCTTCTGATCACCATCCCCATAATAATGTCAGCTTTTCCTGGTGTCTAGTGGCACCTTCACCCTCCATTCACCATCCCTGTAACTGATTTATTTTTCCCTGGTGTCTAGTGGCATCCTTACCCTCCGATCACCATCCCCATAATGATACCATCTTTCCTGGTGTCTAGTGGGACCCCCCAACCCCTGATCACCATCTCCATAATAATATCATCTTTCCCTGGTGTCTAGCAGCACCTCCCACCCTCCGATTACCATACTTGTATTTTTTCATTTTTCTCTGATGTGTAGTGGCAACCCCACCCTCTGATTGCTGTCCACATAATGATTAAATCTTTGTATCTAGTGGCACCTCACATCCTCTCATCCCATATCAATTAGGTTTTCTCTATCCCTAGTGTCTAGTGGTACCCTCCACCTCCAATCACTATTCCTGTTACAGTTTGTGTTTTCCAAGTGTCTAATGGCACTCCCCACTCTCCAATCACTGGCTTAAATGATGAAAATGGTACCCCAATGTCTTTTTTAAACCTGTAAAAAAGAAAATGGTCCTTCAATAATTCGACCCCCCCAACCCAACCTCCTACTAAGCACCCACCACCCCATACCCCCCACACCCCCACACACTCACTCACCTTAACATGTCCCAGGGTGAAGATCCCACTCTCCAACTGAAGACACGTCTTGCTGCTGGAACCGTCAACTGCTATATGAGAAAGTAAGGTAAGTGTGGTTCAATGTATTTCAATGGTGTTTTCAACTTTGATGCATAATTTTGCCATTTTTGCATGTTTTGATACCAAATTTTCAACATGGCCTTTTTGAGACCCCTCCTCAAGAACAATGGTGGTGGAATTATGCAAATCTGGCCCAAACAGTGATTTCCTGGTTGTTTGGCAAAATCACCTTTTGGGCAGAATTTGAAAATATTCACCACCCTTGTTCATGTCGTGTAGTCATACGAAGGCTATGTTGATAATTTTGAATCAAAATATATAGAAATGGCAAACTTATGCCCATACATTGAAATTGTGCTACGCTCACTCATAACTTAGGTAATTTTAAATATTTTGACCACAAACTGTCAGCATACCCATTTTTTACACCACCTCATGAATGTGACAGCTGTCATTTTTCAAATCCTGACCAAACTGCTTTTTCGCTCCTGTGGCATGGAATGACATTGTGGTGGTATGGAATCAAGTTTTGATGGAGATTTAAAAATGTTCAGTACTGGTTACATGAGGTGGACTAATAAGACTATGCTGACAATTTGGTTGCTGTTGTCCTACAAACAGAAGTGCAGGGCCAGAGGGCCCTGCACTTCCACAGCAACATATGTATATGCATCTAGGGAGGAATAGGAGGGCTGAGCCCAGAGAGCACTGTGTTCCCACAAGCAAATAAGGATATGATTACACTATCTCAACAAGCATGGATGGATGGGAGTGCAGTGCTCTTCACAGGCAAATATGGATATGATTATACTAACTCAAAATGTAAGGAAATTCTTTGCAAAAAAATGTGTTAATGTAACATTTAGGGTTTAGACTAAAGCAAGAAAAGTAGGGAAATATGTTTTTAGAGTTTCCAACCCCAAAACCCACCCCCAACCCTAAAACAAATCAGGGGTGCAGTCTTCCTTTGTGTTGTCAACCCTACAGCTCACCCTATTAGGTGTGTATGTTTCTGGAGTGTATAGAATGGGGTGAGCTTTACCTAAGCTAAATGAGCTGAAGGGTAGCTGACATAGTTCTTCACCACAAGGGAGGTAACAAGGAGCAACCAGAACTATAGGTCATTGAGTCTTACCTCTATTGTGGGTAAACTGGTGGAGAAACTAGTCTTGGAGAACCGTCTCCCATTGCTGTCAGTTTCCCAGTTCCCAGGCTCTTTCATTAAAGAAAGATATAATTAGAGGGTGACTAAAGGGGCAAATTTGGAACCCTTCCTATTTCTGCTTTTTATTAACAACTTTTCCCAGGCAGTACAGTCCTCTTCAATAAGGCTGGATGGGCCTGAACAGCAAACTTCAGCTAGACTTTACTTGTGTATGGGAGTGGTTCACCAGGTCAAAGCTTACAATGAACATTAAGAAAACTAAACTGATCCATTTTAGATCCACGGACACATTTGAACTGCACGTACACACTGATGTAGGTGAAACCATTGAACAGGTAAATGAATATCATTACCTGGAAGTGACCTTTGACTCAGATTTATCATTTGCAGGGCATATAACCACATTGGTCAGCAATGTAATAATAGAGCCCTAAGATGTACCACCAAGTGCCTTAAAAAACAGCTAGGAAAACCATAACTGAGCAACAAATTCTTCCTTCTCTCAAATATGGTAATCTAGTTTACCGAATAGCTAATAAGAGGTCTTGTTTTTTTTTTTGTTTGTTTTTTTTATTTATACTCTGGAAAGTCCATGGGACAAGGATCCATTTCCATGGTCGACCAGAAGAAGTATACAATACATCAGATAAAAACATAATACAATGCATCAATTGAACATATTACAATACATCAATTGAACATACTACATTAGTTGAACATACAATATAAAAATATGCATTATAAATATGCATAGCTCTATAGGGTAGCATTTACACTGGCTATTAGAGCATAGAAAGTTCTGCAGTGCATGTTTATAACTGTTTAAAGAATTCCCAGCCCCAACTATTGATGTTAGAAGTGAAATAAAAAAGGAAGGCAGGGTGTAAAACAAAGTCTTTTGACTGGTCACTGTTCTCATTTTGGGAATTGTAAATTGAAAATATGAAGATGATCTAGTAGAAATCATGCTGATATGTTCTTTAAAGATAGTGTGAAAGGAAGCTGGGACTAGATCTAAGGTCACTTTTTTGGCAAGGTTGTCAGATAGATAGAACAAGAAGAAGAATCAGCATTTATATAGCGCTTTTCATACACAGTATCCCAAAGAGCTTTACAAGCAATGCTAGACTGGTAGTGAAGTGACTGAATGTGTGGTGGCGGCCATATCGCACATCATCACCCACACATAGCCTGGATAATTGCATGAACTGGTTTATGGGAAGGGGAATGTTGGCCAGGACACCGGGAATGTTCCCTGCTCTTTATGAAGAGTACCTTGGGTTCTTTTACTTCCACCTGGACACCCACCAGGACAGCCAGAAGGGACCTCAGTTTAACGTCTCATCCAAAGGACAGCACACCCCAGCAGTACAGCACCCCCCAATACTGCATTTAGATGCCAGCGATTTTTAGGTGCAAGTCCATCCCGGTGTGGGACAAGAACCCACACCTTCTGGTCCAGAGGCGGAAGTGCTACCAACTGAGCCATGCTGACACCTATAGATAGGTGATAGATAAATAGGTGACAGATAGATAGGTAATTAGATAGATTGGACACATTATATTTTAAACTGGCCTGGTACATTATGTACTGGGTTGCAGTTTCTATACTTATCATTGTGTGTTGTTAATTAATTTGAAATAGCAGACTTTGGCTACAAGATGTGCAATATCGTGGTTGAAACTCTTACATAAATGCCTGTTTTATAACCTGAATCATAATATAACCCACACAGTATTTCACAAAAGAGAGCATCAAGTACGTGAATTGGGTAGATTGGTGCACATAAATAAAATTAGTCTTGATAGGTGTAACACCAAATGTGGAGAAAAATCTCTGCAATTCCAGACTGCTTTATATTAGAAAAAAAATGTCAGTTTCTGCATGCACTGCTTCATCTTCCACAGTTTTTGTCAATGCACTAAAAGGCTGCTTCTCTAATGCTTGTAATTAAGTGTAGTAGATGTAATATCCTTGATGCATGTTATTGTTGCGTGGAATTTTCAAATTCCAGGTGGAAAGAAATTTCATGGACTTTTTGAAATTTCACTGAATTTTGCTGGAAACAGAATGGTGGAATTCCACAGAAGAAAATTGTCGCAGAATGATTTTCTGCAGAGCAAATACTGTTCCATGGAATAATATTCCACAGATCTCAATATTTTTAGGGGAAATGGTTTTAAAATGATTTTTGTGGGAAAATGCTGTACTGCAGAATATTACTCCACAGATCACAACAGCGGAATTCCGCAGAAGAACCAGTGAAATTCTAGCAGAAATTCCGCCAGCGGAATGGTTATTCTGTGCTAATTTTTCCAGTGGAATTCCGCATTCCACACAGTACTAATGTATGTACTTTGTTTATTTATTTATTTATTTGTTTACTTATTCATTCATTCATTCATTTGGCAATTTGGTTGGTGCACTGATCCGAAGACCTTTTTTAGGTATGGCCCAGGCCAGAAACTGGCACAGGCAGCATAAAATACATTGAGAGAACAGTGTGGATCATACAGGGAACATAACAGGGAATCCAGTGTAAGTCAAGCTAACAGAGAAAATATAAGGTAAACAGTACCAGATACATCAACAATTAAGCATACCAAGGTATATAACATTTAGGTAAACAGGGTAAGGTTGCTCCATAATTCAACAATAGGACTAACAATAGTATTCAGGGCAGGAGAGGAGAGTGGAGCACTAGAGGGGGATGGAGTAAGGGTGGGCTGCAAGGGAGATGCAGCCATGCTAGCGACCTGTGACAGATGCAGGTCATGGAGGACAGAAAGTGCATTCTTAATAGGGAATTTATATTTAGAGGGGGCTCAGGAGAACATAGAGAGGAGGAGAGTTTGTTCCATAGTGAGTGTCTTCCTGCGGAGAAGGTTCTTAGGCCCATCCTCATAGTTATGTTAGGACATTCTAGTTGGAGATGGGAAGACTGATGTCAATTGCAGCAGTAGGTTCTAGGCTGGATAAGAAGGGATAGTGGAGAGTAGGAGGGATTGCGCAAGGTATCAGCAATGGTCTGGGCCAGCAGATAGGAGCACCATGCTTGTGGAAGGAGCCAGTTAGGACTTAAAGAGAGCAGTGGTAAGTGAGGAGAGGGGCACAGAGAGCAATGCATCATATACAATTGTAGGTAGTGTTCAGGTGGTTCAGTCTGGTAATATAGGTGAGGGAGTACATTGGGCAGCCATAGTCAAGGATAGGGAGAAGGTTGCCATGGGCAATAGCAAGGCAGGCTTCTGGTGAGAGGTGGTCAATCAGGCAATAGCAGAGCCCTATCTTCTGGTTGGTGTGCCTAATCAGTGGGGCAAAGTGGTCAGTGTAGGTTAGGAATAAGTCCAGGATTACCCCCAGATACTTGAAGGTGGGAACAGTGTCATGGGGAGATCCATCTGGAGATTTGACAATGGGAAGGCCACCATTGTGGACAAGGGTGGAGAGTCTCGGTTTGGAACTGAAAAGCATGGCCTTTGTTTTGGCAGCATTAACCAACAGTTTGTTGGTGAACAATCAACAAAGTGTCTTGCAGAAATCATCGGTAAGAGTGATGGATAATGAGGAGGGGGTGGGGTCACTTTGGTATAGTATTAAGTCATCAGCATAGAGGAGTGATTTACAGGATAGGCCCTCTGATGGAAGAGAGTTAAAGAAGAGTGAAAAGAGGAGGGGGCCAAGGACAGATCCCTGGGGCACACCCACAAAGACAGGCAAGAGGAGGGAGGTGGCACCACCAAGGAAGACAATCTGTGTTCTATGAGAGGTAGTTAGTGAGCCAAGCGGTGGAGGCAGGGGAGAAACCAAGGACGTCGAGTTTTGCTTTCAGACTGTTGTGATTTAAAAGGTCAAATGCCTTGGACAGATCTACAAATGCTGCACTAGTTAACTTCCGTTCATCCATATTCCTCAGCACATGGTCGGTGAAGAGGGCAAGGGCCATGGTGTGCCCCTTTCCTGAAACCATGTTGCTGATGGCAGAGATTATATTTGGAGATATGCTCTGTAATTTGGCAGTTTACTGTCTTCTCCAGGAGCTTACCTAGATGGGGCAGAATGAAATTTGATTAAAGGGGACAAAATTGTTTCTTTTACAGAATTTCATTTGACATTTACACTACCTGTTAATTTTTTTTCAAGTATGCTCAGCTCCATAATTGTTTAAAAAACTATTTGGGTTTACCACCATGGCTTACCATAGCAGGCCCCCTTTTTTCAGACAATGGTTTCTCATTCACTTCAGGATAAACCTATATCTCGCCTTTATAGAGAGATTACCCAACATGTCTGGAATTCTGTTTCACCAGTAGCCTTTTTACTGGAGAAACTCCCTCCATACAGATTTCCCAGCTTCACAGTGGACTAAGATATGGTCAGACATTTACCGGCTTGCTAAACAGGACCAGCTCAGGTTGTTGCAGTTCAATATTCTTCACGATTTATATTATTCTCCTTATAAGCAACATTGTATGGGCAAGATAGATACCCCAGCATGCAATTTTTGTGGAGAACAAGATGCCACTTTGTTTTACATGTTGTGGACCTGTCCTAGGGCTGAGTTACTTTGGGAGCTGATCCACAATCATTTTTCCCCCTTTTTTTGGTCATTCTAATTTCTTTACAGCAGAAATTTGCTTGCTCTGAGTTTATACTTCTATCCCGCTTGTGAAGGAAAAACTGTATATGGCTTTAATTACTTTAGCTACCAAGTTGCTCATTGTGAGACACTGGAAGGGGGAATGGACGCCCTTGTATTCTGAACGGGTACAGGCATTTTTAACCACATATAACACAGAGCATGCTATTGCCCTTTCTAACTATGTATGGCTTAAGTTCCAGACTTGTTGGTCCCCTTAATATCTCTTTGTCATGTGAACATTTTAACTATTTACCTACTCTTTCTCACTACTTATGTCTTATTGAGGTTACATGTATGATTTAAGTTTTGTTCAGTGTTTACCTTTTATTGTTAGGTCCAAGTTTTACTGTGTACCCAGGATATGATAGTGCACAAGATGGGGTAGGGTGGATTGATGGTTGGGGGTAGGGGTTGGAGTGTTGGCTCCTTTTTTTTTTCTTTCTGATTTTCCCTTAGGGTTGTTATTATTATTAACAATATTATGTTTTCTTTTTTCTTCTTGTTCTCACCTTGTAGACTCTGTATTGCTTGTTTTTCAATAGTTGGTGTTTTTGGTTATTCATGTTAAATTTTAAAATTCAATAAAGTAAACTTAATTTAAAAAAAAAAAGATGAGGCATAATGGAAATGGGGCTGTAGTGTCCATAAGACTAGGGCCACCTTATTTATGAATGGGGACAATTCTGGCCTGCTTCCAGACAGAGGGGACAGAGACTGTAGTAAGGGAGAGGTTAAAGATGAAAGTGAGTGGATAGGCAAAGTCCTGGGTCACTAGTTTTAAGATCAGGAGGATAGACCATCACTACCAGTGCTCCCTCGAGATGGTAGGCTGAGCAGGAGCTTAGGAGTCCCAGGAGGAGAAATAGTCATAAAATAAAAAAGGGGGACTAGTAGGAGAGGACAGTGGAGGAAGAGGCAGGGGGTGGAGAGGATGGAGGGGGTGGGAGCTTAGCCAGGTAGCTACTGAGGTTTGAGAAATTACCATTTGCAATGTCAGTAGGGTCAGTGAGGGAGCCTTGTTGTGTGTTTAGAGGGGGGAGCAAGGCATTAATGGAGGACCAGAAATGCCTAGGGTTGCCTAGGTGACTGGATTACAGTAATTGAAAGTAGGCCAACATCGTAGAGTGTATACAGCACTTGCAGAGATTTCACATTTGATGGTAGCCATTCCAAAGAGTATGGGATGGGGCAGCTTTATAGTCAGCCTAGTTTGAGTCATGCTGCTTCATAAGCTTGAGGAGGTCTGACATGAGCCAACGAGTGTCACCCCCATGCACTCTGTGAGAAGTGAGCAGGAAATGCTTATCCTGGAAGTAAGACAGGGCTGAGACAAAGATGTCTAGTGCAAGGTCAGCATTGGTGGCACTGTAGAGTTAAGTCCAGTCAAGGGCTCTGAGGTCACCCTGCAGTCTCGTTCAGGGGGAGAAGAACTCACCAAGATTTTGAAGTTAAATGCAAAAAGACAAAGCCTCTATAAATAACCAGATATCTGAATATTATTTTTAATAAATTTTATAATATTCTAATCTGGCTTAGCTGGAAAGGTGGCCTGGTAAACTTAGCTTTTGAACATAAATGTTGGGTAGATGGTTAAACTCCTGCTCATTTTAAAGAGATACAGTATAATCATTTTTGCATGCCATAAGTACTAAAATAAGTTTTATACATAAATATAATCCAAGACACTAATAGAAAGAATGTGCAAGTTCTTATGCAAGGATGTTATGCTACTGTATATACAAAAGCATGCTGAAGTCATGATATGCAGCTAATACTATTCATTGTGTTGAATATTGCTTATTACTTTGTTGTTCTGAAATGTTTGTTTTGTTTTGTTCTATCTTCTGAAACACTTGTTGTTTTATGTTTATATTGCTTTTCATTACGTTTACAAGGCTTTTTGATTTAATAAATCATAATTTGCTTTGTTCTAAGCTTGAAAGTTTGGGGTTTTCTACTTTGGTGGTTTCTTTTCTTAAGAGCTTTTTAGAGGGATGATCTCAACAAGTGTTTATTGAGCCTTCTTTATCTAATTTACGATTAAATCCCAGAGGTGTTCCACAGGGATTCATTTTGGGTCCCCTGTTATTTTCTATATTTATAAATCAAATTCCTTCGATTTTTTCAGCTAGTCATTGTCTTCTTGACTTGATTTTGTATAACCAGAATCAGAATATTGAGTTGGTTAATATTGGTTTACAAAATGATTTGGATAAACTTTGTCTTTGGTTGTTAAATAATCAAATGATTTTGAATGTAAAAATGACCAAGTGCATGGTATTTGGGAGTGCTCCTCGTTTAAAGTTAAATCCATGTTTACATATACTGTACTTGATAAATGTGGTGATTTAATAGCACAGGTTACCTTATTCAAGTATTTGGGAGTTCTTTTGGATCCTTGTTTGGGATTTTTGCCACAGTAAAGGTGTTAGTAGGACTATAAACTCAAAATTGGACTTGTTATATAAATTTAAGGCTTATTTGTCATTGGAATCTTGTTGAACAATTACAATTGGTACTTTGTTACCTTATTTTGATTATGTTTCTTCCTTATATTATGGTTTGGGTGTAAGGGAGGGGAGGGTTTTGAGTGAAGTTTACAATAATATTTGTCAATTTGTTCTTGATGCTTCGTGAATGAAACATCTTTGTGTCTTATATTCTTCTTTGGGTTGGCTATCTCCCAAATTAAAGTTTGCCTATGCACTTGTTAATTTGGTACATCATGCTATTTGTGCTAATAATATTTTTCCCTTTATCTGGTTTGGTAAATATTAGGGATTCTCAGGTCAATCTGAGTTCAAATCATGGCACTGTTCTGAGGGCTACAGTTAATAGGGGAAAATCTGGTTTTCGATCTTTTTCATCATCAGTTGCTAATTTATGGAATGATTTACCCTCTTTCCTTAGATGTATTTCTTCAATTATGGGATTTAAGGTTAAATTTAAATGTTATTTGTTATCTATTTATTTATGTAATTGTTAGTCAAATGTTTGTTTTTCTTTTTTAGTCAAGTGTTTGTTGTATGTTACTGTAGACCTGTCTTTCAGGTTGGACCTGAAAAAGGGCTTTGCCCAGTGTCTCTACCCAGTTAACAAATTTAAAATAAATAAATAAAATCTACACAGATTATTAGTAATTAGAAAAATTGCACAGGGACAAAGAAAATCTATTTTCTTATATATTAAAGTATATGAGGTATGACAGAAATGTTTTTGTCATTATCTAGAACTGCGTGCAGTAGGTTTTAAAGTAGGATTTGAGGTAATCTTATAATTATTTACATAATTATGCAGTGCCCATAATAAGAAATCATTATTTTGATCTATTGTAATGACATTTTGTATTTAAGACATGTATTTTGTAAAGTTACTTTGCAACATGTTTTCATGCATTTTTATGGAACTAAATTATTTTATCACAGGGCTGTCTTAAAAATGGTGGAAATATTCTCTAATGACATGTTAACATGGGTAAAAACAAAGATTTTACCTATCTATCTGTCTGTCTGTCTGTCTGTCTATCTATCTATCTATCTATCTATCTATCTATCTATCTATCTATCTATCTATCTAATCTATCTATCTACTGGACTACCTGGAGAGAAATGGGCTCCATGATATTAAGTAGCATGGATCTGTGTCAGGAAGCTCTTGTCAGACCAACCCAATAGTATTCTTTGACTGTGCAACTATTGCAGTAGATGAGGGACAATCAGTGGATTTACTGTGCTTCAACTTTAGAAAGGCTTTTGACACAATGCTACATAGAAGGTTGCTGAAGAAATCTGAAGAAATTAAGGATCTTGATGTAGTGAAAGACCTAGGTAGATGGGTGGGAAGTAGAAGTAGCGAAGTTGGCATACTTTGCTCCACTAATTTGGCACAATTTGC
The DNA here is from genome assembly GCA_016271365.2 of Neoceratodus forsteri. Taxonomy (NCBI): domain Eukaryota; kingdom Metazoa; phylum Chordata; order Ceratodontiformes; family Ceratodontidae; genus Neoceratodus; species Neoceratodus forsteri. Next base: position 941,993,552 of record CM057449.1, on the reverse strand, counting down.
AGAGTGCAGCTCCGTCTCTGAAGTGCAGATTTTCTCAGCGAAGTGCAGAATTTTGCCTACAAAGTCTAGAATTTCACCCACAAATGGCATAATTTCACAGTTAATGGTCAAAGTTCCACCATTTGTTGGTGAAATTCTGCAGTTTACAGGCAAAATTCTGCACTTTGAGGTGAAAACGTCACAATTCAGGCATAGTCGATGTTGTTAAGTGCAGAGAAAACTTTGTGAAACTCAGTGAATTTCAATTTTGCCCACTTTGTGGCAACTCCATTGGTATATTAAAACTTCACCATATCTCTAGTGGAAAGTTGATTGGGGGGGGAGACAGTAGAGGGTGGTGGCAAATGGTGTCAAGTTGAGAGAAAGGGATGTCAGAAGCAAGGTGCCACAAGAGTCAGTCCTTTGACAAGTCCTTTTTAATATGTTCATCAGTGACATAGAAGAAGGAATACAGGGCAGGAAGCATCTTCGCAGATAACACTAAGCTCTGTGGCAAAGTAGACAGTGGGGTGTGGGGTAGTAAGGGAGAAGCAGAGGGTCCAGCAGAATTTAGAAAGGTGGTCCAAAACCTGGCAGTTGAAATTCCACATAAAAAAGGGCAAGGTCATGCAGATAGGGAACAAGAACCCCAGGACAGAATATTGTATGGGGAGGGTTATGCCAGACATGACTTCTGGGGAAAGCGATCTGGGAGTTATCATCAGCATCTCCTGAAAACAATCTAGTCAATGCAACAAGGCCTACACTATGGTGACCAGGATGTTGGGGTGTATTGTGAGGGACTTGACAGCAGGAGAAATGAGGTAATGCTACCATTTTGGTGGTGCTGCATCTGGAATACTGTACACAGTTCTGGAGTTTCAGGTTTCAGGAAATAAAAGACAGCTGGAGATGGTGCAGAGTAGGGAAACCAAAATGATCCAAGGCCAACAGGGCAGCTCCTGTGAGGAATGGCTTATGGTACTGAAAGCGTACTCTGTGGAGGCCAGAATGGAGGGGGAGACACGACAGAGACCTTCAGTTCCTAAAAGGAATGAATAAGGTAAAATGTGAGGAACTACAGTACACTCTCGTTTATCAGACCTCCATTCATCCGAACTCCCTATCTAACAGATGGTCAGATTATCCCACACACACACTGTACACAAATCCTCAGTTGTTAATTGACTCATCATTAGCACTGCTTTGCTCTGCTTAACATCTTCTTCCCCTTACACTACAATTAACACCACCTGCTGCTGCTCTGTACTTAAGCACCAATTAACAATTGTACTCAGTTGTTGTACTCACTTTTCGGAGATGTCTACCAAAAGAAAGCATGTTGTCCTCAGTGTGTCCCAGAATTTAATGATGATGAGGAGGAGAAGGATGATAGCTGTGACCCCCATGTTGTGTCTAATCATTCTGAGGCTGTGGAGCATTTATTTATTCATTACAAATATCAGAATTACAATCTTTTGAGTCATAGACTCATTTCCAAAGGCTCCTCATCACACATGAGATATTAACACAGCTTACATATGTGGACATACAAACAGGTAGATTCATGGTGCAGGGAACGCAGTCTTCAGAGGTTGTGCATAATTACATAGATACAAGGTTCAACTGACAGTGAACACATATCAGGCAATTACTACTTATGGTACAAGGAACACAGCTTTCCAAGGTTGTCTGTGTTTACATAGATACAAGTTTCAATTGACTGCGTACACTTATCTATCATTTACTAGTGGAGACCAGCTGTGGGAAGTAGTAGTGTTGTAGCCATCCTGGGGAACATTGTCATCACAGTAGAGCAGGTGAGCTTTTTCAAAGTGCATCCCATACTTGGAGAGTCAGCCCAACCCAGATCTTGTACAGGTTATGCTTCTACGCGTGATGAAGCAACAAGCATGGGGAAAATCCCATGACAGCCGAAAACAAAGGGCTATCACAGACTTCTTCAGGTAGTTTAAAGTACTGTACAGAAAAATCAATAATTGAATAAAGATTTTATTTTTTTTAAATCATGCAATAAAGAAGGTGTGATTAAAATGTGATGTGAGAAAGATTTTCTTTACAGAGAGGGTGGCTGAACCATGGAATAGCCAAATGGCTCGTGTGGTGGGTACAAAAACCATCACTGGTTTCAAGCATGGATGGGACAGAGTTAAGGGATTAATAGCTACTCATATGGGTAGCAGTAAGGCAAAGGGCGGGAGGGGGAGTAAGGTCATAAACCCTGTTTAGACATTAGGTCCCAAGGTAGCATAATGTTTAATAATGAAGGCTGGATGGACCAATGTTTTTTATTGCCAGCATTGTCTATGTTTCTATGTTACAAATGATTGAGTCCAGAAGTTTGCAACAATGATGGCTCACCCACAGCTGCAAAATGTATGGACACTGGCATTTATTAAGGAGTTCTTCACAGCAGTTTGCTTATTAGGCCCATTTTCTGAGTGCTTTGCTCCTGTGTTTTGCGATGTTAGCTTGCTGATTTATTTTAGACACACTAGTATTTTCAGTTGCCCACATAGTGCATGACAGAAAAATATAAACCTTCAGGATCCAAAACATTTTGAGATAATCTACTGAATTAAGCTGTTTGTGTGTTTGTTTGTATGTTTGTTTGATTATACCCTTTCCTTCCAGTGCTCGACTCCTTCAGGTCTCTCAATGACCCTTGCAGGACTCACCTCTTGCTGCTGGATGCACACCTCCAGGCTTCAAGGTGGACTAATGAATTCAGGCTCCAATGGATCACTGCTTGGTGGGGCCTCTACAGTTTTTTCTCAGGAAGCAGAACAGATTCTGGTTTGAGGAACTTCAGATGGGGATGGAGCAAAATCTGGTTCACTAATGGGTTTGTGGCATTGTGGAGTGCGGAGACTGTCATCAAGTGCATCTCATTAGGTGATCCTTTTCTCTTGTTGTTCTTCCCACTACTCTCCTCCCTCACAGGAGTGCACACACCATGGGAGGGCCTTCAGCAACAATGGCCTTCCATATGCCACCATGTATGCTACCACATGCCATTATCAGGAATAGCTCTGGGAGCAGCATTTTGCTCCACCTTCCATTGGAAGGAAAACGTTAGGGTAATTCTCTGAGTACTTGCTGCCAACCTCTACTCCTGTGCTCCCAGACATGAGATGATGAATCCAGGATGCTAGTATGCCAGAACAGCCCACATCACTTTGCACTGTGGAAATTAATTTTTTATGCATTTTTTTTAAACTAGGAACAGCCAAACTAAGAATTAGATGGAAGATTGTGTTTTCAGTGGGATCAGGCTGTTAAGCATTTTTACAGCTGGGTATAAACAGCAGTATTCACATAAAGATAGAATGGCTGAAATATAATTTGAACTAAGTTTCTGATTTCCAGATTTGTGCTTTAACCTTTAACACACAACACACTGTGAGTCCCCTGAGTTCAGCATCAAACTCCATCCCTATAGTCATTGGTGCTAATTAGGTCTTACAATAATTTCAAAAATGACTCTTTTAGAAGGATTGACCATACAAACAAATTGCTACTTTAAATATAAAAAGCATAACTTTTCTTCTCTTTGCTTTTAAAACTAAGTATTTTTGTTTGGTAACTAAGATAGGAATTGAGGTCAAATAATTACAATACCTGCCCAAGTGCTGGCTGCAGTTATAGCATGCTACAAAAAGGTCACTGTTCACATTCCTCTATTGACTGATGTACAACGTTTGTGTTTTTGTACAGACTGTGCATAATATAGCCAATATACACTGCTCTAATATAATTAAATTAATAAAGAACTTTTATGGACCCACATGGGCGGGCAGTCCCCACACTCAGAAACCTTCAGAAATGGATTCCTGTAGGCTTCTGAGGAAAGAAGAGACCCCCAATTCTGATACCCTTTCTCTGTCCTGCAGGCTGTTAAGTTCCTGGAGTGGCAGCTCCAGGAACAAATTGAAGCAGGCTGTGAGCAGAGTCTAGAAAGGCTGGACTGTGCTGGAAGAAGGCAGATCTTATGGAGATCTCATGATGAAACAGTCTGCTGTGCTGGGAGTGGCTGCATGCTATGCCACCCCAGGTCTCAAAAGTGGAGAGCAAACTGTGAACAGAGCTGTTGAGCTCCAGAGAGGAAGAGACTGACAACTGTATGCAAGCCAACACATGTGCAATGCTGAAGATCCAGTGTGGAACAAAGAGACTGAGGGCGGCAGATTCAGATCCTGTTGCAAGCACTACAGCATGATGTCTGATGCCTTTGACCAAAGATTTTGGAAACCAAGACATGTGAGGATAGGGTCAGGGTCTCAGCCATCCAGAATGAGTAATAGGAGATCAGAATAGCCTATGGTCAGTGCCAAAGGTGATCCATTCACCACAAAGCAGAGAGAGAAAGAGCCTGCCTGTGTCGTAGATGCCCTGAGGGTGCAGTGATCAAGCAGACTTCTGTATCAGAAGGAGCCATCTGAGTCTGGGAACCATGAGTATGCCTAGTGTGGCATTATTTCAAGAGACAGCACCAGTTGCTTCACCATGTTTCAGAATTTGTATTACAAATACCCTACTGTGAGGGTTTTTTTCTGCAATTTAGGCAACTGTATGGCCTGTGGAAATCAAGCACATTGCTTTTTTTAACATCTACCAATGTTGGCCGACCCCTGGCAACATCTACAGAACTGCACCGATTCTACCCCTTCAGTACCCAGAGACTGAGTTAAGGGAGCTCCTATTTTGATCTAAGTCCTGGTACCAGGAGGGAAGGGATAGAGCTGGCCAAATAGAAGGGCACCTAAGAGTACAGTGTTTAAAGTTAATATTTGCACTAACCCTTTTCCGGCAGGTGGTCTGTTATTAAGAAAGCACTGTTATTCCATTAAACTTGGGCTGGTTATTAACTCTCAGAATAGTAGAGGAATTTGAAGTTTCCTTAGTGAGCCCGCCAAGAGCAGAGGCCCTTGTATCTCAGTCAAATGGAGTGTCTCCAACACTCGCCCTTGAACCACTTTTGCTTCACTGTAGTTTAGCAAAGATGGTGGCAGTGCTACGTGCACAGACTGGGCACCCTTGCCATTTGGTCCATCATAAACCAATTTATTACTACCTATTCTACGAGATATAGAGTAATGCCTGTACACCTGCTACTCATGTACCTTAACAGCACTTGTAATGTTGTTATGTGCATTAGGAGGCAGTATAGCACAGTGGTCTAAGGCTTGGAGCTGCAAATCTGATGACATCCAGCAGACCAAACCTGGGTTTGAATCCCACAGCTGCCATTCGCATACTGTGTGACCCTGCGCAAGTCATTTAACTTCCTTGTGCAAACAGGTTGCACCTGGAAATAAGCTCCGGCTTAGTGTAGCTTTCCTGGTTAAACAATTTCCCCTTTCCATTTACTGTATGTTTCTGTTAGTCGTTTAGTATATGTGTTACAAGACCTCCTTGTGAATGAGCTTGTTCAATGGAGTTTTTTTTTTTGCAATAAACTTGAACTTGAGCTTGATTCTCAATTGCATGGTTATTGCTGAAGAAAAAATCGAATTGAAACGCTTTTATCCTGCTACACAACACAAACGTACAATGACCTTTACGGCAATTTACTGTGCATTTCTCTAAACTGCTTTATGATTGGCTCTCAATTTCATGTGCTTCTCATTAGAAAGCTAGTGCACTTCCTAAAACTAATACTAGTTTTTAAAAGCAGTCAGCCATTACTTTTTATATATGATACATAGATACATAGACAGTGTCAGCAGATAAGGGCCTATGGCCCACCCAGTCTGCCCATTTGAGCTTGTAAGTTCAGTTTATGTTTTCCTAGAAGTCTGTTGCCCCTTGCCCCTGACCTCCAGAATTCCTTTATGTCTATCCCACGCATTCTTAAATCCCGTGATTGTTTCAGCCCCCACCACTTCCTCTGGCAGGGTGTTCCACTTGTCCACCACCCATTCTGTGAAGAAATGCTTCCTTATGTTTCCTCTGAATCGTCCTCCCTCCAACTTCATCCCATGCCCTCTAGTCCTAGAACATCTTTTTTGCTTAAAAATAGTGTATTCCTGCACCCTGTTCTTCCCTGTAAGATACTTGTATGTCTCTATCATATCCTCTCTCTCCCTCCTCTCCTCCAGGGAGTACATGTTCAGTTCCTTCAACCTGTCCTCATAGGACTTGTGATGCAATCCATGCACCATCTTTGTTGCCCTCCTCTGAACCTTCTCTACCTTGTCTACGTCCTTACGTAGGTAAGGTCTCCAGAACTGTACACTGTACTCCAGGTGGGGCCTCACTAGTGTCATGTATAGTGGAATTATGACCTCCCTTTTCCTGCTGGTGATGCCCCTGCCTATGCATCCCAACATCCTATTTGCATTACCTGCTGCCTTATCACACTCTTTACCTACCTTGAGGTCATCAGAGATGATAACCCCAAGATCCCTTTCCTGCTTGGTGCATGCTATATCCTCACCCCCCAACTGATATATTGTGCCAGGGTTTTTGTGCCCCATATGCATTATCTTGCACTTCTTTGCATTGAATTTCAACTGCCAAACCCCTGACCATTCTTCAAGTTTCTGCAGGTCCCTTTCCATTCTGTCTACACACTCTGGTGTGTCTACTCTGTTACAGAGCTTTGTGTCATCAGCGAACAGTGAAATTCTGCCTTCTAGGTCCTGCGCAATGTCACTGATGAAGATGTTGAATAGGACCGGTCCCAGCACTGATCCCTGTGGTATCTCACTGGTCACTCTTCCCTCTGTGGAGTGACAGCCATTTATCACCACCCTCTGTGTCCTGCCGCCCAGCCAGTTACCTACCCACCACACTACTGTCCTGCCCACACCCATATTCCCCAGTTTGTGTAATAGTCTCTATGTGGCACAGTGTCAAAGGCCTTGCTGAAGTCCAGAGAGGCCATGTCCACTGCCCTCCCTGATCCACCTTCCTAGTCACCCAGTCAAAAATTCAATGAGGTTGGTCTGACATGACCTCCCCCTGGTGAAACCATGCTGCCTTGGGTCCTGTAGTCCATTGACAACCAGATGTTCCACCAATCTCTCCTTCAGTAGTGCTTCCATGATCTTCCCCACTACCGAGGTGAGGCTGACTGGTCTGTAGTTCCCCGCTTCCTCTTTGTTCTCACTTTTGTATAAGGGGACTACATCTGCTATCCTCCAGTCTTTGGGTACATCCCCTGTTTCCAGTGATTGGCTAAACAGGATAGCCAGATGTTCAGCCACCACCTCTTAGTTCTTTAAGGACCTGGTTTGCACCCCATCTGGCCCCATTGCTTTATCAACTCTTATTACTTCCAGTTCCTTCAGGACCCTTTCTCGTGTAAAGGGACTTGTGTCCATTTCTGCACCATTCTCACCCTTGTACTCCTTCAGACCCATTCCTCCTCTTCCTCAATAAGACTGAGCAGATATACCTGTTCAATATGTCAGCTTTACTGCTGTCATCCCTGCTGGCCCGATCCTCCCCTTCAGTCTCACTATCCCTCCTTTACCTTTCTTTTTTCACTTATGTACCTGTAAAAGGTTTTGTCCCCTCTACCCACTGATTTTGCAATGTGTTCTTCTGTCTGAGCTTGGCTTCCTTATTGACCTCCTGCCTCCCTTTGTTTCTCCTGGTACTTCTCCTATCCCCTTCTGCCTGTGTCTTTTGTATTGTCTGAATGCAATCTTTTGGCTTTCACTTTCTTTGCTACCTCTTTAGAAAACCATAATGGTCTCCTCTTCCTTTTCCTCTTGCTAACCTGCTTAATGCATAATTCTGTTGCTCTTGTAATCCCCATTTTAAATACTGCCCACTGTTCCTCAACCCCTGATTCCTGCCCCATTCCCCTTAATGCCTCTTTCAAGTATCTCTCCATTTTCCCAAAGTCTGCCCCCCTAAAATCCAGGATACGTGTTTTTGTGTGGTTTGGTTCTGCTCTTTCTGTGATTTCAAACCACAGTGACTGGTGGTCACTGTTCCCCAGGTGCTCCCCCACTGTTACCCCCATCACACTGTCCCTGTTTGTGAGCACAAGGTCCAGTATTGCCTTCTGCCGAGTTGGTTCCATAACCAGTTGCTTGAGGAAGGCACCCTATGAGGTACTTTTTCTTTCCCTTTGGATAACTAGAAGATTGTTTACCTGATGTTAGTAGGTGTCAAGTGTGGGACAGCACTCTGCCTGGCAGCCGACATATCTATCTCTTTCCCCTCCACCCCACAGCAACAGCACTGGGACCTTATTGACTGTGACATTACTGATGCTTAGAAACAACCACTCACTAATGGATCCATGACACCGGCACACCAACAGCAGCAGTGATTACCACTGCAGTGACACCATGACTACAACACCATGAATGGCACAAGCACAGCGCAGTGGCAACCCTGACACGGATGACCACGACAGTGAACTGGGCCAAGCAACATGCATGGTGGCCCCCCTAGTGCAGCTGTGCAGAATTTCTCACTCCCCCAGCAGCAGGAAGAACAGCCCCTCAGAGCATCAGCTGTGCAGACACCCCCAACCCCTAGGCAGTGGGCATGGGCCCAAACCCTGGCAAACAACCCCGCACCCCAGGAACCAGTGACACAGGAGTACTGTCATATTGTATATTTATTACAGCCGAACATGGTCAGTTAAAGTTTCACTGCTGTGCCTGCCACACCACACCACCCCCGCCCCCACCACCACACCTATGCCCTGTGCACACAGTCCACAGTCATCTTCCATCATGCCACCCGCAGGCAATCAGACTTGGAGATGAATGTTGAGTGCGATACCCATAAGGTAATACAGGAGGCTGCGCTGCTCATATTGCTCCATGATCTCCTTGATCCAGTCACTGGCATCCCTGGCCCTCCAGCGTGATGTGCCCACTTCTGTACCTCTGACAAGCTGCTGCATCTTCAGCTCAGTGAGTCACTTTTGACCCTGGAGCACCTCAATGAACCTCCAGATCATGGGATGGGAGGCCTCATGAGGGAGTTGAAGCCCCTGTGCCAACCTTCAAGGGCATTCGTGGTCCTGGGCAGTCCCTCCCGTACAGCACTGTACATGTTCTAGAAGTCAAGGGGGTACGTCGGCCAGCATTGCACCCTGCTACAGACTGGGCACCACATCTAGATGTTCTCAAAGTAGTTGAGGTATGGCACCAGCTCCTCCTCGTAGGGCTCAAAAAACTCCCACATCCGCATCTCTTCTTATCCATTGGCAACATCAGTGGGTAGCATGAATGCTAGTGCCACTAGCATGCAGCTGTGCATTGTGTACTCATCATTGCTGCAACTTCCACTTCAGGCACTGGGTGAACTGGAAATAGCACCCACAGATGCATGCCTGGGGGAACATGGTCCTTAGGGCTTTGTACGTGGCATCCTCATAATCTATCATAATGGTCATTGGGCACAGCTGGGGGCTATTAATAGCTCCAGCTTGCAAATCACATGTTATGGTGCTGTAATGAGATTAGCTATAGACCGGCAGTCAACAGTATAGCACCTAGACATGTAAATTGAAAACTGGAGTTGAAATAGCTTTGTTCATACAGGACATCTATGCACACTACAGCAGCAGCTCCCTGACTCATATATCATTTTTGGGACAGACATGGGAGGTTGTGGGTGTACCACTAGGAGTGATTTGGTTGGAATGCTAGCAGGAGGGATTGCAGGATCAACCAGATAAAATCTAAATAACTAAACAGACTGTAAGTGAAAAAAATTTAGCACTTGAAAAAATATTAATCTGGCCCTGCCCACATTGCGATGTGAGCCGATTACAGGTGGACATTTCCTGTTAATATATTTATTGTTGTTAACTTTTCCAATTGTTTAAATTTGTTTGTTTCATATCTTTTGAAACTGGTTCCATGTTTTTGAAGTATAAATTGTACAGCACTATGATACCTTATTTGTGCTTTACAAAATAAATAAATAACTACATGAAGAGTTCTGTGAAGAACATCATCATACTGAATCCTCAAATCAAAGGCAATAGTTGGAAGTAATTTCTTCAGGATCAGGAAACTGGCACATTGGAATACATGATTATGTCTTATCTGTTGCATGGTAGTGGGCCATGATATGGGCAGATTACTAGACCCTTAGGTCTTTTCTTGTAATCAGATACCATGTATATATGTACATACAGCACACACACACACACACACACACACACAATATAGGCTCCATTTTAATGGTTAGCAGCATTACAATCAACTCAACTCTATGATGTGGAAAATGTAAACAGACAGGCAATGGCTTCAGTGAAGTGAGTGTATGACAGTGGCTTATATGATAAATAGGAAAAGTAAGAGTACACATACTTCAAGTCAGTGTCCACACATAATGTCTACTTGAGATGATAGAATAGCAAGAACAGCACAGAGGAGAGATATTCTTAATGCGTATTCATTTATGGGAATCACTTCCACCCATTCACACCGATGTTAATGATCCCTTCCCTCAAAATAAGTTGTCTTCCAACTTCAAGTTCAGTTGCAAGTCATTCACTGTGTATCATCTTTTTCAATGCTAAAGTGTAAGCAATAATGTCAGTCCCAGAAAGAAAAGGCTATATGAGAAGTCTGCTCTTGAAAGGTGTGGAAACAGGACAAGTATGCAAGCATGATGCATTATAGTTGTGCCCACACTACATGGCAGGCTATGCATAAGTCAGTAGAACTGTTGGTCATGGTGGTAATGTGCAAAAAAAAAGTAACATGGAGCTGGGCATACTGTACAGAATTAACACAGTAAGGTCCAGGACAGGTGTTCACATGAGAAAAATAAGTCAGCCTGTTATCTTGATGACCAAAAGAGGCAGAAAGGCATTAGGGGGCAAAAGGTTCTAATAGGTCAGTTCAGTTAGTGCATGATCAAAACAGACAATAATAATTATGATTTTAGGTGGATCACTGCCACCTCTAAGCTGTTCTACACACGAAAGACCTTTTCATATAGTTGAAAAGTTCTGAGTCACTTCTACGCCTTCACTTTTTCTCTTTCCAGCTTTTATTTTCTGTCTCCATAATTGTGTTGTTGTCATACACTCATTGCCGGGTCTTCAGAGGTGACAGATGGAAGTCCAGCATTCATTTTAAAGAAAGTGAGGCACACTCAACATTTGTGACACTTTTCTGACATTTTGTTTCTAGCAGTACCAGAAGATTCTTGCAGAACAGGGGAAGCTTAGATAATTGAAGCACTTCAATTTCTGTATGTCTGACCTTTCAGGGTGAATCTGTCACATTTTGTTCTTAAAATGTGCGTCAAGCAATGATGTCATCACACACTTCTACCGTCTGAACATAGCATTTAGACTCAACTAATTTGTCAGTATGTCCTGTAGGGCGTCAATGACTTGCACTATCACTGTTGACCTTTATTTTGTTGGAACTCAGTTGCTATGTGTTTTAGTGCAATCTTCAGGCAATGTGTGGTAAAAGCTCATTTAAGCATGCCCCCTTGGAACTGACTTCCCATGTGAGCACTTCAAATGTTCCCAGTTTAGTAGACAAGGTCTTTTTATGAGCTGCCAGTCACAAAACAAAAGCATGATATCAGCACCTGCAATTTTTTGTATCATCGGATATTCTTGGACACCCAATTCTTGTTCACAGAACCATCCAACTTACAGTAGGTCATATTATTTCTTGCTTAGTACAATTTGTGATTTGATTACAAAGCAGTGACTAATACTTCTCTAAACATAATTGTTAATGTAAGCTCCCCACCCAGTCAGGGCCTACCTGAAAGGCTGCAGTCCCATTGTTGCCCCACGGTGTCCAACCATCCATAGCTCTGGTGGGATTCAGGCCAGTTGGAGTGCATGACCTTCCCATCTGCGGTCAACCAACTTATGTGTTCCTTGGCAGTATAGTAGAAGGGGCCAAGGTCTGATCACTGCTTTTTCACCTCCTGGTGCATTTACCGGATGCTCAGTGATCAAGGGAAGTCTGAAACCCACATCCACCAAATGTAAATAAATATAGCCATGCTCAGCCTCCTGCGCATGCGTGGCTGCTCAGTGTTAAAGGAGTCACAGTTCCAATAATGTGTACAGCACTGCGGCCTCTATATAACTTTTTCCCAGGCTTCAGGGCAGACAGCAGAGATAGGGATCAGCTAGAAAAGGTATACCGATGCTATTACAAGATTGTTACATCACCCGACACTACAGCGACAACAGTGCCAGGTCACTGTAGTGTTGGCGCTGGACCACAGCACTGTTTTCTTGGGGTGTTGCACCCCCTTCCTGAAACAACTCTGACTCAAAGTTGATTATCTTAGTAGCAGGGGACAGAGCCCCCTACATGGGGGGCTCAGGGGCAAAGCCCCCCAAAGAAAACAATGTTTCCTGTCACTCCTTTTATGTCAACTGCAAATGCGGTTGTCATAAAGGTGTCACTGTAATGTTAGCCAACAACTAAATAGTTGACTGACTGGCATGGATCTGCAAGAAAACACGTCCAGGCATAGGGGCAGTTGTTTTTTGCCCTCAGAATGGGCATATTATAAAATAAATGGGCAGTGTATATCTGGACAAAATGTAAACAAAGATGGCTGTCCCCATGAGATCCCTGCAGCAGGGGAGCAGCTGGGTAGTGTCAGAGGGCACCAGAAGTGACAGGGAACTGTTTCAGCCAATCAGAATGGGGGGTGGAAGAATTATAAAAAGGACTGGCAGCCCACCAAAAATGAAGATTCCTGAGGGATTCCAGACAGAGTGGAGACAAGGACAGACTGTTTTGGGCTACCTAACCCAAAGGCCCACTGTACCTGTCCAATGGCCCATCGGGCCCCAGAGCTGGAGAGAGAGGCAGAGCACCTGACAAAATGAGTGCTAGCAGGAAGGAGAGCTGAACTGTGGACAGAGTTCCCCAGCTAGATTTGAACCTGCTATTGTGAGTTTGTGACTGTTGAATAGCAGCCTGCAGAGCTGGGAACTTGCAACCTGATGCTAGCAATTGTCAATCCACATCAGAAAATAAAGAATTCTTCAGCAGAGAGCCAGAGATTTTGCAGCAACGAGAAAAATAATTTTGCAGCTGTGAGAAAAAGATTTTGCTGCAGAGCGTAAAGAGGCTTTGCAACAGAAGACAGAGAGACTGAGCTACTGTGTCTTCCCCTTAGAGGGATGAGTGTGTGGACCTGTTTGAATTCTTCTAGCCAGAGATGGTGTCAGTGCTGGGGCTAGAAACTGAGCAAGAGCTATGCTGCAGGTGTGTGTGCTGAAGCTGTGTGCCAAGGAAAACATTAGGGGGAATTCGAGCCTGCTCAGTCTCCTAGACCACCGAAAAGACAACCAGCGAGGAAGAAGTTGAGAGGATTGTCAGGTGAACACTGTATACAGAAGCCTCAGAGATGAAGTTTGAAAAGACCTGATAGGTGATGTCCAGCATTTTTCAGCCCTTCAGCCTGCTGCTGCTTTCCTGCAAATTGCTGCTGTGGTACACCACCAACAATTCCTGATACTAGCATGTTACCATTTAAAATAATTTGGCTGCTGAACCCCCTTAATCACTAGTTTGTAAGTTCCTCTGGGCTGCGGCTCTAATGATTCTTCTACTTTAGCTAGCTAGCTAGCTAGCAAGTTAGTTAAGGGAGTTAAGACCTGGAGGGGACTCTGCTAGTGCCAAGATAAGCCTAAGCAGAAAAAGTTAAAGTTTGTATCTGTTCAAAAGTTACTGAGCCCCAATGGAAGTATTCTTTTCCCATTTACAAGACTGTTTATCCCCACTGCATCACTGCCTTTTGGAGTAACTCCAGTAAGGTACCAACCACAACATACTAACTGTTTCTAATGGCCATTTGGGAGGGGAAAGCTGGGTGCACCTGCTGGTGGGAGGTGTGGGAGACAGTGTGGGGTATAGTTGTTTTTGCCATTTATTATTGTTGTGCTATTTCCTCACCTTATTCCTCCTCCCTATAATTAAACTGGTATTGGTTCATGTTACTGTATATGTTCTTATTTGTTGATTGTTGCAAAGCGTGCATGGTTACTGTGTGGGGAAGCAACTGTGGGACAGTTATTGTATTTTCTTGGGGGATGGTAACCTGGAATTTATCGCACAGGTATCCCTTGTCACTACCCCAGGTGAAGGTACTGCATTGTTTTACTCCTGTGTATTTTTGTTCATTTGTAAAACCAGGCCAGTCCCCACAGAGTGTGCAGCATGGACCCGAGGGCCCCAGAACAGCTAAGGCGAGGCAAGGGGGGCTGTTACAAGTGGAGGCACCGCTGGGAATCTCCCATCACCACACATGTGTACCCCTAAAAGATGACTCCCAAAAACAGAAAGATTGTCCTGAACAATTGCCCTGGAGCTATTTGAAAAGCTAAAATGGCACTTCAGGACATAGAAGACTGTTATCAAGGGGAGAAATTGAACTTTAAAGAGGCCCTTTTAGAAACTGATATTTCAGAAGGTTTCAAAAGGTCCAGAATTGTTGATGAACTGAATTTTATAATACAGTACAAGCCACTTAATTGGGATGTGGTTAATAGGGATGTTCACTTTATTGGTACAACCCTCCAGGAAACGATTAAGTGGTTGTATTGTCCTATGTAGGCTCTTGTTGTTTTAAATGGATGTGGATGTTGGCTAATGGGGATTATTCAGTCCCACTCACACACTGCAGCTGCTGTTTATAGGTGTGAATGGCCCCAATTAAATCACAATCGCAAACTTGTCTAAGTTGCTCTGATTTTTCCTTAGATTTTATCAGCTGGCATCTCTTCAGTTTGTACTTGTGTGTTAGACAGGATTGAAACTGGACATGATTCTTCGATCACTATTTTGTGATCATATGAGTGCAGCACACTGAGCAGAGCAAAAGACATAAGCACAGATTCAAGTAAGCTCAGTGAAAGCACCTACTGTGTTGTTTGAGAACGATGCTGTTGCGAGAGTAGGAGAAGCCATTGAGGAGAGAGAGATGGAATGTTGGAGCCTTTTCATGGAAGCCTGTTTGTAACAGATACAGCGGGTTTATTTTTCTGCTGCTGGGACTGCTTACCAGAATTGAGCTCCATTCAAGCGTCAGTACCGTACTATACCATAGCCGAGGAAAGACGCCGACTCTGGATCACATGTGAGTTAGTACAGTACTGTAAAGACAGCATTAAAATGGCAGGAGTTCTGAGCCAAATGTTAAAAAATGAATGTACATATAGAAGAATTGAGCAAAGCAGCAGGTGTTTAACAAAGCCTATTGCAATGGGCTTCTGATATACGGGATGGTTGCTTAATTGGGACAAAAAGCCTGCCACTGGGGCATTCCAGTTAAGTGGCTTCTACTGTATTCTGATACTTTTTGCCTATAGGGGTGCGCTCAGAGCCTTACCTGGGATGGAACACTTCTGAGATAGGAAAGGGGGAGATCCTTTGTGGGTACGGGATTGGAACCACAGTGCATTGTTTGATCCCCACCCCCCAAGAGAGGGGTAAAGATTCCCAGCTTCTGTAACTTAGCTACAGTTTGTAGTGCCCTTTAGAGCACACAGGCATGTTTCAACTTGCCCTTTTAAGGGCAATTTAGTTTTTGATGCTGATAAAATATTCATTTTTAATCCACAGAAAACCAGAAGTGCTTGGTGACGTCACTTCCGGTTGGCCGCTATAACAGAGCTAGCCTCAGCAAGGAAAGTTTGGATGTTATAATATTCTGATACTCTGTGCCTGTAGGAAGGTGATCAGAACCTTACTTGGGACAGTACACCTCTGAGAGAAGAAAGGGGGAGATCATTTGTGGGTGTTGGATTGGAACCACACTGCACTGTTTGACCCCACCCCCCACTGAGTGAGGGGCCAAGATTCCCAGCTGCTGTTGCTTAACTACTGTTTGTAGTGCCCATTAGAGCAAACAGGCATGTTTCAGCTTGCCGTTCTTTCTAAAGGTAATTTAACTTATGTAGCTGGTAAATATAAACTTTTCATCCATGGAAAACTGGAAGTGCTTGCCAACGTCACTTCTGGTCAGCCGCTATACCAGAGCTATCCTCAGTGAGCAGAGGCAAATGCAGGGCTGCAGCAATGCTGGCAGAGGCAAGCTGCATCTGTCTGCATACACCGAGGGAGGCAAGGGTGGTGGTCGCAATACTAACCTATACTGCAAACTGACTGGTGAGAGGTAGACATAGAATACTATCCGGCAGGAAGGTGGTGCAGCCTGGTATGATACTCTAACATCTGATAGTAGTCTACAGCAAGCAAGAAGGTAAATGCAATGTATGTCTATGCTGGTAACAGAGAGAGTAAAACTATAATCCCTATCCCCTATTGGTGAACCAGATCATTATTAGTCAGTACTTAATTTATTTTATTTATTTATTCAAATCTAGGATTACACAATACCTTTGAGTGTAAGCTCTTTTACAAGGGTTCCAAATCAGTAATAAAACAGTATAAAGTATTAGAATAGTACACGGGCGTCAAACTTTGGTGAAAGCGAGAGCTACCGCAGGAGTACATGAGGGGACAGTAGGGACAGAGGTAGGAGGGTGAGAGGGGGAAGGGGAGGGAGAGCACAGAGTTGAGGTGGAAGGGGTGGAGAAGGTGGGAGGGGAGGAGCTGGGAGGGAGGTGTGGGGTGGGAAAAAGGAGTGCAGCCCGATGGCCTTGTCAGGGACAGACAGTTGTAAGTGCCCAGTTTGGGGAGATGTACCTTTGACATAGAAGTGCTTGATACAGGGGATTAGGCAGGAGGGGGGAACTAATTGGGTGAGCAGTCACAAGAGCTCGAGGCAAGCAGGGAGATTCAAAGTCTGGACTTGAAGGCACCAAGGGTTGGTGCAGTGAGAGTGTCGCTACTAAGGGAATTTAGCCGGTAGGGTGCCCTGTATGCAAATGATCTTTGTCCTTGGGTAGTCTGACATCATGGGATATGTAGGGAGTTAAGCTTGGACCTCCTTGTAAGGAAGAGGCTGGACCTGGATGAGAGAAGAGTGCTCACTCCAGGAGGAGCAAGGCCCATCATTATTTTCTTGGCAGTGATGCAAATCTGATATTTAATTTGATAGTCAAGTTTCAGCCACCCAGACCTGAAGTAGAGTTTGCAAGTGTGAGTGAGAAGATCCTGTGATGAGTCAACAGGCTGTATTGAGAGAGATGGTTATTCGTTTGAGAGATGTGGTGATGGCAGAGCCATATATGATAAGACCATAGTCGATGATGCTAATGACAGAGCTGTGGACTGCAATTGACAATGCATCAGAGGTAAGGTGTTTCCTATGCCTGAACAGTAGGCCTAATTGGGTGTTAGCAGATTTTGCCACGTTATTAATCTGGGCAGCATAGGCTCCCAATTTGAGCAGGTAAGATCACAATGGACCCAACCAGTGAAATTTTAAAACTAATGTGCCTAGAAGTCATGGCAGGTGCAAGATGTACACTGAAAAATCCATCACTTCCTCAGAGGGATTTATATGCAGTAAATGTCAGGAACATGATACAAATCAATACCACCTAAACAATGTGATAATTGAATTAAAAAACCTATGTGAGATAATAAATATGGAACAGTCTGTGGTGTCACTGGAAGCAGAATCATCAAATCTGACTTTGGGAAATGCAGGTACAAGTAAAAAAAGAGCAAAGAGACTGGAATACCAAACAGTTACTCAGCCAGCACAGAAGAAAACTGCAGTAAAAGATGACAGTAGACACTGAAGTAAATGACTGGGGCTCGATTCTCAAGGTGGGCTTGGATCTGTGCAAGCTGTGGCAAACAGCAACTTACACTGAAGCACAGTGTGCCAGAGACCCTGCACCTGATTCTCTATTGGGCAGGGTCCTGGTGGTAAAGTCCCATGGCTATGGCCAGAAGCTAAACAGATAGCATACTGGGAGTGTTTGCCACAAGCTGCAGGGCAGCCATGCTCCACTCTAGACCTTGGTGGGGCTAACCCCCCCTCCATGATCCCCAATGTTGCCCTCAGGAATTTTCTACTTTCTTTCTCCCCTCCAACTGGCCCCCTTCCAGTGGCCTACCCCCAGCCCCGACATCCTGACATTTACCAAACTCACCACTGGCTTCCACGAGGTGCCGGCTGGCCGGGTGCAGTGCCTGTGAGGGGTCAGCATCATCTCGCTGGTTGGGATTTTTCTGTCCTTTTTTTTTTACTTCCCAGCCCTGAGTGTGGTGCAGTGGTGTGCAATGATGCCAATGGCTGAGCCATGCACGCTTCCACATGTTGTACTCCAGGTGTTTTGCCCACATCCACCCCCTACATTTGTGGGTCTGTTGCACCAGGCCCCCTGCTACCGCCAGGGGACAGTCAAGCAGCAGACTCCATCCCCTTCCCTTCCTGGGAGAGTAGAGCAGTTTTCCAGAAGCTCGAGCCTCTTCCTCCCTGGCTGATCCCCAGCAGCCCACAAACACTGCAAACACAGGTCACCAGCATGGCAGGAAATAAGTCAGGGATGCCTCAGCCCTCCATGCCACTGGACTGGCTGCCCACAGGAATAAATTAAAGTAATACCCCTGCTCAGGTGAACTAGAAGCCCCCATCCTTGTACCCTGATGGTGCCAGTAGTAATAATAAGCAGTTTTACATATGCTCCCCTCATAAGCCCCGATGGAGCCAGTAGTGATAATATTTATTACCCATGATCCCCTTCCAACCCTGAAGGTGCCAGTACTAATAATAATTAACAGTTCCCCTTCCCTGGTGGTATAGTGGCCCCCCAAACCCAGCAGATAGTGTCCACCAACCCGCTCTCCCCATTCCAACTCATAGCCAGTGACCAGCACAGCCCACCTCACACCTCCCTGTCTAGCCACTGACTGAACTCTCAATGAGCATACTGTAAAGCATACGTGCTCATTGATCAATGAAGTGCACACCTTACAGTATGTGCTCATTGACAGTTCAGTCAGTGGCCAGCCGCAGGAGAGGTGGGCTGGTGCTGCTCAATAGCTCAGAGTCAGGATGAGGGAGAGTGGAGTGGTGGGCACCACCTTCTGGGGTGGGGGGTGGGGTCTAATATATGACCAGGGAAGGTGGACTATTAATTACTATTAATACTTTCAGGGTTGGGGAAGGGGGCATGGGTAAAAATAATTATTCTTAGTACTGGCACCCTCAGGATTCAGGGATGGGGCATGTGGGATAATACATATTATTACTACTGGCACCATTGTGGTTCAGGGAGGGGGGCATGGGTAAAATTACTTAGTGTTAATACTGGCACCATCACAGTTTGGGAAGGGGGGCATGGGAGATAATAATTAAAATTAATACTGGCACCATTGGGATTTAAGGAGGGGTGGCCACTAGTCCACCAGGGCAGGGCACTAATTAAATTTTTCCTGCGGGCAACATCAGGGATTGGGGGCTGCAGCACCTTGCCACACACAGGCAACTCTTCTAGAGGAGAATATTCTAAGTACCCATAGAAAATGGGCTTTTTAGTTCCTGGTCTCTGACTGGCTGATACTCCTGTCAGGGGGGTACATTAACTTTCCATAGACAACCAGAAAATAAAAAGTACCAGTCCAAGTGCCCCTTCACCCATTCTAGTATCTGTGTGCCCACCCTGCTTGCTAATTAGCCAAAATTACCCTATTCAATTTGAAATGGGTGCCATTTTTTCCCTCGCTTAGCCAATAACAGTGGCACTCCCAAGGCTCCCTAGTTCAGTGCCAGTATACCCTAGTCAAGAAAAGCACCCCACTCCCAGCAGTATTCCCCAAATATAGTACAGTATAGTCTCTGTTTCTATATTAGTAACCGACAGATTCTCGATCCCTGCTTAGCTGTCTTGTCTCCACACACAACATGACTGCGACCCCGACCCCAAGCAAAACATGCTATCTTTACCCACGGTGGCTCCCACAAAGACAATCAAGAACAACAGTGAGCAGAAGTGCATACTAAGCAGCCACAGTCTGCCAAAACATTTCTCCTACTGGGGAACAAAAGGTTTCCTTTTGAAATCAGTGGCACTAGCGTGGCACATGCTCAGCACTACTCACAGACAGCAGTACAACAGTTGTGTCCCTGAATCACCCTGACTCCACTCCCGCTCCAGCAAATAACATCCTTTTTGTTTTAATACAAAAATAAAGTTGTGTTTAAAACCCAGATCTTACCGTTAAGAGCTACCTTGCCCAGCATATTCCATTTTGATGTGATGCAATTAAAGGGAAACCGATACTGTTTCTCCACTGATTCCAGGTCCTAGAATAGGCAGCTGGAACTGGAATAAAAAACTGAAAGACAGTCTCAGTACTGATGTGGTCCCGGTCCTCATGGCAAGCAGTGAGGACTGGGCAATTGTTAACAAAAACACAAAAAAAGGGGAAAAAAACAAGAAAACCAAAATAAGCCAGCAATGGCAATAACAGGTAACAGCTCCCTCTAGTGATGACTAGCTGAGCAACCATTTCCAGCACTGGAGGGATTACTTTATAAAAAACCAAAGTTCAATTTTCATTTTTTATAGCATTATGTTTACTTTTTTTGTAATCATATAAAAAATTACACATGTAGCCCAGTTTCTAAGTGCAATAATACCCTCCAGGGTGGGCAGTATGGGCAATACCAAACCTTCCAGGAGCTATAAGGGCCACTGCCTCTGGTGTCAGGCCTCATTACACCCCTGTGCAGTCTGGTATTGCCCAGTACTGCCCACCCTGTTGAGTATTATTGCTTGCTTAGATAAGCCCTGGCTGGTCTAAGGGGACCTAGAATTTCTTTCTCTGGGACAGTTCTGTGAATAGCTCTTTCGGGGATGTGGCAGCTTATGACTTCCTCATACCCTCTAGCACCTTGTTGCAACCCAGTTTGGGGTGCACCGGTGGTGCAAACCCTGTTTGGAGCAGGCAGCCTTTGGTTGACACAGGTTGTCTTTGTGAATAGCTCAGGGGGCGGTTTTTGATGCAAGGTGCCACTTGCACAGATTATGTTTGGTGCAGGCACCTTGCGTCAGTCTCAGAGCTTTGAGCATCGAGCCCCTGGTGTTTAGTTAAACCAGGTGCAGGCAATAAAAAAGTATAAGAGCTATATTCACTTTTAGTTTACAAACAACAAAGTAATACAGGGTGATCTCTCCTCTTCAATGTGTTCATAAGTAAGCGGCTAGCTACTGGTCATTCTGTGAGTGAGAACCGGAGAGGAAGGACATTTGAAGCTACACACTCCTGAGTCTATGGAGGAGACCCAGGAAGCAGGTTTACACCATTTGACTTATATTTACAACAAGTATGCCACCATTGTCTGTGTGTAACCTTTCCAGAACATCTTTTTGCTCCAAAGTCTATAGCTGGTCTGGTTGCCCTGTCCTGTCTTTCTGTTTTGTAGGGGTGGAGTGATAATATTGCTGGTGGATGTATGGCTGGTAAACCATGCCGGCGGGCCATGAATCTTGGCCATGCTCACCTACGAAAAAGCCTAAACTGAACCTGAATTAAGAGGGCAAAAGAGAGAACCCAGTCGGACGGAGAGGGCGAGAGTAGCAAGAGATTACTACCTGACCAGCAGTTAAAGGAATGTATTCCAACTCTGCTTATATGTAAAATGATAAACATGTATTTTTGTATTTATTGCACTTACTTTATACATTTTATAAAATTTCTTTTTATTTAAAAGACGTCTTGAGCTGTAATTTTATCTTGTTTTTGATAGAATTTGTTTTGTTTGGGTGTTCCTCTAGGAGCAATAACTCCCCCTAATTTGTAGTCAAAATTAGATAGATACCAGCCATAGATTAACTGAATATTCCTCTATCTACTCAATCTATTCAATCCACTCAATCACCTAATTATGTAATAAGGTAACAAGTGTTAACTCCCCATATAATTAGCTAGTCAACGAGTGTGCTCATTTTGCCCATTAGGTTGATTGATTAAAGCTGCAGCTGCAGATATTTACTGGTAGAAGTGTTCCCGGCAACTCAGTCTCCTCTAGCATTCTCTGTCTCAGTTTTCCTGAGTAAACTTCGGGTGAAAAAGTATATGCTGTGCTTTACAGATGTAGCAGAATCTTGTGTGTTCTGCTCTGCTGCATACGAGTGAGTCCATTTTAAAGCTGAGAGTCAAAGGTTGTATTTCCTGATGGTGACTCTCACTACCAGACTTTTTTTTTTGAGTCGATTTTAGCTAATAGGCTCAATGAGTGATACTGGAGGATGCTGAAGAATGCCATATCTACCAGGGAATATCTTAAGAGGTGGCTGTCTGGGTATGAGCACACTCCTCTCAGAACAGAATTGAACAGATGCTATAGTAAGTGGAGCCTACTTTTAGTTGGCCCAGCTGGTTTTTGGTTTTGTTTTTACCTTAAGCTGTTCTAAAATTGTTTAACTATTATTATTTTTTTTTTATGAAAAGTTTAATTTACTAGATTTTAGCCTCACTGTGTGGGTTATTTTAGAGGGAGCAAATGGCAGTGTATGGAAAGTGCTGAGATCAATTTAACTAGGCTCAAATGAAATAATAGCGAGCAGTTGCTCATTTGAATAGTTTTTAGTTTTTTTCTTACTGTGCTGTTCCCAAATAAGTGCGGGTAGCTCTTGTAAAAAAGGGAAAAGAAACATAGTATTTTAAGACAACTTAGCGCTTTCTGTTCCTTTTTTTTTTGCATAGTGTACTTTGTGATCTTGTGGAGGGAAGGAAGTCATGCAGCGCCCAGATGTGAAACCTGGTTTACCTGGAATATCTGGTGTCTCTGGCTTACTTGATGTTTTTGGCTATTTTGTATTAACCAAAGAACTTATAATCTAAAACCTGAGAGGTTTAATTAGTACAAGATAAGAAGTATAAGAAGATTAAGAAGATCTGTCAATGTTGGCTGCTGGGCACAGAGTGCTTTCAAACATTGTGGATGTTTTTTATAATGCTGGAACATCCATAACTTATGGACATATATGGACTTATACTGGGAAAAGGATTTTGAGACTTTTGATGTGTGACAAGTGTTTCCTGACATTTGTTGTGTAAATTGTATTGTTTTTATACTATTTTTTTTACCCACTTAGAAAATCCAAGTAGTGTATGTAGTTCACCTAGCTAGACCAGCTAGACTAGCTATTAGACTTGATACTCTTGATTGGCATTACGCTACCAATAGCAGTAGCTGGCAATAGCAAGAGTGACCATGGTGAGAACTAGGAAACAGTGATTAGAGAAGGGGAAGGGAAAAGTCCCAATTCAAGAACTTTAAGAAATCAAGGAAACCTAGGAAATCATTATAATAAAGTAGAAATACATGATAGTTTGGGCGATCTGGTGTAAGGGAGCTAGAGGCAGAACACAGAGATTTGTTTAATGAGTTCAATCAGGATATTGCAGAATCTCACTCCACTCCTTTGTAAGAGGTAGGAGGTGTTAAAAGGAGAATAACTGAGAAAAAATGAAATCTAACAGAACTGAGTAAACTACATAAAAATCTAGGGAAAAATGACAAAAATGAGAAAAATACTGTAGAACTCGAAATCTTCACTGTAAAAAAATGCTCACTATATTCACTGGAGACTCTTTTTCAGCAAAATAATTTTTACAGCAAAGTTTAATTGCATTGTAATGGCATATAACATCACCAGCCACCAGCTTATCAACAACACGCCTACATGTCCTGCATGTATGTAACTAGGAAGGATGTCGCCACCATTTACTTTATTCTACTTTGAATGTACAGTAGTTGCCAATGGAGAGACGGAGGGAGGGATGCCCATTTACTGGATTCATTACCGAGAACCACATGGTCGGTCAGTTTCACTTCCACGTTACCGGTGAAAACGTTTGGCATGTCTGTCGTGTTTGGTTGGAAATACAACAAAGAAAGCAAATGGTAAGGTGAAGCAAACTCTTTATTGGAAACTATTGTGTGCAGAAAGTAAAAATTCCGAAATGTGATTCTCGATCAGACACAGTCCCACATATGAAGCTCTTGCTGCTTCTCTCAGTTATTCGTCATCTGTGGCAGGATCTGAAAAAAAAAAGAAAGTACATTTAAGCCAAACATCAGTGTGATTCATGACTAAGGTTTGCTTTGGTATAAAGGCTGACCATTTAGACATTCAGAGTGTGCATGTAGGATTCCGACTTGCTCGAAGCCCCTCTTGCAGTCCTCAGACGAAGCTATGAGTTTCATAATGCTTGCCACTAACCATTGTGCATGCCTATTTTTTATACTCGTTGTACGGAGGTCAATGTTAAATTTTGTTTCTGGCTCACATTGTGTCATTTTGGCCGCCACGTCACCCACATACCAGTCTGTAAAACTAAGTTTTAACTCATCTTTCAGAATCTTGTTTACTGAAATGTCTAGTGGTTGAAGAAGGTCAGTGCAGGATGCAGGTACAAACACTGACACAATGTTATGTTTGTCAAAAGCCTCTGTGACATCAGGTGTAGTGTGACCACGGAATAAATCCAGTATTAGCAGTGTCCTCTGCACAGTCGGTAGCTGAAGTTTTGTTTTTATCGCTTGCACATAAGGAACAATGACACCTTCAATGTATTGCACTGTAGTTTGTGAGTTGGCCCAGTGGTTTTCGGTATGAGTCACCTACCAGTCAGAGGGGAATTTGTATGAAGGGTGGCACTGGTCGGTTTTGCCAAGGTAGATGATCTGAGGGGGCAGGTAGTGGCCAGACAAAGTACAGCACAGGACTACAGTAATCTGACGTTTATCACCCAATCCTGCCACTTCGATTTGCTTTTTCCCCACCTTCTCCATAGTTCACTCTGAGCATGGCACCAAGTTAACACAAGTTTCATCAAGATTTAAAACTAGCTCTGGTGGAATTAGCTCTTGCCGAGCTGCAGTGGCAATTCTGCCTAAGAAAGCCTTTTCAGGGCATCAAAATCAATTGTTTTCTGGGCAGCCTTGGTGCCCTTCCTCTTACTGAAGCCCATTCTGTTCAGAAACAGCCATGACCACAGTCTTGAAAATGTCAAAGTACCACCATTCTCTACCAGTAATTCAGGGCTTTTGGCCTTTACAATTCCAGTAGCAATGGCAATCAAGAGCCTGCCATTAATCACAGCACCTTCGGCTCGCTAAGTCTTTACAAGACTTTTTAATTCACCTTCAATAACTGCCATGAGTAGACGGGGATGCCCTCTGGGTTTTATTGGGAGCTCCTTGCACAGTTTGTCAGGGTCTGGTGTATCTGTCAACTTTCGTTCGTAATCATGCTTAAATGTACGCACTGTGCTTTCATTGATTTTCTGATGATATTTGCCCTCATAGTACCTGACTGCATTCATGACACCTTGTTCTGCGGAATATTTCCCAATTTTAAATCGGACTTCTGGAGGATAAACAACACAATGTGATCTACATTTCTTGGCAGGTGGAGATGCAGCAGCTAGCTCTTTGGTAACAGCCTCTGCCATTAGATTTGAGATGCCAGCAGTGACAGATAGAACATCGGCATCCAAATTGTTGGTCTGTAGGGCTGAGAAATTGCACTTACTAGCAGGTCTCCGAGGTGAGTTTAACCACTTCACTAGAGACATCCTTCAACGTTGACAATCCATGGAATCAAAGACCTTGCCGCGTGAAGTTATATTGGCGCAATCAGCTGATTGGTCTCTTGAGCTCAATATAAACTTTGCGAGAATATTTCTAGTTCTACAGTATTAGTCACACTGTGTAAGTAAATAAAAAAAACAGAAAAAGTATTAATTTGAACTTGATAAAGCAAACAAATATTGAGGATCATTTTTTAAGATTAGGCTTCTGCAGTTCAGTTAACTACCGGGCTGAAAATGATGTAAATGTTTAAATTGATACTTGAGCAGGGGACATTGATTTAAATAAGGATTCTGTCATAAGTAAAGACAATAGTATTCAAATTATAGAAGACAAGGAAAATATAGCAACAAATGTTCTTCAGGCAGATGGGGAGAGGGGGAATTGAGAGCTGTAGCCAAGAACATTTTGGCTCACATATTACATTAGAGGCATCTGAAAGCTTGAACTTGGATGTGTCCACTAGTATTTCAAAATCTATAGAATTTTCCCCTGAATATTTTTATTAATCTAATCTGAACCCAAATTGGCAACATGATTTAAAAAATATTGCTGTTGAATTACAAGAGACCTTAAAGTGCCTTAAGCAATTTTCAACATCAGGTCAAATAAAGGGCAGTCAGACACCAGAACCAATATTAAGGGATCTGCAGCTAAATATCCTCTTTTATTAAGTGAGGAACTGAAAAAGTTTATGTGCAATCCATACAAAGCCCATTTGATGATTCTTGACCACTTAATCAATCTGAAATATGAAATGGACGCTATCAAAGAAAATATAGCTATTAATGGAGGAAGACTTGGGGATATACTTTATAAGTTAAATAAGGCTGCCCCATTAGAAAAGTCTGTGTCTATTATTGAGGCAGCAAACATACAAATGCAACCAGATTTTCCCACTATTGACATGACTAAATCTTCAGTGCAAAACACAAGAAAAAAGAAAAGTGTGCGTAGAGGGTTAAATAGGAGGAATATGAACAAGAACAACAATAAGAAAAAAGTCCTCAGAAAATAGATCTGATGGATAGTATCTCAGATAATACTCTTATACAAGCTGAAGAGACCCAGTTGTTAGTGCTGAAGGAAGATATGATGCAGGTAAATAGGGATATAAAGAAGAAAGAGCTGGCAAAACCTCTTAAAGAATCGGTTCAGGTCACTCAGTCTTCTCCTATTGACAAAGGTTTGGCTTAACTAGACAAAGAAGAGCTGAATTTAAACTATCGAAGAGAAGAGTGAAGAAACAAAATAAGGGAATTAGAGATGCTGATTGAAGGTGACAAGCCAGTAGGAGTAGATAGGCAAATGAATGAGGCACTACACATAAAAATGAACACTGAGAGAAAAGGTCTTTCAGGGGTAAATAATACTGAGTGTGCTGTTCTAACTCTTTATGGCTTTCAAGCATATAAGGAGTGGTCATTTGATTTGCCAAGAGAAAAGATTGTGCACCCGTTTAGGGCAGCTACTGGAGCAGATATTGTAAATTCAGATATTGCACAGATCTGGGAAGACAGGGATATGGATGGTGAGGAATGTCTATTTATCTTTTGTGTCACCCCACATATAGCCAACCAAGTCTGGCTAAGCATTGGGGCATTAAAAAAATATGGGTACATGATACAATATGTCAATAGAATGTAGGTGAATGGTGGTAGTGAAACAGCTAAGAACCAACCAATGCAGATTGCTATCTTTGGCATTAAAACATCACCAAATGAGACAATCAATAGGCTGAAAGGAATACTGATTAATTTGTTCACACATGTGCTAGGAATTCCAGAAAGAGATCTGGAAATTGTTTAAGTATGCAGAAAAATAAGTGATACAAAAATGGGTCGGGGTGGATGTACTCATACGAAGCTAAGAAATGGCAGAGATTATTCTGAGCAAGGTCTCATTGTTGGATGAAGTAGGAGTGCATATAATTGATAGTGCCATTATAGATAATCCAAAACTCACTATCACACAGAACAGAGAAGTAGTTAGGGAAGGTACGAGTTTTAACAAACTGTATGTTTATGATTTAAGTAGAACAAAAAATGAAAATAGTAATCATCTCAAAGATACAATAACGGATATACTTGAACAGCTATTGAATGTCTCAATTGAAAACCCTGATGCAATAACTGTAGGCAGACAGAGCACTGATATGGATTATGATATGGTGCAAGTCAAGGTCAGCTATCTCATTTTATATAACAACATTTTAGAGAATGTGGGTATGTTAGATTCTATGGGATTATAAATAGTACCTGAAGAGTTTGTTTTACAGCACTGCATAAAATGCAGTAGTGTCCCAGAAAATATAAAGCTTCTAGGGGAGAGTACAACATAGATAAGAATACAAGTAGTACTGAGAAAGATACAGTTGTATATAATATTTCAACCTTCAATATGTTTTTAGGAACTAGGGTCACAGGAAATTTTACTCTTGATGAAGCACAATACATGTAGAGAATGGGACCAAATCAGGTTACATCTAGTCTCTTGGAATATAGCAGGTATTGTGAGTAAATATGTGGACCAGGAATGGAAGGAGTTTATATTAAATTTTAATGTAATTTGCCTCCATGAAACATGGCATAAGTCAGAGACAGAGATGATATTAAACAGATATTTAACATTTCAGTCAGCCGGAGTAAAGGAAGCAAAAAAAGGCAGATTGGTAGGTGGGTTAGTAGTATGGGTCAAAATAGATAAGGATATTAATGCAGAATTATTATATTGCACTAGGAACATAATAATAATACTTCTCCATTTTAAGAGTAAAGGATTTTGGTTGGCCAATGTATATGTTCCGCCTAAGAATACAAAATATTATAATCCTTCAATTTGGGAGCAAATTGAAGATTTGATATACAAAATCTGGGCGACTACTTAATGCGAGGAGTTCCTTCTATGTGGGGATTTCAATGCAAGGATTGGTAATTTTGATGGTTTATGCAGATAATGATTTTCATAACTGGGTTCCTATGGATGCAGCAGGTAAATTAAGGGTTACAGAGGATAGTGCAATAAATAGTTTGGAACAGAAACGTATAGAGATGTTAACTATATTTTAGCTAGCTCCATTAAATGGTAGAATACAAGGAGATCTAACTGGGAACTATAATCACTTGGCACCAAGAGGCCCCTCAATAATAGATTACTACTTTTGGAATGGAGATATTGCATTTTGGGACTCCTTAAAAATTCCAACAAAGGTGGAACATGATCATTTTCCTTTGATACTTAAATCAATAGTGTTTGATAAACAGCCACTTACTCAGCTGCAGCCACTTAATATTGAGATTAGGAATACTAAAATTAAAAGGAAGTTGAGTGCCTCTAGTCCAATAAAGGAAATAGTAGTTAATTTGCTTACTGAAGAAGAGGAAGCAACTAGTATGATTGCAAAGCAAAATATGAAAAAATGTTTAGAAAAAATAAGGTCCACTCTTTCAGTTTCAACCCTGGGCATCAGTAAGAAAAATATAATGTGGTTTGATGAAGAATACTGTAAAGCTAAAAAAACTCAATGGAATAATAAGGAGGGCTGCTAAAAATAGAAGTAGAAGAGCATACAAAGAGTTAAATAAAAGCAGAGAAGAATATATAAAGTTTTTGACCCTAAAAAGGGAAGCCTATCAGCAAACATTATGGAAAGAGATGCTGGAAGCTATTAATAAACAAGATTATCAGTTATACTGGCTCTTAGTGGCAAAAGGGTCAAATAGTGTTAGATATGACACTGATACATATATAACACCAGACATTTGGATAAAATATTATTCTACTAAATTTTCCAGCAACAAATTATGTGTAGAACTAAGGTTTGTAACTATGATAAGACGTGCTTTACACCATTCTCTAATCAAGAAGTTTATATGGCTATTGCTACATTAAAACTGAAAAAAGGCACCAGGTCCTGATCAGATACCTGTAGAGGTATATCTGGACTCTCCTTCTCTATGGGCTAATTATCTTGCAGTTTTGAATTTCTCTGTGTCATGGAAGGGAGCTATAATAATATCCATATATAAGAAGGGCAATAGAGCAGACTCTGCTATGTACAGGCCTATATCATTGCTGGATCACATGGGTAAACTATTTTCTAAATTGACACTGACCAGACTTAAAGAGGAACTTATTAATTTAAGGGACTTAACAAAAGTGCAGGCAGGCTTCCGCTCAGGGTATTGCACTACTGACAATTGTTTTGTAATCCTACACTTGTATGAGAAATACATTACTTTGCATAAGCAGAAACTATATGCAGCGTTTATTGATTTTAATACTGCATTTGACAGTCTATCACATAATAAATTATGGGAAATAATGAGTAATAATGGTTTTTCCCATGCAATTATAGCCATTATAAGAGAACTTTATACAGGAACTTGGGCTCAGATAAGATTGGACTCTAAGGGACAGCTATCCTCCACTTTTTCAACAAATAAAGGAGTTAGACAGGGCTGTGTTCTTGCCCCAATTTTATTCTGTATTTATATTGATAATTGTTTGCTGGAACTTGGCAGCTCCTTAACTGATTCACCAAGTGTTCTAGGTAGACACTGTGCAGTGTTAGCATATGCAGATGACCTGGTTTTGTTTTCCCTTACTTAGGCCGGACTGCAGACTAAACTTAATATATTGAATAACTATGTAAAAGAACATGATTTGGAGGTAAATGAACAAAAATGTCAGATAATGATTTTTGGAGGACAAAATAGGCTGAAAAAGTGGAGGATGGGAAATAAAAAATGTAATACGGTGAAAGATTATACTTATTTGGGTCTGCAACTATCAAATGATGGGAAGTGGGCAAAACAGACACAAAATCTAATCCCCAAACTGAAAAAAACAGCTATGTCCCTACACATATTTAATAAAAAATATGGAGGGAACTCTATTAAAACCTTTTTACCAGTTATTGAGGCTAAATATAATACTCAAGCCCTGTATAACAGGGATGTATGGCATCCAAGAGAAGTGGATAAATTAGAAGTACCCTTAAATATTCTGCTCAGAAGGAGCCTGGGTTTAGGCAACTTGGTCCCAGCTTCATTAATAAGGGCATAACTAGGGATTTCCAGTATAAAGGCAGCTTTTTAATTAGGAAAGTCAACTATTGGACTAAAATTCTCCAACATAAACAAAGTAGGCACACCTTGCTATGTCTGAAAGAGAAATATATATGGCTGGACCTGAGGCATCTGAAATCTAGATGGCTGACTTTGGTTTTTCAGATCTTGCAGGAGACAAAGCTATCAGATCTGGAGAATTATGTTAATGATGGTATCCAATTTAGTCTTAAATATCAGAGATATGTTACAAATAAAATTATTGAATACTACAAATATAAGGATCTTGAAAGGAATACCAGACCAAAGATTTCACCTTGGTTTAGATTAAATGATAACGGACATTTCCTTAGGTACCACTATGAGATTTTAACAGATACAACACAAAGAGTACACTTTACTAAATATAGGCTAGAGCTATTTCCTAGCAATATACGTGATGCAATCTATAGGAAGGATAGCTCTAAACCGGCTAAAATATGTTGTTATCTGTTCAATTCAGTTGAAGACCTAAAGCATGTTATGTTTGTCTGCAGCTGGTATAAGATTCTAAAAGAGAAATGGATTTTGCTGATATGTAACTCAATATTGACCTCAGATTTGGATATGCTGCTAAAAATAATTTTTACCACCGATGATGTTTTAATTGTGAAAGCAGTAGCTAAATATTTAGCTATCATTGCCAGAATCCATCTGTGGCATAAAACTAATAGATTATAGGGGCAAGACTGTGGATGGATTGAATAGCTGTATAGTTAATAAGTGGTGTTGAAATGAGTACTCTGCTGCCTAGGGACACTTGACACAGATAAGATGGGGTAAAATAATAAATAGATATGCATGACTGAATATTTTAATTATTTTAATCTTCTCTGCACATTGAGGTGTATTATAAATGCTGTCTGATGTGTACTTATTTATTGTAAATGCCTTTGTTCTTGAATATGTATTATTTGTGAAACATCAAAATGTTGGATTTGTGTTTATATTGATTTGTGAAAAGGTCATATGACTGATCAATAAAACATATTATTATTATTATAAGTAATACAGTGTTTTAACACCTGATAATAGCCCCAGTAACACAAGCATGAACCCAGATAGCCCAGGAGCAGGGAAATGATAATTTTAGGGGACTCCATTATCAAGTCCTGAAGCTCTGTCATATGTGAGAGGTACAAGTACAACTGAATGGTCACATGCCTCCCTGGAGCCAAAATAAAAGACATCAAAACTAACACACCAAATATTTTGAAACATTGTGGAAAGAACCCCATAGTAGCTGTTCATGCTAGTATCAATAATGTGGGACAACACCACAAAAAAGATACATGTTTAGAACTGTTTGAAACTGTGAAATAAATAAAAAGTAATGGTGCTTAGGTATTGATTTCAGGACTGCTCCCAGTTCCCAGGGCAGTGCAGGAGAAAAACAACACTATTATGAGAATAAATGAATCATTGAAAAACTAGTGTGACAGGGATAATGTATAGACTCCTGGGCCCGTTTCTATATGAAAAATCTTCTAAATAACAGGGATGGGTTATATTTGCATAGCAAAGCAGCATTTATCCTCGGTAAATCAATCAAAGCACATATGGAGATAATTCCTTTAAATAGAAACAGTCCAGGGGGGGAGGGAAACAGAACAGTGTACTTGTAGACATTCAGAAAAGAAAAAAATCATCAAAGTCATCTAGGTGTAAAAGCAACTTCAGATGTATCCTTAGTAAAGCTAAAAGTCTCAACGACAAAATGGCTGAGCTACAATCTAGTCCACATTTAACTAAATATATTGATATAGCATTATTAACTGAAACCTGGTAGACAGAGGATGATAGTTGGGATAAGAACATTCCAGGTTACTCCATGATAAGGCTGGACAGAAGAAACAAAAAAGGTGGTGGCATAGTGATTTATACCTTAAACTCTATAACATTAACAGACAGATCAGCAAAGATTAAGAGGGCAGCTTCAGGACAGAAACAATATAGTTAGAGGTTAACTGTGGTACTCCTGAGGGGTTTATTCTGCACCTCTGTTATAGATAAGCTGATACACCAGAAGAGACAAATCAGGATCTGCTGGATGATCTGATAAAAGCAAGTGAGATAGGAAAAATTTTACTCACTGGGGATTCTAACTACCCTGATATTGACTGGAATAACAACATCATTACGGTAAAACGAAGTGTAACAATGCATGAAACTTAATTGGATAATAACTTGGTCCAGCACATAAAATGCCCAACTAGGTGAACAAATGTGTTGGATTTAGTAATCTGCACCAACACAGTGCACATAACAGACTGTGAGGTTGTTGCACCACTGGGTAACAGTGAACATTCATGCATACCATTTAACATGGAGAACAACTACACTTGTCAGAAAGGATGCACGGAGGTATACTTGTACAAAGCAGCTAATTTAGAAGGGATAAATACTGATATTTCAGTCATAGGCTGGTACTACATTTTAAGTGACCAAAAGAAAGAGGAATGCTGGGATTATACAAAACACACAATACTGGCTGTAATAAACAAACACGTCAAATGTATCAAAAAATGTAACCATAACAGTAGAAGAAGACCAAAGTGGTTACAAAAAAGAATATTAAAGTTAATTAAAAGAAAGAATAAACCTTATGGTATAACAAAAAAAAAATAGCACTGCAGAAAATTGGGGAAAATTCAAAACCCTACTAAAAGCCTGTAACTGTAAAAACACAATAAACAAAGCTAAATGAAATTTTGAAAATAAATTTGAAAAAAACAACATATAAGCAAAACAGCAAGCAGTTTTACAGTTACATTAATTATCTTAGGAACACAGCTGCCACATAAACAGCAATAATTGAAAATAATAAAATAATCACTGAATCAGTTGAGATAGTTAATGTCTTCAACAAACGTTTTTGCTCCATCTATGCAAATTCTAGTAAGGGTGCAGCCACATTTAGGCAGATAGTAAGCATTAAGCCATGAGAAAGGAGACTTCTACGAGGGAATTAATGCATAGTTGGGGGGGTGTGGCTTGAGACTGAAGGCCAAGTGCCTACAACCACCCGACCATACATTAATTCCCTAGTAGAAGCCTCCTTTCGAGGAACTTCATGCACTTGTAACATGGCAAATTTTATTTTTATATATAAATATATTTAGATCTACAAATCAATTACATTTGCTGATATATCAAGTTATTTTATATGAAAGAATTAGAAAAATTGGTTTTCAATTGGACCACATTTATTAATATGGTGGGTTCCACTGAAAAAACTTTTTAACACATGTGTAGCATTGTAAGAGTACTGCTTTTATATTTCAATAGCATGCTTTTGTCTGTGAACTACTGTCACAAAAAATTTATTTACACTCAAGTAAGTAGATCGAGTGCTTGTAATGAAGTCTGGGATACAATCTGAACTAAAAGAAGAAAAATTGTTTTTCTCATGGACAACATTTATTTATATGGTGGCTTCTACTTAACTTAATTTTAACACATGTGTAGTACTGTAAGAGTACTACTTTTACATTTCAATCACATGCTTTTTTTCTTTGAAATACTGTCAGAAGCAAATGTAATTACACTCGTAAAGTAAGTAGATCTAGTGCTTGCAATGAATTCTGGAATACATCCTGAACTCATTTGCATACAGCGATTTTCATTTTTACTCAAAAACTGCAAACAATTCAAGTTCACATTGCTGATGTATTGTGATCATTCTTTCTTCATCAGCAAGTATTGCTTATAGTTCTCAGGGCCATTTATGGTGAATTTTCAAAAGTCAAGGGATTTACAGTTTCAGAACAACTGTGGAAACAGGTTAGTGCTTGCTTTGACTCACTAACAGCTGCATTTGCCGTGCCGCTTGGTTTAACAGGTCCTTTTTCTTTTACTGATAGACCACTGGGTTTATTTGCAATATTACTTGGTACTTTGGGCTTATTTATTTTCATAGAGATTTCTACACTTTGAGCACAGTGCTGTACTTCTGTGATATTTGGAGTCACCAGATTCAGGTGGTATGTGTCTGATCTTTCATTTGACTCATTGCTGTATTTAGTTCTTGCAGTGAAATTGGGCATTATACTACTTTGCAAAGAGATCAATTTTCTGCCGATTACCACAGTGTCAACCAGGTGGGTGGGTGGGAAATAACTATTTCATATTTATATAGTGTGTAGTGGCCAAAATGCTGTGGAGTAATATGGAATTACAGGAGAGACGCTATTATGCACTCCATGTCTTTTGTGGTATGCAAGCAGTGCTACCTCAGCAGGCATTACTTGGGAATTAATACCCGCTGCTTTGAGCTCACATGGTGTGTTTAGACCAATAGATTTCACCTTTTTGCTGTTATATTAATTGCCATGTTACAAGTGACATTCGTACTCATCACATCAGTATCAAAGATATAACAAAGAAAATTGAAGGTTTAAAACCACACGGGCCCCTTGTATGAATAATAGTACACCAAATGTGTTAAAACTTATGAAAAACCAGCATTTGCTTACCCTTTAAGATTCTGTTTGAAAAGACCTTAAGCACAGGTGAGGTCCCTAATGATTAGTGGACTGTCAAAATAACATCCTTTCATGAAGAGGGTTGTAAACAAAACATACAAAATTATAGACCAATAAGTTTTACCTCTGTCCCATGTAAAAAGATGGAGTCCATTATTGAAGGCAGATTACTACTACACACTACAGCCAAACATTATTTTTATGGTAATCAGAAGTTGATTTTTATGGTAATCAACACAAATTTATATGTGGTCAATCATATGCCACAAACCTTATATGTTTTTGCGAACATATCAGTAACTATCTTGACAAGGGGGAACCTGTGGGAATGGTGATGTTAGATTTTTGTAAAAAATTTGACTCCATGCCACACTGGGCAATTGTTGAAAAGCTAACTAAACATGGCATTCATAAACACATTGTCACCTGGATAAAAAACTGGCTAGATAAAAGAATTCAAAGGGTATCAATAAAGGGTTATCTGCCAACAGAAGGGAGAGTCACAAGTGGCATGCCATAGAGGTCGGTTTTGGGCCATACTATATTTCAGTTGTTTATAGCCAAACTATGAAAACATATATACAGTAGTCACATTGTAAAATATGTGGATAACGCCAAACTGGGTGGTATCAGTAGAACTATAGAACAAATCACTTGTATACAGAATGACTTGGATGTTATATCAGATTGAGCCTATAGATGGGGGATGTACCTCAACACTGAAACAGTTTTTGCTTTACACATGGAAAGACAAAACTCCTTACACAAATATGTCCTAAATAACATACTGAGATCAAATACTACTGATATAGATCTAGGTATTATAGTCAACACCAACGTTGATTTTTAAGGAGCTTTATGTATGAAATCTGTGGATACGGATAGTGACACATCTGATTGTCACCACAAAGCTATTAATGTGATGGGAGCCCATCCTGATACTATAGCTGAAGTCTATTACAACTTGGAGGTATGCACATCAGCCATTTACCCTCACCCAAATGGCAAGAACAAAGATGGTCACGGAGGCAAGATTCTGTACTAAAAGGAATAATTTCCATACCGTTATCCCTGATCCTCCACTGGCTGCCCAGCTGGGGATGGCCAGTAGCTTGCCCACCAGAAGTTCCACTTTTATTGAGAGAGTGGGGCAAGTTGTCCTTGAAAGATGGACTCCTTTTCAGAACTGCTCAAGACCCCAAAACAATGGTCACCTGTAACCAGGTGGTACTGCTGTGGAAATACCGCAAAGTTGTCCTCAGAGCATTGCATGATGACATGGGGTACCTTGGGTTTGAGCATACCCTGAACCTTGTGCAAAGCCAAATTTTATTGGCCCAGAATGGTATCTGGCATGGCGAACCACAGCAAGAACTTTGCCAGTTGTGTTCAGAGAAAGGCTTTGCCCAGGAAAGCAGCTCCTCTTGTAAACACTGGACTGGATCACACCTGATGTGCTACACCTCATGTGTAAGAGGGACAGGGCATGTTCAGAATACTGGAAATTACAACTCCCCAACCTCCTGCAGGAATACAAGACCCTCAGGAACAAATGCAAATCAACCGTACACACAGCCAAAGTAAATTATCTCAAGAACAAACAATAAAGTAGTCTTGTAAATTCCAAACAAACCTGGAAAACCATAAATTAACTCCTTAGTCAGGGAACCCCAGAAGATTAAATCACCTTTTCCAAGGACGATAACATTATCCAAGATCTGAAGGAAGTTACAAACCCCTTCAACTCCTGTTTTGGTGACCTTGACAAATATAAACCAAAAATGAATCACACACTCAGACAAGTCCCAGTTACTACCCGTGACCCATCCAGTACCCCTTACAACCCAAATTTTATTTCTGCCACCTCTGCCCCACACAGGCTGTTGATTACATCAAAACAAACAATCCAAAGCCCTATCTAGGTGCTGATGCCATTGACTATTGAATGCTAAAACTTGTTTGTGAACTCATCGCACTACCCCTTACCAACATCCTCTTTGCA
Source organism: Neoceratodus forsteri (assembly GCA_016271365.2). Lineage (NCBI taxonomy): Eukaryota > Metazoa > Chordata > Ceratodontiformes > Ceratodontidae > Neoceratodus > Neoceratodus forsteri. The sequence goes on along the minus strand of CM057449.1, from coordinate 941,956,503 downwards.
ACAGTGTTTTTCCAAACAAATGGAAAACTGCCACCAATAAAAACTCATCCACAAATCTTGCCCAAAGATGATGTGGGAAATTTCATACAAATGTCCCTCCTGGCCCCCCTTTCCAAAATTTTGGAAAATATAGTGTTCAATCAAACCAGGGAATTTCTGTATAACTGTAATCTATTCATTGAATCTCAGCATGGCTTCATGTCCAACCACAGTTCAGAGACTGCGCTGGATAAGCTTACAAACTTTATCAGCAAGGCAAATGACAAAGGTATATATATAGGCTCAGTCTTTGTGGACCTCACAAAGGCCTTCGACCTTGTTGACCACCAAATACTATTAAACACCCTCTCATACCTTCATTTCTCAGGTGAAGTTCTTAACTGGTTCCTGCACTACCTCAGTAATTATTCACACACCACCTTGCTCAAAGGGTAGTATTCTGACACCCATCACATTAAATATGGAGTCCCACAAGGCTCCATCTTGGGTCTCTTCCTGTTTTCTTTCACCATTAACTCTCTCCCTGATATCTGTGAGTACACAAAATTAATATTTTATGCCGATGATGATGACGCTGCACTTTTCTGCACAAACAGTTGTCCCTTAACATTCTTTGACAAACTTCAGCATGATTTGTAAAAACTTCACTCCTGGTTCTTCTCACATGGGCTTGCCCTTAATGCTAAAAAAAAACAAGTCCATGGTTTTCTCAGGTGCTAGGAAAAAAAACAGCTTCAACTTCTCTCTCTCGGACAACGAAGGAAACCCCATTGAAAGAGTCACTGAATTTTGATACCTTGGGATCCACTTAGACTGCTACCTTACTTACAAATGCCACATCTCCCAGCTCATCAAAAAATACACCAAAGGCTCAGGCTGTTATACAGGGTTTACCATTTCCTTATCCCTGAGATTAGGTCCTTGGTAGCAAATAGCCTTCTCTTCCCACTTCTACATTACAGATCCATAGTATGCTCTTCCTTATCCAGCCAGAAGACACTACTTAAGCTTAGAGCCTCCTATAACTACATCATCCGGTTCAACGCAGGCCTCCCCAGATGCACACACCACTGTGACCTGTATAAGGATGCCCACTGGCTTTCCTATGACTATAGATTCAACTACAACATCCTTATCTTCTTCTTCTTTAAAATCCACCTCAGACTGCTCCTCCACTCCATAACATCCTATTTCCCAAGCCCAACAGGATTCACACCACCAGATCCACCCCCTCCACTCCTTTGCTGTGCCTTTCTTCCACACTCCCCAAGGACTCCACTCACTGGCCACCAGAGGCACTAGGCTCTTTAACAGCCTTCCATTCTCCCTTTTACAATGCTCTTCCCTCGTAACATTCAAAAGCCACCTTAAACTCCACCTCCTGAACAAATCTGGCTGTTCATGCACAACACCCCCATAATTTTACTCACTGCCCACATCCTCTCTCACCATCAAGTGGTCTGCAGTTACTCCTGTCATCCTATAGTTCTCCTGGGACTAACTGGCACCACCTCATGTACCTTATAAGGCTTTATGACTATTTAGAAAATGGCAAGAAGTCATTCTGAAACCTGATTGGCTTACACTGGCTCCAAGCTGGGCATTTATTTTTCAATAGATGCCCAGCTAAAAATAAGAGCCTGTCCAAATGCCACTTCACCAGGTATCCTTGTGTACTGGTGCCCAGCCTGCTTTCTCATTGGCTGAAAACACCTGGCAAAATTTTGAATCCCCGCCATCTTTTTCTTTCACTTAGTGAAAGCTAATCCCCCCCACACACACAGTCTCCCTGCTTCAGTGCAAGAAATGAAACAAACCCCACACTCCGAATACTTTGCGGTCAGGAAGAGTGGTAAAACAGCAATTTCTAACAGCCGTGTTCTTATACAATGGCACCACTCTACCGACCGCGCTGTTTCAGTACCGCGCTGAATGAAAACGAAGCCGTGAGTCCATTTGGCTTTGTGCTAGGAAGCGCGTATAAGAATACAGCGCAAATACAGAGTCCCCACACTTAGCTAAGCAGCTGCCTCAAACTGAAATAGAGAAATAATTTACATCGTACCTGTCCCTCGTTACCGCAGAGTGCAGCTATCCAGTAGGGCCACGCAAGGTCAGGCGCACGCTAGACACTCATCCTCCAACGGCTACTGAAAAAAAAACAGTCTTTCACAAAATGAGACAGACGATATCTAGACACTGCTGGGGTGAACGTTTTCTACATTTCTCGTTCAGGTGTGTGTCTGTGTGTGTATGGGGGGAGGATGTCTAATAGATTAGAATAGCTCAGTGGGGAGAACCAACAGGAGCTGGAACAGCCTTTAAACAAATGGACTACTTTTTCAAGGAAAAAAAACAATTCTACTACTTCTATTGATTTTTAAATTGATTTTCTCTCTTATTTTATTGAAGTGTACTAAGATGCCCATTTTCTAAGTGCAATAATACCCTCCAGGGTGGCATTATTGAGAAATACTGGACCTCCAGGGGTATAGGCGGCCTCCGCCTCATGTGTATGGGTTCATTACGCCTCATGTCCGGTATTTCTCAATAATGCCCACCCTGTCGGGTATTATTGCTTACATAATTGGTGTTTATATGATCCTATGTTTATACCACATTGGGACACTTCGGTCCCCCCAAAAAATGTATTCATGAACGTACTGTACATAGTCAGCATATGTCAATTTATGCACTTATTTGTATACATACTTTTTATACCACATTGTCTCTTCACTGGACATTATTGAAAAATGGCAGATTTTATCACATGTCTTTCCAGTATAAAAAATAAAACTGAAACGTTAAAACCACTGAACCGTTTGAACTGGTGTGTATGGATTTTTTGTCACTAGAACTGGACAGCGAAGGTTATAGTCATATTTTTGTCATCACCAACCACTGTACAAGGTATGCACAAGCCTACCCAATTAGAAATCAGACTGCTCAGACTGTTGTGCAGAAATGTGAGGAGTTTGTACTGCATTATGGTATTCCTCAGCGTATTCACTCTGATTAAGGGGCTGACTTTCAGAGTTGCTTGGTGAAAGAATTTCTTGCTGCCCATGGCATTCAGCAGTCCTGCACCACTGTTTACTATCCTCAAGGGGAATCCAGCCTGAAAGGTTTAATCTTACCATGTTAGACATGTTAGGTACATTGGACCTGGAACAGAAAAGAAATTTGAGCCAACACACCCCCGAGGTAGTATAGCGCAGTGGTTTAAGGCTCTGAGCTGCAAATCTGGAGGCCTGGGTTTGAATTCCACAGCCCCCACTTGCATACTGTGTGACCCTGAGCAAGTCACTTAACTTCCTTGTGCTCCCAGGTTGCACCTGTAAACAAGCTTCCAGCTTAGTGTGCCACTCCTGGTTAAACAATTGAGAAAAAGAAGTTGGTGCATGCCTACAACTGTACTCAAAACAGTGCTAAAGGTGCTTCATCTTACCTATTAATGTTTGATTGAGAAGCCCATTTGCCAATTGACTTAGCTTTCATAGGGTCTGCTGATGGAACCTCCAAAGAGCCCTATCTTCAATACATGAAACGTGTAAAAAAGCAACTGAAAGAGGCCTATCAGCTGGCTGCAGAAGCTGCCAATAAAGTCAGTGGTGCACATAAACTCAGATATGACCAGAAACTGTGAAACCAAGTGTTACAGGTTGGAGATAGAGTTCTCCTCAGGAATCTTGACCTCCATGGAAAGCACAAGATAGTTGCCCGTTGGTCCTCTGAATTGTATGTTGTCCTTGAAAAGCTACCTGATTTGCCTATATACTCATCAAGAACATGGGCAAGTAATTATCAGAACTATTCATCAAAACCACCCTTTTCCTATTGGTCAGCTTGAGCCCATTACAGGGACTGTAACAGAGCCAAGCTGGCCCAGTGGTGCAGAGGGCTGAGGCATCAAGAGTGCCTTACCTCATCCCATGCTGGCAACCTGGGTTCAGAAATGGATGTGGGTCAATTGGGGGTTGGCCAAGGGAGGAAGGATTAAGCGTACAAAGGACTGCACTTCTTACTTCATGAGAGGGGTATTCTGTACCTCCCTGCTTGGCCACTATCTGAAGGAGTCCAGATGGAAGCACACAAGGCTCAGTAAATGGGGAAGAGCACACAGACGGAGCACTAGTGTGTTTCTGTGGAGGTGGAGTATGCATGCTGTGCTCATTTCACATCTGCACTGCCCACTGGTGAGAAAAGCAATCTTCTGTTATGGACCTCCATGATGCCCCTGGACTACCTCCGACACAACACCCCAGGCACTAGCCTCAGCTGGGGCCTCTGGCTGAACTGGTTTCTCCTCCAGTAGACCCAGGGGAGCCCCACCTTGGTGGGCAAGCTACTGGCCATCCCCAGCTGGGCAGCCAGTGGAGGACCAGGTATAACAGTACTGAATGTTGAATGGGGAGAATATCCCCTCACCCATGGCAAAGGGACACAAAAAAACTAATAAAAAAGAAACTGACCATAACAGAGCCTGGGCCAAGTTCAGCCAGAACTTGAAATCAGAGCCTAGCTTGAAAAAAGACTGCAATAACCATTCTTGAATCAGTACTGAGCAAGGAACCAACAAACAGTGCAAATACTGAGGAGGAAGAGGAACTGTACTGGTATCAACCTCCTGCAAAAGTGCCCAGAGAAACAGTGACTTCAATGGACTGGCCACAAGCCTATAGTGAAGAGACAGACTTCTTGTATGGTGTAGACCCTAATGCTGAACCATTAGAGACAAGTGCCACCCCAGCTGGAGATTAAGAGGTACCCTTTATGGACATGGATGTAGAAGCCTTGGTGGGGGACTTTTCAACAAGGACTGATCAGACATGTGCTATTCCAGATCAGGACCCTGTGCTGGACACAGTGCCCCAAATAGGCAGTGCACACCCTATTCCAATAAAAGAAGTAGAATTCCCCCAGAAGTCTAGTAGGGCCTGTAGACTACCCATGAAATTAACTTACAACCTCATAGATGCCTTCTCTGATATCCCCTTCAGGTGGTTCACAAACACATTGTTCCTGTAATATATCCCCCCACATGCTGCAAAATGGATAGGGTGGGAAAGTGCATGTGCTTAACAATACCTACTGTTACTTGGCCAATACCAATTGTCTAGATAGCCATTTACTGTGATTGTAAGAATAAATAGTTTGGATAGTCAGGAACCAGATGTTAGCATGGTCCCTTTTGATATGCTTACTGTACATAATATGTGTTAAACTTTAATGGCTTGTTGAGGACACTAAGGATTTTGGGGGGGCATGTAAGACCCACACTCCCTTGGAGCTTACCCGAAGGGCTGTGGCCCCATAATTGTCCCATGGTGTCCTGCCATCAGTGGCTCCAGTGAGATTTAGGCCACTTGGAGCACTCAACCTTTGCGGCAGCAGTGACCTAACTTATGTGTTCCTCAGACCCATAGTAGAAGGGGGCCAAGGTCCAGTTGCTGCTTTTGTGCCTCCAGGTGCATTTGGAGGGTGCTCAAGGATCCAGGGAAGTCAGAAAACTAGGTCCTGTGAATGTAAATAAATATGGCCATACTGCTCCTCCTGTGCATTAGTGACCACTGAGTGTTAAAGGAGCCATGGCTCCAATAATGTATACATCAATGTGGCCACTATATAACTTTATCCCAGGCTCCTGGACTGGAAGCTGAGCCAGAGATCAGCTAGAAAGCAACTCTAGGCATAGGGGAAGTTGTTTTCTGTCCTCAGAATGGGCATTTTAGAAAATAAAAGGGCAGTGTATGTCTGGGCAAAATATAAACAAAGATCGTGGTCCCTATGAGATCCCTGCAGCAGGGGGCCACTGGGTAATGTCACATGGCACCAGAAATGCCCTGGAACTGTTTCAGCCAATCAGAGTGGAATGGCTGAAAAATTATGAAAGGACTGGCAGCCCAGCAAAAATGGAGATTTCTAAGGAATTCCAGAGAGTGGAGACAGGGGGACAGACTGTTTTGGGCTACCTAGCCCAAAGGTCTGCTGTATCTGCCCAATGGCCTCTTGGGCCCCAGAGCTGGAAAGAGAGGCTGAGTGCCTGACAAAATGAGTGCTAGCAGGAAGGAGAGCTGAACAGGGGACAGAGTTCCCCAGCTAAATCTGAATCTGTTATTGTGAGTTTGTGACTGTTGAATACTTTTTCCCTTCAAGGATTTTTTATTTTTTGTTTATTCCACATAATGTGACAGAATACCCTGCCCACAGAGCCAAAGCTTATATCCAACTGACTTATGTGGCTCATACACCACAGTCATAAACACCTTTGCCTGACCATCTCTTTGTGGGCTTTTATTTTAGATTACACAGAATCACCATAAAAAGAAACATGTTTATTGCAAAAAGTGATTTTTCTAATTTTGTGGGTTGCTATAACAAATTCAAGATAATTCACAAGACAGTACAATGCCAAAAATACTGCAACAGGTACATTTCTTTATTGTCTTTTTCTTTCACTTAAATGCTATAATATGCAGTAAGAGACAGTGTTCACAGTAATATGGGAAAACACACAATAGTGGTACAGTGACAACAATTTCAACAGACTAAGCACAGACAAATACCAGTAACATTTTATTTATTCATTTTTTGGTGGATGGGAAGTCAAAAAACATCAGTAACATACAGATGGAAAATGGGCATGAAAGTGATGTAGCCGCACAGGCACAACAAGACCTTAACCAGTCTTCAGAAATACAAAAGTGGAACTATTGGACAGCATATCATCTATTTGTACCCACTTGGACCTGTTACTAAGGCAGTTTTGGGATCATCCAACCGCTTCAGTAAAGATTCCAATGGAGTAGCGGTCATTGAGAAAGGTTTTATGATTGACAGTGTCAAAGGCCTTGGTGAGGTTGATATATATCACCTCTACTATCTGACTACTATCAAGGGCTCCATGTAGAAAACCCAAATACTCCAGAGGGGCTGTGGAGGTGCTGTGACCCTTGCGAAACCCATCCTGCTGTGTGCATTGTAGACTATATTTTTCCAAATAGTCAACCAGTTAGTCAGATACTATTCTTTCTAAAGCCTTATGTAGGGGAAGTAGGATTGAGATTGGTTGTTAGTTTGAGTGTAAGGCTCTGTCATCACTCTTATGGACAGGGGTGTCCACAGTGGCCTTCCATGCCTGGAAAAATTGCCCCAGCTGGAGAGATATGTTCATTAGTTTAATGAGGGGCAGAAGCACTTTTTCCAAGGTAAGGGCAGTTAGCTTTAGATCTAGCATGTCATGGCTGTGCCTGGATTTGCCAAGTACCTGCTGGAGATATTTTGTTTTGCTTCAGTCCCAGTAATTCCTTTTAGGTAGAAGGCTGTGGGACATCCATTACTAGACGATGAGGAGTCTGGGGGATTTCCAACAGATGGTGCATAGATCAGGCAGCAGTATGCTGCTGAGGTCAATGATTCTGCTCTCTCCACATGGTCCTGTTTCTGCAGTCCGGGGGACTAGTAAGTGAAAAACAAAACAAAACAAAAAAAAACACAGTCCTGGTATTGGCTGGTGTGCCCCCAAGGATCCATAAATTTAAGTCTTCATTGTTTGGGCTACAAACTCCCCTAGCCACATGCTTGACGTCCCAGTCAAGACACTTTCCATTATGTTTATTCACAATGGCAGTGATAGCATCCTAACTGTATTCAATAATGACTAACACATATTTCTTAACTAATCAGTGTAGTACAGTTGAAAACATGTATACTGTACAAGTCAGGTGATATTTTTATATGCACATGATGCCTGTGTGTGCAATACTTTGCAGTTTAAAGGGTATGGCACTGATGCAGACATACATTTTCTCACCCTAATTTGAATGCAACACAAAAGAATATGTAAACCTGAGACCGTTTTGTTGACAATATGGATCCAGCGGTATCAAAGGAGTCACCAGGGAAGTCATAGGACAGTTTAATGATAGGCTTCTGCTCACATTCAGAATGTCTGTGCAACACTACATCTTCCTGAAGTGGCCAATTATTTCCATTTTCCAGCTCTATGTTCTCTAAAACAGCACTGTCAGGGATAACAGGGTTCACTGCAGGCTCTAAAAATCTTTCTCCACAATCGGCTGCAGTTTAATTCACTTAGACAGGATATCCTGGGTACAAATAATTGTTTCTATGGGCACAAGTTGTGTTTCTTCTGGATCAAAACAAGTAGAGAAGAAATGTATTCCTTGACTCTGAGAACTCCTAACAGGTGGTAGCTCAAACTGATGCCATCCCATAGTGGTCAGTGTGGGACAAGTATCTCTGGTTCAGGTTTCAAGTGGCAAATAGGTGGCATAGGATTTTTGTTTATAGTCTTGGCCAATCATCTGCATTATTCTTTCTTTATTCTGTACACAGGTAGATCTGGCAGTTGCTCTAAGAAGTTGCAAAGCTCTGGGAACCATCATTCAGCAATATCTTGTTTTCCTATGGGAACCCAGTTTGTCAGAAGTACTCTGTCTCCAGTTTGCAAAACCTGGTATCAATCTCACTTGTCATACGGTGGTAGCCACAGACATTACCAGCTATTTCCAGATATTTTGCAAAATTTCTGAAGAGTTTCTCTCTGCTGCCCCTACTGTTTAAATGCAAAAAGCATCAGATATTTCTGGAAATATCACAGAAATTTCGGGAAATAGCTGGCACTGTCTGTGGCTACTACTGTACTTGATTATCTCTGAGGCCAGGAAAAATGTTTCTTGTCATTGATTTTGCAGATACTTAGTGTATTCCAACTAGACCTCTTGGGAAGCTTCATCTGCCATGATTCCAAGACAAATAAAATGGCGAGAACCCAATGATGTAAATTCCGGTACAAATGTACACATGTATATGGGAACTAACTTTCTGGCTTCCTTTATTTTTTAGAGCTGATCTGAGTGTAGTGAACATGTCCAGCAAGGTCTTGTTAAAGCACTCAAGCTGAGGATCTCTCTGAGGATGGTAAAGGGTAGTCCTTGACTGTTGTATGCCACAGCAGACTAGATATTTTTAATGACGTGACTTTCAAATGCCCTTCTTTGCTTGGAACAAATTTACTCCCATATGCAATAGTTTTTGATATACTGTGGCAGTATTCTAATCATGGAAGTAGCCTTTTGATCTTTAGCTGGATACATCTGGGCATGATGAGTGTGATAATCTGTTGGGACTAAAATGGTTGCCACGTTTTTACTATCTGACTCCAGTGAAAGAAAGACCATACACACCAACTCCAAGGGTCCACTGGTGAGACTGTTTACCACTGGGCAGCTTTCTTGGGTAATGTTTTCCATTAGATGCAATTAGCATAGTTCTTACAATACTGTTTAAGTAACAGCTGAATCCACTAGTACAGTATAAGTAAAGGTGCAGTCTGTTGATGAAAACCAAAACAAACAAAATACATACTGTGCACAGGAGTGCAGGATAAATAGTAGTAGTAATAGTAAAAAGTAACACAAATCTTTATTTTTATACAGGAGATTGGTGGATCTACACATCATTAGGACAAAGTCCTATTTTCAAGATGGTCCTGTTTAAGTAGTTTCAAAATCATCATATAACAATACATTTAATATAATACAATTTACACACTTATACATATTACATTTACTAATACAAAGAATCAACAAACAAATAATCAACAGTACACAACATACTACAATCATAAAGTGCATAAGCAATGTTTACATAAATATCCCCCATATTTCAACCTACTATTAACAAAACCCAATATCCTAATTTATAGTACCCAAAAATACATTTATTTAGCCCCATTTGTCTAACCGTAACACTTACAGCGGACAGTGAATTCTGATTTTATATCAATTATGAAGGATTTTACATCTCTATGCATCTTATAAGTCACAGACTTTATCAAGTTCCATAATCCAATAGCAACTTGTGCAAACCTCATATCACTATATTTATTTTTAAATTTGGGACGTGTAAATTCTCTTAAATTTATACCTCGCAAATTTTGATGGTATGATTTATTTTCCAATTTATCATAAAGGTAACTTGGATGCCTTAAATTTAGAACTCGATAAGTCTGTACTGCCCAAACTAGTTTCCTCTTACCATCTTGTGGAAACCACCCAAGTTCCTCATAAATTTCACAACGATGAACATGAAAATTCTTTCTAAGGATAAATTGGGCCAATCGATTATACATTGTATCAATTTTTGTCAACATATTTTTAGTAGCAAAACCATATACATGGTTCCCATACTCAAGTACTGGAATAAGAAGTTGATTTACTATAATTTTTCTCATATGTTTGTTCATGCAGAAGCTTGAGCGTCTAAACGTCCCCAATCTTTTATTTATTTTTGAAATTGTGTCAATTATATGATAATCAAATCTCAGGTTCTGGTCTACTCATACCCCTAAATATTTGTATTCTGATACTTGGGATAGAACTTCATTTTTTATAGTTTTTATCTCCACTACATGTTCATTTTTCCCAGATTTTTTACCACCTTTATCGAATAACGTAAACTTTGTTTCTTTACTATTTACCACCAGTCCTGAGTTTGTCAACCACGTACATAATTCTCCAAAATCTGCCTGTAATTTTTCCTCCATAATCTGGGAATTTTTTCCACTAGCAATCAACAAGGTGTCATCAGCATTTAAACGTATATCAGAATGTTTCACAATATCCACCAAATGATTTATGTAAATCAAAAACAATGTAGGCCCCAAAATGGAGTCTTGGGGCACCCTTCTCAGAGCCATAACTTTATTAGATAAGTAACCATCAACAAACACCTGTTGGGGTCTTCCCTGCAAATAGGATTTAAGCCAAGCACTTGATTCATTAGACAATCCCATGTCCATCATCCGCCCTACCAATGTCTCATGGGACACAGTATCAAAAGATATGCATAAATCCACGAATACCACACCCACTGACAGGTTATCCTCCATCTTTGAGGCTATAATATCTACCATGTCAGTGAGTGCAGTGCCCGTAGAACATCCCTTGCGAAATCCCAACTGATACCCAGTTATTAAGGAATATTTTTCTAGATACTCACTGATTTGGACCTGGACTAAACGTTCATATATTTTAGAAACTCCAGATAGCAAAGCAATAGGTCTATAATTTGTTGGCTCATAGATGTCTCCACCACCCTTATAAACTGGAATGATCTTTGCATTTTTCCATTCCTGGGGAAAGATACCATCCATCAGGCTTCAATTAAACAGTCTGGTTAGTACTGGAGCAATTACTTGTATAGAGTCTTTAAGGAAGTGATTTTCTATTTGGTTTAAGCCAAAAGCTTTTCTCACTTTAAGTTTATTTATTATATCCTTTACTTGTCTACAGGTTATACATTTAAACCTAAATTTAGGGATGTCATAGTTTGCCTTTTCTTGATTTCCATTTGTATAAATTGAAACTGGAATGTCTAGGTCAGACAAATTTACAAAAAAATTATTCAATATATTTGGACTGCACACAGGAGTGCTGGATAAATATTTATTATAAAATCACCAAAATAAATATGAAGTGCATCAGTGCAAAAAAAATGCCACCCACTACAAACTATGCCCCATGCACATTAAGAGCTTCCTCGCACCTTTGTCAGGGGGGTCAAAGGATCGAGGAAGGTCTGAATGTACATGCAGAGTATTTTGTAGTGAGTGACTTTTTCCTGCACTGATGCACCTTTATTTATTTTGGTGACATTACAATAAATATTAATCCAGCACTTCTGCGTGCAGTCCAGTATTTGTTTGTTACAATACTGTTTAACCTTCACTGCCATCCTGGGACATCAGAAGCAAATGTATATCAACTCAAGGTTGTGGTCAAGTCCCTGATGACCAATGTCAACATGTAGAGGCATTATGGTGACCTTCTTGTAATTACATGAAAGAACTAACTGTTTCTGATGAAAAGGTATGATGTTCTATGTCACTCTGACAAAGTGTCTGTCCTTCACAGACACTTGTTCCATTCCCTGAGCAAAAGGTTTATGTCAAGATGGGTATGCTACATTTGATTTACATTTAGTCCCTTCACCAGGGTGCATACCACCTAATGCCGTCCATCAGTTACATAGAAACATAGAAACATAGATTTTGACGGCAGATAAAGACTGCTTGGCCCACCCAGTCTGCCCATTTCTCTACCTAATGGATAAGCTGCAGATCCTAGTTAACCAGCAGCCTACTTCTTCCTACCCGCACCCCCTAAAATTGCCTTATGACTGTCCCATGCATGCTTGAATTCCACCACTGTTTTTGACTCCACAACTTCCTCCGGAAGGCCGTTCCATGCATCCACAACCCTCTCTGTGAAAAAATACTTCTTTAAATTACCTCTGATCCGCCCCCCCTTCTATCTTCAAATTGTGCCCCCTTGTTCTTGCACACCTCTTTTTTTGAAAGATGCCACCCTCTTGGACTTTGTTGATTCCCTTGAGGTACTTGAAAGTTCTATCATGTCCCCCCTCTCCCTCCTTTCCTCGAGGCTATACATATTTAGCTCCTTAAGTCTCTCTTCATATGTCTTCCGGTGCAGAACCTGCACCATTTTAGTTGCCCTCCTCTGGACAGCTTCCATCCTGTCTATGTCTTTGGAGATTGGGTCTCCAGAACTGCATGCAGTACTCCAGATGGGGTCTCACCAACTGTCTGTACAGAGGATAACAACTTCCTGTTTTCTACTGGTGATGCCTTTCCCTATGCATCCCAGTATCCCCCCAGCCCTCCTTGCTGCCCTCTCACATTGCTTGCCCACCTTTAGGTCATCTGATATGACTACCCCAAGGTCCCTTTCCATTTTTGTTGTTGTTAGTATCTCACCCCCCATTGTGTACTCTTCCCCTGGGTTTTTGTTTCCCAGGTGCATTACCTTGCACTTCTTAGCATTGAATCAAAGCTGCCATACATTTGACCATTCCTCTAACCTTTCCAAGTCCCTTCTCATCCTTTCCACCCCACCTTGTGCATCAACTCTGTTGCAGATCTTTGTGTCATCTGCAAAGAGACATACTTTTCCTTCCAGTCCCTCTGCAATGTCGCTTATAAAGACATTGAAGAGGACCGGTCCTAATACTGAACCCTGCGGTACCCCACTAGTAGCCCCCCTTTCTTCAGAGTGGACTCCATTTATTATTACTCTCTGTGTCTTATTCTACAGCCAATTCTTTACCCAGGCTGTCATCTTGGGACCCACTCCCAGGCTGTCTAACTTGTATATTAATCTTTTGTGTGGGACTGTGTCAAATGCCTTGCTAAAGTCTAGGTAGGCCATGTCCACAGCCCCTCCCTGATCTACTACTTTGGTCACCCAGTCAAAGAAATCTATCAGATTTGTCTGGCATGACCTTCCCACTGTGAATCCATGCTGCCTTGGGTCCTGTGCCCCCTCTGGCCTCTAGATACTCAACAATTCTTTCCTTCAGAAGTGATTCCATCATTTTCCCTACCACTGAGGTTAAACTAACAGGTCTGTAGTTTCCTGCTTCTGCCTTGCTCCCACTTTTGTGAAGGGAATCACATCTGCCCTTCTCAGTCCTCGGTACCACCCATCCTCCCATGATTTGTTAAAGAGGGTAGTCAGTGGTGTTACTAGTTCTACCCTTAGTTCTTTTAGAATTCTGGGATGAATCCCATCAGGCCCCATTGCTTTGTCACCTTCAGTTTTAAGAGTTCTTTCAGAACCCTTTCTTCTGTAAATGGGCTGGTATCAACTTCTGTATCCAGAGTGTTTCTACTGTTTGTTTTAGGTACCTCCCCCACTTCTTTTGTAAATACTGAGCAAAACTATTTGTTTAGTATCTCTGCCTTTTCACAGTCACCCTCTGCCCACCCTCTCTCCCCTTTATTAAGCCTCACTAACCCTCCCTTGGTCTTCCTTTGCTCCCTGATGTACCTATAAAAGGTTTTATCCCCCTTCTTAACTGAGTTGGCTATCTTTTCCTCGGTTTGGGCCTTTGCTGTTCTGACTGCCTTCCCAGCTTTCTTTTGCTTTAACTGATACAGTTCTCTGTCCTGCTCCTTCTGTGATTCCTTGTACTTCCTGAATGCTTTCTTTTTCTCTTGAACCTTCACTGCCACTTCCTTTGAGAACCATAGTGGTTTCTTACATCATTTCATTTTGTTTATTTGCTTCACACAAAGGCTTGTTACCTCTGTGATGGCAGTTTTTATTATTCCCCATTGTTCTTCCACCCCTCCTTCCTGCCCATTTGCTAGTGCATTCCTTAGGCACTCACCCATTTTGGCAAAGTCAGTCCTCCTAAAGTCCAGTACTTTTGCCTTTGTATGGCTTGACTCTATTGCTGTGTTTATTGTGAACCATACTGTTCGATGGTTGCTAGTTCCCAGATGGCTACCCACTTCTACATCTGTGATCCTCTTCATCTCCATTTGAGAGAACCAGGTCTAAGATTCCTCCCTCTCGAGTTGGCTCCAATGCTAGTTGTCTAAGGCATGCCCCCTGTAGGGCATCTAGAATAACCCCACTCTTCGAAGTGGCTGCTGCAACTGCACTCCAGTTAACATCTGGCATATTCAGATCACCCATCAGCAATATCTCCCCTTTTTCTGCCATTCTAAGTATTCTTTCTATCATTTCCTTGTTCATTTCCTCCCCCTGAGAACGGGGTCTGTATACAACCCCTGTGTGGATTGTGGTGCCATTGCCGGTCTCCAAATTTACCCACAGTGCTTCTTCTCCTCCTTGTTTTCCCTTTTGTTCTGTTGCTTTGATTCCTTCCCTTATGTAAAGAGCTACTCCTCATCCTCTTTTACCCTCCCTGTCCCTCCTGTACACAGTGTATCTTGGTATGTTTATGTCCCAGTCATGGCTTTGTGTGTACCATGTTTCTGTGACTGCCATGATATCCAGATGTTCCTCCTCCATCAAGGCCACTAATTCAGTAAGCTTGTTACTCAGACTATGGGCATTGGTACTCATTGCTCTCCATTTTTTGATGGCTTTACCTTCTTTTGCAGCATCCCCCACTGACCTTTCGACCTCAGTCTTTTTCTCATTAATTACCCTGTTTTGTAGGGAGAGGCTGGGATTTTTCTGCTGCTTATCAGTGCCTCCCCACTTGACTAGTTTAAAAGCTTGCCAATGAAGCATTTAAACTGATTGCTCAAAACACTTGTTCCCTTCCTGGACAGATGCAGACCATCCTGCCAGTATAGGCTGGTGTCCCTCCAGGTGGAACCCCAGTCCCCAATGAAGCCAAACCCCTGTGCTCCACACCATTTTTTTAACCATTCATTAAACTTAATGGTGCAAAGTACCCTCGCCTCACTCATGCCATTGACAGGCAGCACCTCAGAGAAGGATATTGTGTGTGCTACTTGTCTTAGGCCCCTTCCCAGTTCTACAAAGTCCTTCTGCACTGCTCTAATCTCAAGATGAGCCAAGTCATTTGTCCCTAGGTGGACAATGACGTCCAGCTCAGACTCCCGTTCAGCTGTTCTCATGATCCTGAAGATGCGCTTCCTGTCTCTCCAAGCCATGGCACCAGGCAGGCACCTTACTTCAGTTTTCCCTACTCCCCAGTTCTATCCCCCTAATAATTGAGTCCCCCACCAGGAGCTGCTTCCTTTCCTTGTGGTGTCCTCTGCCTCCTTCCTGTGGGCCTCCCTTGTGACAGTTGTCCTCAGTTTCCTTAGTCTCCTCCAGAAGGTGCATCATAGGGGAGCTATGCTCCCCAGAATGATATTATGGTGTTATGTGGAACAACTGACTGGGGGTGTGCTTCTGTTCCACCATCCTCACCCTCCCTGAGCCCACTGTGGTCCAACTGCTGTGCTTTCTTCACAACCTCTGAGGTAGTGGTGGTGGCTCTGGTGCTCCCTGGATGGGGAGGTTCCTTCCTACCATCCAGTGTGGCCTGGGGAAGGTTCCTACTACTGTCCAGTGTGGCCTGAAGAAGGGCAACTTCCTCCTCAGGGCAGAGAGCTGTCTGCAAATAGGGCAGCATCTCAGCCTCCAGAAAGACTCACGGAAGACTGCTGCCCCACAGCCATTACATTGCACTACTCCACATTTTTTTTTTTGTGTGATTGGTTTGTTATGTAGAAATATATATATATTATACAATGTGTATGCTTATATTGTCAGTGCAGTGTGCTAGAGGATATGACAGTGGTATGAACCTTGCACTCTTGAGGAAATGATGTCAGAACCCCAGGTATAAAGGACCTATTTCGGGTGGTGGTGGGGTGAGGGGAGGGGTTGGGCCTAAACTGTGCCCTCACAAAACAATCAGCTAAAAGCGCTGACCCACCACTGCGATGAGTGCCTTCCTGTCAGCAAGATGCCCTACACAACAATTTGACAGAGAAAATACCCTGCTAATCAAACAGAGAAAAATCCACACATCAAAGTCAGAGACAGGTAAACCTCCCAGCCCCAAAACAGGCCTGGTGGTTTGTGCTCTGAAAGCTGGCAGTCCCAAAATAAGTCAGCTGTGCTTTAAACTCTTCCTGCACTGAAAATCTTAAGAATTGTAATAAACAAACGTAAACCTAGATCCACCTCCCTCTGTTGCTTGAAAGACTGTCTTTTCCTGTTTCACACTGCAGGTTTTGCTATGACAACTCCTTAACCACAGTAACTTATTTAAAAATAGTTTAACTATCACAAACTCCTATGCACCAGTAAATTACTTAAAATAGTTTCTGTCCCAAAATCCTAGTAGTCAATCCAGCTACTCCAAGGGACAACCAAATGCAGTATTCAAACACTTGTGAAGTTACTTCCAAGATAAGCAGAGTTTGCAAGCTCTTTTCAACTCCTCAGCCACCTGTAATTTATTTAAAAATAGTTTAACTGTCAGAAAATCCTAGTAGACAATCTAGCTACCTCCAAGGATCTACCCAAATGCAGTATTTAAATCCTTCTGAAGTTACTAACAAGATAAACAGAGTTTTCAAACCCTTCTTGGTTAAACACTAAATAAATATGTGAATAAAAAGCAATTACTAAGGGTAGTTAGTTTCACCTCCCACAGAATTAAGCAAAAGTGCATGTTGTTGCAGATATCAAGTGCAAAATAGAATTTCTCACACAGCTCACAGCTGAATAAAGAAGTAGTGTCCTTCCAGGTCAAGAAAATGTGCTTTGTTTCAGATCAGCAGGGACTGACTAAGGAATAGATGTAAGGTCCATGGCTTTAAAGTTGAGGTAAACTTTTGGGATAATGTCTGGATATACTACCAGAATGTCAGTCCCCAGTGGGGTTGGCACGTGCAACTCTGGCATCTGGATCAAGTTACAGTATAAACACATACCTTTACAGCAGCAGAGAAGACTGAAGTTCACTGACCAGGCTGCTCTGGAAGGGGGTAATGGGACAGGGTGCCCACATTGATATTAAATTCACTGCAGTATTCCAGGTCATAGCCACCTTATCCTGCAACATTCAGTTTTAGAATTGTTTTTATAGACCAACATTTCACACTGTTCTTGAAAAAGTGTGAGAATAACATGAAACATCAATCCTGTAGGGAGGTTTTTTTTTATTGCTACTTTTGGCTTTGATTTTACAACATTTTATTTTTTGTACAAATAAATTTTGTGGTAGAAAATCTAAGAAGTACCTTCTGGTGTGAATGGCTGCCCATTGTTTACTTTATACACATTTTACTATTAGAAGATATATAGAAATAGTGTATTCAGTATATATTGACAGAATGTAGTCTGTATACATTTAAAAGTTATATGTACAATAGTTTACCTATGCTGATGCGACAACATTGTTGTCGACATTCGGCATAGCGACATCCTCAATGTCAACAGGTGAAATTTTACCTGTCAGACATCAGTCTGTTTTTCTATGGTGGGCTGCACCTCGCGAACACAATGTGGGGCCTTTACACCCCCCCACTATGTATTGTTAACTGTGAGTCAGAGTTAAGCTAAGGGGGCAAAACCCAGTAAAAGGGCGGAATTTCGTTAAAGAGAGTCCTATAGTGACATTTTTGAAACTTGTCAAAAATGTCACTGAGGGGATTTCGCTGATGGGGTTTTGCCCTTCCATCAGCATACCATGCACAATGTCATCAAGTAGCAACATTATTGTGAATGTAACAAGGTTTATATATTGGACTACTGTACTGGCTTGTCTCTAATGGTATCAAATATGTCTGTTATCTGCTTCATCTAACCGTGTAAATCAAATGCTGGACATCTTTGTAAACAAGGCTCTGTAGGGTCCTAATAGTTCTATCCTGCTGAAAAATAAAGAAAATTTCTTTCATTCATTTATATATGTTCCAGTCATATTTAGACTCCATAAAACATAATTATTTGCTATGTCAAACCATATGCTGATCCCGCAGCAAAACCTTTCCAGTGAACACGTCAATGCCAACAACATTGACAGATCACTGTAAAGTCCACCCGGGACCCCGGCACTCTTTCTCCAAGTCCTGTACCCCCTCCCCTACTCAATTCTGACTCAGAGTTGATAATCCTTAAGTCTGGGAGGTGCGGGGAGCAGAGGCCCCCATGGGGGGGTTCAGGGGGAAAAGCCCCCCCAAAAAACAGACAGGTTTCCGAATGGATCTATGCCAACAACAATTTGCAGTTGACATAAATCTGTCACTGTAACATCGATGGACAAAATATTTGTTGAACCGGTGTTGTACAGCCATGTAAAATAGATATTTAAAATGTATTATCAGTATATATACAGGATAACTAACACATACATTCCAGATACTTTCCAGATGTACATCAGGCCAAACCCATTTTAACATACTGTTATATGAAATATATCTCATGATATACATCTCTAATATACTGAAAATATATGTTTGCTACCATACACTTATTGTAGAAATTACAGAGAAATTACACTTGCATAAAAATATAATACTTTTCATTAAAGAGTCAATAAAAACATCAAAAGTAAACAAAATTTTGTCTTTGATAGTATAACAAAATATATACATTTAGGCAGGATTCACAAAGCTGTCAAATGACCCACAGCTGCGGGTAAACTGCTGAGCAAATGGGTTGCCACTTATGGAGCCGCAGGTTACCCGCAGTGGTGGGTATTCACGAAGGTAGAGCTGAATCACGCACTGCCTCCATGGGTTACGCCACTTGTGGGTGGTGTCACCAGGGTGATGGCCACAGCAGTGGGAATGGGCTACGGCTGATGGAAGCAGCTGTAACACCTCCTCCGTAACTGCTGCAGCTGTGAATCACTACCGCTGCAGCTGCAGGCGATTCCAGTCCACAACAGCAGTTGCGGAGTTGAACTTAGAAAGTAACACGTCATGAATCCTGCCCTAATGTATCAATGTCATGTATAAGACATTTCTCATGGGATTCTCCAAACATCTAAAATATATCTGAAAACTGCACATAAAGTATATCAGAAATATGCACTTGATAAATTTAGGCATATTTATACATACTTTACATGTTAACAAAATATAGTTATAGTCCATATGTGCATAATTTAAAACGTTGTGTTTTTATATATTTAGCATCTTTCAAGGAAATCAAAATGAAAGGTATAAGTAACTCAGAATATACGTCTTGGATAAATTCAAAATAAGAATTTGCCAAAAATGCAAAATATGTATAACTGCAATAATGTGTATGCAAAAAAAATGTTTTGACTTTATGCATGGACATGACATTGAAAGAACAAAAACTTGTAATATAGCAAGAAAATATATTTCAATATATAT
This sequence comes from Neoceratodus forsteri, assembly GCA_016271365.2. Classification (NCBI taxonomy): domain Eukaryota; kingdom Metazoa; phylum Chordata; order Ceratodontiformes; family Ceratodontidae; genus Neoceratodus; species Neoceratodus forsteri. The sequence continues at coordinate 941,936,828 of CM057449.1, read as the reverse complement.
ATATATATATATATTTATGCAATAGGCATGCATCTAAAAGCCATGTGATAAATCAATTTCTTTTCACATATGTGTGATAAATTTTAGAATTCAAAATTTATCACACAAATGCATGATAAATTCAAATCAACTCCCCTCATTGGCCCTACTGCCAGCTTTTGCTCACACCACACAGTAATAGACTTAATTCAGCTCACCCTGGAAGCAAGTGTCGACTGTTAGAAAAACACTGCATTGCAACAATGTCTGCAGCATCCAACTTTCTCTTCCACCAGTGTGCCTACAATCCAATGTTGTTGTTCTTTTTTTATGTACCTTTTTTTTTTCTTCTTTTCTCCTCCTGGGTTCTCCTCAGTGGAGCACTCTGGATTATGATCCTGCTCTGCACACAGCTGCCAACCTGCCAACCTGCCATCCTACTTGAGCTTGCTCCCCAAAACACCACATACCTGAACAACTGCTCTGCTCTGCTTCTCCATTCTGGTTTCTGGACTGGACAACAAATACAACAGAATTTCTTTTCTTTTTTTTAAACAAATTGCCAAGCCACACATTACTAACACTCCTGGCATGGTCTCTGACCTGATGCTGTCAGTCGTTGATCTGACACGTGCATGCTCACTCACTTGCTTACAGTTATAAAAAAAGCTGACTATAAAAGGCAGAATCAGTTAGATGAGTGAAGTAAAATGCAGTACATTTAACTGAAAACACAAACAGCCATGTGTAAACTATAGTGACCACGTATGACTCTCGCTAAATGAGAGATGGAGTGGCCATGTTTTTCAAACTCTCTGGCCATCCCACAGAAAATTAAAAGGCTATGACAACACGCAGTGTTAACATAGGGACATGGAGTCCCAAGTAACCATGTATCCATCTGAAGGAATCTGTTGGAAAGTGTGCATTAATGCATAGGAGACAGTAACATAATCCTCCCTATTTCATTTAAAAAAAAGTCAAAGAAAAGAAGAAACTACACCCCTCCCCCACAAAAAAAGCATCCCTATTGCAGAAATGAAATATGCAATGGGGACATTGTGGAATACATGACATGCCTGCACTTGATCAGTGTGACCTCGGACACCTCACTCATGGCTTATGCCTTTCGGTTACCCAAGGTCATATTGCTCTTGTGCAGACATATCATTTATTCCACTCATCTCCATTGCATATCCCTTATATATCAAAGATATTTCCCAAATATGATTCATCTTAGATCATTCTGCAAATATCTAGAATACATCAGGAAATATATCTGAAATGTGTGCATGTACCTGATATTTGTTTTAAGCTTATTTGGAGAAAAAAGGATATATTAAAAAAATACAGATCTTTTCCACATGGAAAAGGAATGGGCTTTCTATTTATAAAAAAGGTGAGCAGTGGTTCCATTTAAAGGAAGAACAACTGAACAAAGTAAGTATAAGCTAAGTTAGTAATATTAACATACATGTTAGAGAAAAAGCTAGAAAATGTTGAGCTTGTTAAATTTAATTGTCAGAGCAAATTGTCAGAACTACAGTAATTGCTTAGCTTGTGTGATACTGTAAATCAACTAAAGGTTGACTGGGTCTCCCTCTGATTTGTACATAGTAAGGAATTTTTATTCATCAAGTGCCCATTCACTGGGGCTCAGACAGCCTTTCAAAATGCGATATCTATAAATAAATAAAAAATAAGGTCAAGATCACAGCAGCAAATATCATATTAAGAACAGTAAAATGAAACAGGCAATTGTAGAAGTAAAAGCCTCCTGAAAAAGAAGGGACTCCAGTCCCCTCTTAAAGGCTTCCACTGAGGGTGGCTCCTTTAAAGATCATCAGAGCCTGTTCCACCAGGCTGGGCCAGCTAGTGAAAAAGCACTGCCACCAAAGGATTTCAGCCTGGCCCTGGAAACAGTTAGGATACGCCCCTCCGAGGAGTAGAGAGGGCAGAAGATCTAGTAGGGAGTCAATAGGTTTTTCAGGAAGTCAGAACCCAGTCTGTACAGGGCCTTATAGGTCAGCAAACTGAACTTAAAGGTGGTTTGCCACTTCACCAGCAGCCAGTGCAGTTCAAGCAGGACCAGGATTACATGGAAAGACCTGCAAAGGCCCATCAGTAACCTGGCTGCTGTATTCTGAACCAGCTGCAGGCATCACAAGGCACCTCCACTCTTCCCAAGATAGAGAGCATTGCAGTAGTCAGGTCGGGAGGGAAGTTACAAATGCCTGTACCAGTGGTGGCAGGACTTCAGAAGGAAGCAATGCTTTTATCTGGATGATGTTTCTGAGATGGTAAAAGTCATTGCAGACTACATAGGGTAATATTTTTTTGAGAATAGGGCTAAAACAGGGTTACCCAATGAATTAACCAATCTTATAAATATGGGGCATTTCTGGTCACCAAAAATGTTAATGGGCATTGTCCATAAATGTTCAGTGGAGGAGTGTTGTGAACTTTTGTGGATCTTTATGGACCTATATTTTCATGGATGTTTATGAACACAGGAGTGCCATTTAATGTGCATGCACAGTTCATGAACAATGTGATGCACACCTGAACGTTCATGCGCTGAATTCATTAACTGTTTGTGAATAATTGATGAACATTCATGAACGGCTCATGGTTGTTCAACTGATTGTGTAACATTTACTTTTACATTCATTTCTGTTGTACTTTTCAGGTTTCATCCTATTTGGGACTGGAAGTTCATCTGCTTATTTCATATGGAATCTCTTTAAATCTCACATATAAAACATCTGATAAAGTGCTAGGTTTCCTTCCTTCCTTCCTTCCTTCCTTCCTTCCTTCCTTCCTTCCTTCCTTCCGCTAGGCCCATGAGCAGTAATTGTTCATTTTCAAGGGCAACCTGAGTTAAGAAATGCATTAACAAGAAGCTACACTATACAAAAAAATAAAATCATGCAAAACAATGACAAATGACTTTTCAATAAATGTTTAAATTGAAATTGAGTCTTGTGTTGCAATAAATTCACAACTAGTGAATTCCAAAATTAGATTACAGTAAATGTGAAAGATCTCTGGACAGACCAAATCTCCGGAGTGGCAACACAACATCTTTTCAATACAGCTCAACTACAGTGAGAGCCATTAGTAAATAAATATTTTTAGTAATATGGGAGGTACTGTACTTATCTATTGGCAGTTCTCCAAGTCTTAATACCCAACAAAGTTCAAAAGGTAACCAGTTCAAGGTCTGATACAAATCACAACACTGAGTTTGAGTAGTTGCTTCAAGTACAAATCTACAAGCTGTATTGTAAAGGACAATGATCCTTAATAATGCATTGCCCAGAGCTGCAGAAGAAGCCAGTTTGCCACTTGCTTTTTAATCTAATGAAGTTTTCTGCTTCTCCCTGCAATAAGTGCAGTACTCTTTTGATCAAATAGCTCTATAATACCACTATTTAGTTCTAGAATCTCAAACATTTGCTTGTTTCTGTCTTCAGAATCATTTTCCAACTAAATGGGCTTGGCAGCTGAGAGCTCAGAAAAGAGCTGTCTCTCCAAGCTACACCGGAACCAGCCAGGATGCAGTTCAGTACCTTGAAGTATTACAGCAGAGTGCTATAATATGCTGCAGGGAACATTCATCCCTTTCATCATGCAATGTTTTGTGACATGTCACTTACTTCAGTGTATTGCCAATGCATCCTGGCTGGCATCACTTTACACGTGACAGTTTTGAAACTATGATACACTTGCTGATGAATCTTACCTGGAAACACTTCAGGAAATTTCAAACATGTGTCTCACTATGATGTGTGCACACAGTACCAAATAATTCTTCGATCTCCATAGAAATAAGAATCTGGGCTATTCTGGTGTTGAGCCCGTGATATCCAACTTAACTACTCTGGCTCAAAATTGTTAAATCAGTATGTATTGGGAAATATCAATGGAATATCAGAGAGTCTCCAGAACACCTCATAACCACCCTACAGCCTCACTACAGAACTTCCATGGACTCTCTGGTTGTCACAGAATACTAGAGTAATGGGTGGCTAACATAGGTTTTAAATGAAGACTTAGTGGAAGGAACTAGCTCTACTACAATAAATATATGAGTTACAAAAAGTACTACAATCCAGGCTACTGCTTTACTGGCAGTTGCGGATGAAACAGACATGGCATCGCCATCATGGGCTCAGACCCTGCCAAACAACCACTAATAATTCAAGAAAAGCTAGAAAATCTAGAATCTGCACCACAAAATATAGCTGAGCTACAGGCTTCTTTTGACTCAGTAGGTAAGCAAATGCAGACAGGATCACTGTGACTCGTATTAATGATAAACATGCAATTACCCATGGAAGAAACATCAATCCAATTACTGTACTGAAGCAATCTCCCAGCTTTAGGAAGCCATTAAAGTCCAGCAATTTAAAGTTGCTGAGCATGAAAACAGAGAGTGATGGAAATATATATACACCTTTTTGGATTTCCAGAAAACTGGAAGACAAGCACACCATTTAATAAAATCCTAGAGGAAATGGGTCTGGTCTGGTGGCTCAGAGGGCTGAGGCACTATGCCTTATCTCGTGTCATGCCAGCAACCTGGGTTTGGGAATGACCTTGGGTCATCAGAGAGCCAGCGTGGGTGGAGGGGGAGTGAGGGAACAGGATCGAGCAGCCTAACAGTAGGTCTCCTCTCCCAGGGAAGCTGTCACTCCCCCATAGGTCCACAGCCACCAGGTGGAGATCTGGTGGCAGCATAGGTGGGAGGGGTGGTGAGTAAGGTGGATATCCCAGAATTCTGCATGCACATGCCTCCACATGCGCGCATGCACCCGAGGAAGGGGAAGGGCAAAAAATGGAAAAAACACCTACAGAATATAAATTAACAAAACATCTTAAAGGAAATGTTTACATGTATGAATTCTCCTTGCACCTGACATGTGCCTGATCTAGATCACACAAAAAGGACCCTAGCACTTTGAGGAGCTCTGCAGAAGAAGAGCTCTTCATCGCATTGGGATCACTTTTCAGTGCTCTAGTTTCAGTTTTCTTTGTGTTTGGAACCTGTTTCCTGTAAACACAAATTAATGGGAACGATTGCATAAATCATCAAGACCTAATTGGAGTGCTCCATCTTTGCATTAGTTGTTAAAGGGGCCACTGAGCAGCCACTTGTTTTGCTTGCTTGTGCCCCATTTATCACTGTTAGAGGTCATTGGGGCTAATTGCTCCAAAATGGCTCTTTGGTACTGGAGAGGTCAGCTTAGGAAGAAGTCCTTTTAAAATGATGGTACTGGGTCCTGACACTGTGCCAGCAACTTATTTTGCTATACAACTACAACTGAGTATATGGCAGAATTGGGATGGAGTTGAGGATGGCAGATTGCTGTGGGAGGGGGGTTGGGTGGCTGAGAATAAGTCCTTGCCACCTGCAAAGAGCAAGATGTTTCTTTTATTTTTCTTTACTATTTTGACCTAATAATAAATAACAAGTACCCAAGAATTTGTCAAAAAGGGAGGGCCCTAGTATAAATACTGATCAAGTGATTACAAGAAGGTATTCACATATCCCTGGTCCCAATGCCAAATACACTGCATTTGGTCGTTACATTTGCTCACATTCCTACCTGATGCTGGGCATCATCTAATATTGTGAAATGTATTATTGCATTACAATGCTCATGTAGATTGACTGGACAGTGAAACTGATTTATGATATGTCCAGGATAGCAAGAGAGGCATAGAGGTAATGAAGTCATAATACTTTAAAATGATACTAATGACCGCAGTGTCCAGTGCTTGTTCTGATGGGTACTACAGACAAGAAAAAACAACAACACACTCCAGCTTCTGTGAGTAAAGAGCTATTAGCTTTTATTCACCACAAAACACATGTTGTGTGAAAAAAAAGGAGACACTTACAGAATTGTTGTTCTTATGTACATGAGGACAGAGACTCTGTGATACAGCTTGAAAATACCTGACCTGTTCCAAACTACTGTATATCCTCTGTGAGTAAGGTCAGCGGAAAGACACCATTCTCTGTGTGTCATTTAAAAATATATAATACAAATACCAAAGTGTGTAAAACAGGGTAACATTTCTTAAAAACAAAGTGCATAAAGTTTAAAAACTGGAATCATTAATAAAGCCTGATAACCAAACTGCCAAAACACCAAAAATACAATTTTAAATAGTTGTGGACTAGCAATAATCAACCAAACAATTAGTACAAATTGCACTATTAGTACATAAAGACAGTCAGTTTACATTGTACTCTCATCACAAAATGTGTTGATTAAATATGTTACAAATCAAAGGAGCTCAGATACCCAACATCAGTGGTAACATAAGAAGATAATTTATAATAATGCACTGAGGGCACAGTAATGTTTCCTCAGACGCTATACTCATCACCAGTGCAATGTGACTGAAGCTCTCATGAAAGATAATTGAAGATCAGTAGTATCTAATATGTTGGGTACTGATGTCGATACAAAATCTAATGACAACCTGTAATCAATACAGAACTTGCAGGAGCACAGACAATGTAACTGTTAATACTAATAAGTGACCCGCAAACAGGAATGGTTTACATGAGCAAGTACACTGTCCTGCCACTATCAGCATTGGTTTTTGAATTCCGGGCATATATAGAATATAACCAGTGTACCTCTAATGACCTGCAAAGGGGCATAAAAAGTATAATATGTAGGAATAAATATAAAGGATACCTTCCATAGGAAAAGAGGGAATAACATAGAGGAAAACGGCTGAGGTGCGATTGTTAACCATGTTGTAATCCCCTCAAGTGGTTGCCATGCCGACCATGTAAACCTCAGAGTGTGGCAGGAGGTTTACGGTCATCATACACCCACGAAGCTAATGCAATACAGTTAACAACTGCACCTCAGCCATTATCTTTTATGGTGTCTGGGGTAAGTAACCTCAATTTTTGAGACAGACATCCATCCCAATGTGAGGACACCTTGATACCACCAATCCGTTTTTTTTACCCTTACCCTACAAAGCAAGTTGTGACACAGCATTTTTGATAAACAAGTTGATTTGTTTTCTTAACATTGCATCAAAATACAGAGAATAACAAGAATAACTTCAATTTATTTAAAACTATTGCTTATTGAAACAAATGAACTGCTCATTTACACGGATGTCATTACAGAGAGACTGCTCCAGATTGAAATGTGGTTGGTCAGCCGCGATCATGTGTTTTTTGGAGTATGGGTCACATTAGCTATATCAGCCTGAGGGGTTGTGGGAAGCAAGCTGCTGTCAGGCATAGCAATTCAAGTAAGAAACCTGGAAAGGAGGGATAAAATAAAAATTACTGCTGGCTGGCCATTGTTTACGGTTTAGGAGTCCCACTTAAACTGCTGCAAACGGGATGAAGTTTGAAAGTGGCTGCATGCTAAAGCTCCATTGTCCTGGATTACCCCCTTTTCCCACACAAAAGACGGAGACCATTGTCTGTTGTTGTGCTCAGATTGGCAATTAATTTATTTATATTCATAATTCCATATTCCATTTCAATTTCTCTATTATCATATTTCAACCTTTCATTTTATTTCCATCCATATGTCAATCTCTGATTATCCTTCCCCAGGTGAAAACCTGGGTGCCTTCTTCTTCTCCATTTCCGTTGAGTAACGGTGAAAACCGAGACCGCTTTCTCCTTCATCTTCTTCCTCTTCTTGTATTATTCCTTTATTCCTCCCCCTCCCTCCTCCCCCTTTTTTCCCCTTTTCCTCCTGCCATCCACCTTTGGCAGTCCATAACCATATTCTCAACTTGCCATCCACCTTTGGCAGTCCATAACCATGTTCTCAAATCTGCCATCCACCTTTGGCAGTCCCAACTGTCTGACCGGACGTGTCTGTCATCCACCTGACAGACCCACCATACAGTCCCATCTTGACTGTCTTCCCTCTTGCTTTGCCTAGTAGGGTGGGTGGGAGGATCAAAATCCAGCAAAAGTGGCTGAGGCCCCTTGTGCTGTCCCTATGTACCTCCCTTCACCTCCCTTCCTGTTACCTGTTCCATTGTTCTGGCCTTAGCCCTCCCTTCCTTCCCCCCTCCCTTCTGAGCACAACCATTCTATGCAGGAGGGAAGGGGTGCACCAGGACAACATGGTCTGCCCCTTAAGGGGCAAACTCCAGTGTCCCGGATTCCCCCCTTTTCCCTCACAAAAAGTCGGAGACCATTGTTTGTTGTTGCGCTCAGATTGGCAATTAATTTATTTATATTCATAATTCCATATTCCATTTCAATTTCTTTATTATCATATTTGCAACCTTTCATTTATTTCCATCCATATATCAATCTCTGATTATCCTTCCCCCAGGTGAAAACCTGGGTGCGATCTTCTCCATTTCCGTTAGGTAACGGTGAAAACCGAGACCGCTTTCTCCTTCATCTTCTTCCTCTTCTTGTGTTATTCCTTTATTCCTTCCTCCTCCCCTCCTCCCCCCCTTTTTTCCCCACTAGCCTGTCTCCAGCTTGCGTTGGATGACTGGCTTCCCCCATACTTAGGGTACCATTCTCCCTTACCTCAGGGAATATCCTTATGCTCCTTTCTTTCCTCCCTTTTTTTTTTTTATATTCCATTTTTTGCATGTTTTCTCCATGCTTCTATAAAGCCCATTGTTTCTGTATGGAACATATCTATGGCTAGGTCCGACAGGTGCACACTGAATGACCTGTAGAAATCTTCTACCCATTCTTCTACCCTCCTCAGTATCACCTGTCCTCCCATCTGCCTTACCAACATCCCAACCCTCCTATTCATCTTCCTCCTGTCCCTTTCAACTGCTCTGTGGCTGTGCTCCTGCCTCTATACCCTCCGTGGTATCATATCCGACCAGGCGATGCAGACCTCTGGCCACCACTGTCACATTGCCACTAAATCCCTTTTTATTTGTAAGTATGTGTCTAGCCAAGGCCTGCCTGCAAGGTCGTTGCCCCCTAGATGTATAATAATGAGATCTGGGCTGGGTCACCGTTCCTTGAGTTCTTTTAATGTTGGAAGCAGCTGTGTCCATCTCATCCTCCGTATGCCATGCCAGACCAACCTACACTTTCTTGCATCCTGGTACAGCTGCCTTCCCCCAGCCTTCTTCTCTGCTCTTTTTCCAGCCCAATAGATATAGGGATGGCTGCAGATCCAGACTTCTGTGATTCTCCCTCTACTATGGGGTACAAGCAAAATTCATTATTTTACACCTGCTCTTGGCATCCTACCCGTATTCTCCCCTCTTCTTTTTTTTTTTGCCACCTTTTCCTGACTTGCCCCTCCCCCAGTTCTGTACTCACCAGGGCGCCATCTTCACAATTATATATAAATATATATATATATATATATATATATATTTTATTTCAGTGCTCTAATGTATCTCTTATAACTGGCCGATCGCCAGCGTCCCTTTTCCAATATCCCATTCAGCGCCTCTCCCGCTGCTGCCCACTGTGAGGCAGCCCCAATCCGTAAGGAATGGGATGAATAATTAGCCGGGTCTTCCCCCATGAATTGCATGCCCTTTTTTAGTAATGATGTGACTTGGTAGCCAGTGACCCAATTTCCATCACCATCTACAAATAGTTTCCCCGTCCTGTTCCTATGCTCTGCGGCGAAAGCCCACAGAACCGGTACTGGGCATATTGCACCCTCTGCTTGCCTTTTCAGTGTCACTATGCAACCTTGCCCTCTGTGATCTGTTTTTGACCTCTTTATCTTGATCCATATCTCTTCTACCCCCCAGTCTACATCTTCCCATTCTAACCCCCCCTCCTTGTCTTCTCTCCCATGGCCTACCACCTTACTCACTCTCATGGCCCCTGCAAACATTACCACATAAACTGTGTGAAATAGTTGGGCCTCGGCCTTTGCTCTGCATATTGTTGGGAGCACGTCCTGCAGCTTTATTAGCCACTGCTCCCCTATCGGCCTTCTATTATCTGCTAGCCCTTGCCTCAACCTGCTCCATCCTTGCATTATTCTTCTGATGAGCAAAGATTTTGTCAGGTCCTTCCACCCCTTTAGACTGCAGATAACACTAATCACTGCCAGATAGACTCCCCTAGTGGTGTGGGCTGTGCCCCTTTTCCACTGCTCCATGGTGAACATTCCCAACTGTTCCTCCATGAGTGGCCTACTTACCTCCATCTGGTGCTCTGCCCTGAATGTTTGAAACACTCACCAGGCCCCATCGTAGGCCCTCAGAGTCCGAAGTGCCCAAGAGCTGTGAAACAACAGTCCTGCTCCTTCTTGCCAACGTCCCAGATGTTCGTTGGAATGGGTGTTTTTAGTTCTTCCGCTGCCGGTGCCAGCCTCGAGCGTTCCAGCTGCAGACCGGAAAGACTGTCAGCCAGGGTATTGTGTACCCCTTCTATGTGTGGTGCTCTAAATGACATGTTCAGCTGTAAAGCCCTTAAAACTAAGAGTCATAATACCTGCATGACTGTGCCTGACCTGGCTCTCCTGTTGTTCAGAACATCCACCACTACTTTATTATCACACCAAAATGTCACCTTCCGATCCCTCAACTCCTCCCCCCATACCAAGGTACATGCCCATATGGGCATGATCTCTAGTAATGTGATATCTTTCACCTTCCCCTCCCTCACCCAGCTGGCAGGCCAAGGTTCTGTGAACTATCTAGCCCTCAGGTAACCTCCCATGCCTAGCCCCCCAGCAGCGTCTGTGTAGAGGTCAAAGTCTGTGTTGTATAGCCACTCCTCTTGCCAGGAAGAGCACCCATTGTAATTTTTGAGGAATTCTTCCCAGATTTTAAAATCTTCCCTGACACCTTGCGTCAGATCTACCCAGTGATGTGGTCTGGTGACCCCTGCTATGACCCTGGCTAACCTCTTTGTGAATGCCCTTCCTGGTCCGATGGCCCTGAATGCAAAGTTCAGGTGCCCCAGTACCTGCTGCACCAATTTTAGTTGTACCCGTCTCCTGCTGGTGTGTACCTGGATTAGTTCCTTCAACTTCTTTACTTTTCTATCTGGTAGTCTAAATACTTTATTCAGGGCATCTATCTCGATCCCGAGAAATTCCATAACCCTGTTGGGGCCCTCTGTTTTTTCTGGTGCCAATGGGACCCCTAGCTCCCGGCACAATTCCTGAAGCTTACACAGCATCCTCTGTGTCTCCCGTTTTCCCTTCCCAATGAAAAGAAAATCATCCAGATAATGGATGACTGCCCTATAACCCATTTTTTCCCGGAATATCCACTGCAAACAGGTGCTGAACGCCTCGAATGTAGCACATACTGTGGAACAACCCATTGGCATTGCTTTGTCAAAATAATACTGTCCCCCACTTTTAAAACCCAATAGATCCCAGTCCTCCCTCTTAACCGGAAGCAGTCTAAAAGTGGACTCAATGTCCGTTTTTGCCATCCATGCATCCTCTGTGGCCCTTATTATCCAGACTGCGTCCTCTAGTGTCGCATATGTCACCTTACTATGTTCCTCACTGATGAAGTTGTTCACCAACTCCCCTTTGGATAGGACAAATGGTGGATCACCCTGTACTCCCCTTCTTGCTTCTTGGGTACCAAACCCAATGGCGAGATCCGCATGTTTGGCAGCAGGGGGGTATTAAATGGGCCCTCTACCCTACCTACTGCCTTTTCTATCTCTATCTTCTGTCTTAGCATTTCTTCCTTTCCTCTTACTGACCTAGGGTTGCTTCGCCTCCCTCGCTTGCCTGGGTCCCCTACTCTGTAATTAAAAACCTGTGTTAAAACACCCTAAAATCATATACGCATGTTCGTGTCTGGATATCTGTCCAGGCAAACTGTCCAACCCTCAAGTTGATGGGAGTTTTGGCCATGTCAAACTGTTCCCTGTTGGCCCCCCCACCACTCCTTTCTGACCCTCCCTCTCATTTTTCCCGACCTTCCCTCCCTAATTGGTGCTGACCCTCCCATTCCCATTCCCCTACCCCACCCTCCCCTTTCCATGTTTGCCCTTTAAACCCTGACCATCTCGAAAAAACTGTTGACCTGATCCTTGCCCCTTGCTTTTGTGCTCCTGAGCCCATGTCATTCTACATTTGTTCACGGGTGCCCTCCTCCGCATTTTTGAGCAAGCGTGCGGAAACAACAGTGAGTCCACGAGCAAAAGCCTGTTATAAGCCCAGCAACATCTCTGGGGCAAACCTTTTGCCCCACTCACCTTCGGTGTGGACTGATCTGTTACGTAATCCGTCCATAAGTCTATCTGCTTGGTGTCCCATCTCATGTCCCCAAATGATGCCATTCTCTGCGAAAACATTCATCGTGGTATAACCACCCCACTCCACCTTTTGCTTTTGCTCTCCATATTATCAATGAATAAGTAATGGCGGGATGCCCAGCTCCGGCCTTTTTCCAGAATGATGGCTGAAAAATGGCAAAACCTAGGAACCACCCGTCCCACGTCCTCCCTTTTGTGAACTTGTCATCCTCTTTTTTCCCTAAAAGCACTATGGCCACTGCCATCTCATTCTTACCTAACCCTCAGTTTTCTCGTACTTGGCTGCTGCCTCCTGGCTCACCAAAGCGAATATGTCCATGTATTCCCCTTTCCATATTTTCTCCTTTGTGGCCAATGGCACATGCTCGCCTATCCTCATCCCAGGAGCACCTATCTCTCATGTACCCTTTCCTTCTCTCTCTCCTCTCCCTTTCCATTCTTTTCCAGCACCTCCTTTTCCGTCCTGATCTCTGCTAGAGCTGATTCCATCTGCCCCAGACCTCCTGTCCCCAGTGCTGCCACAATTTGCCCTATATATTTTTTATACTGTCACCCACTGCCCTGGATGTGTTACCTGTAACCTTGTCTGGGCCATGCTGCCTAGGAGTCCTCCAAGTTCCCTTACTTCTCCCTGTGGTTGAGGTGGAGGGTGAGCTACTGGGGTCTGTGGAGGGAACAACCCATTCTGGGCATTGTGTCTGGGTTCAGCCGGGGAGATCCCCCTTTGATCTGGGGGGAGTACTGGCGTCACTGAGTCCACAGGCTGCAGAGGTACTGGATCAACCGCCTTGGTGGGCCCCGCTATCGCCAGTGGTACCCTAGCGGGACTATGTAATCCTTTGGCTGGTCGTTTCCCCCTGCCACCTTTACCCGGGCCCACTTTTCTTATCTCCTCAGGTCTCCCTGGTTCCTCCCCCTCCACCAGTTCCCACATTCTGTTTGCCTTTTCCGCCAACTCAATTATAGCCTTGTAAGCATCTTCCTTCAATGGCCTGCTCTTCTTTGGTGCCATGTCTGTCTTATCTTTGCTCTGTGAAGACAACTACAGGAAGACAAAACAAGGTTATTTGTATATCTGTGCCTTTCCATACACCTTCCTCCTGTCCTTCACACCACACGCCCCCTTTAAACAGACTGTGCCACCAACAAAGGTCCCCATCATGCTTGACACCCCCCTTGTCATTCATTCAAGTGCCTCCTCTTATTTATAATTACAAATGTATTATCTCTATATTTTTCCTACCATAGGGAAATGGACGCGCTGCGTGGCCCCCATAATTGGCCCCCCCTTTTATATTCCTGCCTGTGCCAGCTTTCTTCTTCTTTTTTTTTTTTTCCGTACACAAAGCCAATAGCCCGTAACAGGGGTGGGGCCCGCTTCAAAGCGACCACCTCCCAGTGTGGAGCGTCCCACGAGCCCTACATTCCCCAGTATTCCTCAACAAAGGCCCTCCCAAGCTGTGGAACTCGCCTATCCCCAGGTACGCTGTTGTCCCATCCCCTGTCAGCGTGTGATGTCACGCCACATGGACCCTGACCTAATCACTCCTTTTGCCCCTGACCTTTTCCAGGCCTACTTCCTGATTTTCCACCCGAAAACACCCTTGCCCCAAACCCCAGTGGCCATCCCAGCCCCAGGAGAGTGCCTCCCTCTGCACCCCCAGTGTGTGATCGCCATGTGGTCCATGTGTTGGGCCTCTTCAGGCCTGCCATCCCTTCCGGGCAATCCAATGGCCATACACCCCCCACCTACATACAAAGCAAGAAAATCTCATGCAGCAGGGTTTGAAACCTAGACCTTTAACACTAGAAGCAAGCTCCGTACTTGCTACACCACACATTCTGATATGGTACAAGGATCCTTAAACCCCCCCCCCCCATGCGGCGTGTGATGATCACCACGTGATTCCAGGTTCTCGATCGCCTTTTCCAGCTTCCAAGCTTTCTGCAAGGCCTTCTGGTCCCAACTGCAGCAAAATAGCCACCCGGCACCTACTCAACTCAAGACCGGAGAGCCAATGCCTGCCTAACAAACCCCCTGAGGTGTGTGCCTCGCGCCACACCATCCATAGCTCAGGGCCTCTTCTCAGCCTATCCTTCCTCCTCAGGCCACCAAATGGCCACAAGACTGCCACCACAGTGCCCAACCAAACAAAAATGGGGGGTTCTTACTGACCCCATGTGACGTGTGACGTCACGCCACGTGGTCCCGGCTTGCATTCTCTTCCCCCATCTCCACGGCCTCTTCCAGGCCCCCCAGTCATATCAGGCAGCCACACAAGAGCTTAAAATGCTGCGAACTGTGAAAAACAATGAATTGCTTTTCTACTTCTCCCACAAACTGCGCGTGGCGCCCCACCATGTGTTTTCTGCTCGTGCATCTCTCCCCTACTCAGGGGCTCCCTTAGTTAACGCCAGTTCTTAGCAGCCAGCAAAAACCAGTCCTCGACAAACCTGCAAGGCATCACAGTAAACCAAATTTTTTCCAATAAGACCCTCAAGAGGTGTGCGCGTCACCCACATGGTTCTGGGCTGCTCTCTCAACCACATTCTGATCCCCCTCACTACCAGGATCCTCCACACTTCCTCCTACTGTAATCTGTTCTATCTTAAACCTGTATATATATTCTTCCTCTCCTTCTTTCTGTTTTTTTTTTTTTAAATTTCAACACATCATCCTGCCATATGATCTTTTTTGTCTCCTTACCTCTCTCTCCTGGTGAAACAAACCTCGAGAAGATTGCCAATCCGACGTGCTGCAGTTGATGTAAATCAAAATCCAACAAAAAGTGGCTGAGGCCCCCTTGTGCTGTCCCTTATGTACCTCCCTTCACCCCTCCCCTTCCTGTTACCTGTTCCATTGTTCTGGCCCTTAGCCCCTTCCCTTCCTCCCCCCTTCTGAGCACAACCATTCTATGCAGGAGGGAAGGGGTGCAACAGGACAACATGGTCTGCCCCTTAAAGGGCAAACTCCATTCTGAAAAAAGAATGCTGATGGTAACTTCAGTTCTATCTTGTAATCTCACTGGACTGATGTAGGCAAGAAAGGTTTACAGCTTTGACATCAGAACAATGAGATTACAATATAACAAAAAGTATAGCTAGCAATGCATAATAAATGCTCCTGATACATTACAATTGTATTAATCCATCCCAAATGGATGTAATAATAAGTTCTCTACCCTTGTAATTAGGATAGTACATAATACTGCAATGGCTGGTACCTTTGTACATATTCTGATTAAAACTGCCTACTCTGGAAAATAATAACAAGGTAGGACATACATACCTACAAAGAACAAAACAGCGTGCATGACCTAAATGTAGAAAACAACCACAAAACTGGCGTGTATCAAAAATGACAGCCTTAACATATTTGGAGAAAAAACAAAATTGTATCAGATATTAATTACCTTAAGATCATACACCCACACTGGATTCTGCTTTGGGTGGACAAGGGCAACATCCTCCCATCTACACCACTAGGATAAGTCATTGGGGCACCAGGGGTAAGACCTGAGGATGATGGGTGATCAGGCTGGGGAGATCCACCAAGATGGGAGCCAGCAGGACACAACAGAAGACATACGTTAAAAAAAAAAAAGAAGAGGATTGAGCCCAGTACTGAGCCTTGCATCACCCCACTGATCACACTCCCTTTATAAGAATAAATGCTGTTAACCACCACCCTCTACTGTCTATTCTTTAATCAGTTCCTTATCCAGTTCACCACTTTGGATCCCACCCTTTGGCTGCTCAATTTCTTTATCAGTTACCTGTGTGGCACAGTGTTGAGTGCCTTGCTAAATCCAGATAGGCCATGTCCACTGCCCACCCTTAATGAATTTCCGTTGTCTCCTGGTCAAAGAAATCAATCAGGTTGTCTTACATGGCATACCTCCCTCCCTCCCTTTCTCCTTCTGCTTTTCCTTGTACCTCCTGCATCACACTCTTTTTTATCTCATCATCTTGGCCACCTCCCAAGGGAACCATAACAGTCGGTTTTCCCTTCTGCTTTTACTCTCTTCCTTCACATAGAGGTTGGTTGCTTCAAATCTGGCATGATACCCTCCCCCAATGAATCCATGCTGCCTTTGATTTTGTAGACTACTGGATTCAAGATATTCCACCATCCTTTTCTTAACAAGGTTTCCATAAGTTACACTACCACTGATGTGAGACTGACTGACCTATGGTTGCTGGCCTCCTCCCTGCTGCTGCTGTTATGAAGAGGGACCATGTCTGCTCTCTTTCAGTCACCCAGAACTACTCCTGTTTCCAGTGAGCTGTTGAATAAGTCCCTCAGTGGAGCTGCTAGAACCTCTCTATGCTACTTTAGTACTCTTGAGTGTATCCTGTTCAGTTCCATAGCCTTGTTCACTTTCAGAGCTGCAATTCCCTTCAGGACTCTTTACTCTGAAAATGGACTTGTGTCTACCCCCTCAACCCCATTTTTTCCTGCTGCTCCCTGGTGGTCCATCCCCCTCCATCCACTGTGAAGACTAAGCAGAAGTACCTGTTCAGGATGTCTGCTTTTTCTTAATCCTCTTTTGTGCAGTCTCCCCCTGCTGCCCTCCTTATCCTTACTATCCCTCCCCTTGCTTTCTTCTTCTCACTTATGTACCTGAAGAAAATATTATCCATTTTAGCTAATCCTTTGTCTATCATGTCCTCAGTTTCTGCCCATGCTCCCCTCACTGCCTTTCCTGCTTCCTTCTGCTTTACCTGGCATACCACCCTGTCTTCCTTCCCCTACTTTTCCTTATTTATTTTATTTATTTAGTTTTTGTTAACTGGGTAGGTACACTAGACAGCATAGCTGCCTATTTTCAGGTACGACCTGGAATACCTCCTGCATGCCACTCTTTTTCCTCTCACCACCTTGGCCACCTCTCTAGTGAACCATAACAGTCTCATTTCCCTTCTGCTTTTGCTTCCTTCACACAGAGGATGGTTGCTTCAATTATGCCCTGTCTTATTTTTATCCACTTTGTTTCCTCCCCAGGCAGTCTCCCCACCCCATCAGGCAGTTTCTGAGGCAGTCTCCCATTTCTTTAAAATGTGCCCACCTAAGACCTGGATCCGTGTCCTTGTGTGGTTTGCTTCTGTTCCGTCTTAATGTTAAATCACACTGTATGGTGATCACTGGTACCTAGGGGACTGACAACTGTGATGTCTGCAATGACATCCTGATGTGTACGCAGCAGGTCCAGCACTGCTCCATCCCTAGTGGGTTCCTTGACTAACCCTTCTCCTTGCTGAAGCTACAGTTGGATGGCTCTAGTCCACATCTGGCAGACTGAATCTCCAACTAGCAGCACCTCCCCTTCTTGCTATCCTGATGATGACTTCCCAAAGGACCTTATCAAACTTTTCACCCTGTGTTGGAGGTCTGTATGCCACCCCTATAATGATAGCTGCTCAGTACCGGTCTCAGGATGACTCACAACAACTCTAGCTCTACATTTTCTTCCAGGTGCCCCTGTGCTTCCATGGGCATGATGCCATCCTTCACATATAGTACTCTGCCTCCCCTACTCCCTTTCCTGGCTGTTCTGAACAAGAGTAGCCCAGTATGTCCATGTCTCAGTCATGGCTGTCATTGCACTATGACTCCATTATGATCATCAAATACAGACTGCCTTCACCAAGATGGCCTCCAGATCCTGAATTTTATGTCCAAGACTCACTGTATTAGCATAAATGCCTGTCCATACCTTACTCCCTCCTGCCTGCTTCCCTGCTTGCTACTACTGCTTGTGCAGTTTGAAAAGCTCCCTGACCTTTCTCCTTGTTTCCATCTCCATTTTGCCTTTCTTCTTGCTTTCCCAATTTATACCCCCATTGTTCTTTGCCTTGTTCCCACTTCCACATCAGTGAAAAGGGCATGCATTGTGCATGTTCGCACAACTGTGTGGCAATGCACTGTGACTAACAAAGAAACAGAAAGTCCCCTGACTGCCTGCTTACTTTTGCAAATAGTTCAAATAATAAGGTTGGGGGCTGATCCAGACCTGTGATTGAGAAGAAATGTTGGAACTCATCAAACTCCAAAAATTTTTATTTTGAGTATTCTTTATTTCATCAAATGTTCAGAGATCACCAAGTCTTTCATTAGGGTCTCCAACATTTCACCCTATATAAGGGCTTCTTCAGGGATGACATGGTGTGCCTATTAGGGTAATTAAACAAACATCATTAGTATTAATGATTCTGCATTATTAGGCCCTCATACCAAGAAAGAGCCCTCACATACAGATATAAATAATAAAAACAATTTACACGTGAATAAGAACTTTTTAGGTACAAAGTTGTGGTGCCATGTCTCACAAAGCCCAATTCAGATCTCCATGCTTACTTTTAGGTCCTCACATGGTTTATTTTTGCTTGTTCCTCAATGCTAACTGAAATCCTTAAGTTTCTAAAAGTAATGTGAATGAAAATTAATTTTTCTCTTAAATTCACTGTGATCAATCTCCTATTCTAGCTCTCGTAAATGACACAGTTCCATTTTCAATACATATTACTCCAAGAAAATGTCCACATTCATGATTGTTTGAATTAATAGTACCAACAGCCATAGCCCCCCCTTCCAAAACCAGTCCAGGCAGCACCACAAACTGCTTCAAGAACACTTGCCTGTGAACTCATTAGTTTTTTACTACAGTAAGAAACTACATTTCTTCAGACACTAATTTCATGTAGGTGCTTAAAAATGCTTGATATCAATTAACATGTAAAAATGAAAATCAACATCCAAATTTACTTACAAATTACCTGGATTTGCTCATCAGAAATCCTATTTGTTTCTCCTTGCTCAATTCATTTTTCTTGTTATTTTATCAATGTTCACAATAGAAACATGAACAGATTTGTAAGAGATCTTTATACATAAGACACACAAAATCTGATATAGTGTGGCTATTAGAATTCTACCCCTTTAGTCACTAATGCTATTTTATGGCATATGATATAGGCAAAAATGCTTTTAGTTTTTGATTGTCAGGCTCAGGGGAAATTTCACAGTATACATGTTATATGCTTGTTTGCCCACTAGTAATATCAGTTGTCTTCCTTTTGCAGCCCCATATTGTATTCCAGAGCAAAAAGCAGATTATCATTAAGTAGTTTAAATATGTGTTATTACAATGTATATTCAGTGTCCACTTGTATCATTCCCTTGTGTTTAATAAACTTAAGAAAATGGTTTAGAAAATCCTAAATTCTGATTGGCTCAAGCCACCAACCATCCAGTCTGGTATCAGACAACAGAAACAGGGAAAATGAGTCCTGGTCTCTGCAAATCTTTTGCCAATGTATCACTCAGCTGAGATATAAAATGAAAACCAATATTTTTGCTCCTTTAGTGAGTGAGCTCCTCAATACACACACACACACACACACACACACACACACACACACACATACACATGACACACGCTGCACACACACAGCAGTCACGTTTATTAGGGAAAACAAATTGTGCCATTTTAAGATAAATTATCCCTCAACAGACACAAAGCAGTCTGGGACAGCAGTTAATAAGCTTTTACTACCACCAGCAGTGCTTACCCAGTACTTTGGTCAGTTGTCCCATCTCAGCCCTGGCTTTCCTGTTTAGTCTCAGTATTGAAAAAGCCATCATTGTGAGTAATCTTCTTTTTCTTTAAGTAAAAAATCTGAAGTAAATTTAACTTGGCTCAACCACAAACACTATCTTCTCACTTGTGCAGCGTCACTATCCTTCTCACATAATGTTCATTCTGCCATCCCAACTGCTCTCACTACAGTCCATCAGGACCACACATACAGGCCTAAGTACAGAGGATGGGGACATGTCTCCCTCAACATTTCATAAGGCTTTGCTAATTGATTTATTCTGTCCTCTGATATTCTGCCAAGAAGTCACACTCAGGCTAAGCCTGTAACAGGATAGTCAAAAACTCTTCAACTAAGTAAGCTAGTAAGTTTTTTCCGCCCCACCTATGTAACCCCAGATGCTTCTGTAAACAAGCTGTTTACAGCTCATGTTGTCTTTTCTGTTGAAACCTTTTCAAATAAATAAATAAATAAATAAGCACTGCCTGCTGCCACTTGCATTTATTGTCAATTTCATATATACACACTACCACTCAGCTCAGCTGATCGCGTAAGCCTGCCAGTGGCTCAAGGAAGGAACTAGATTATTTTGTTAAACTAATCCATTTCTGTCATGACATCTCAGCTTATGTGTCAGGTGCAGCAGTATTAAGTGATTACAGGGGATGGAAGACGGAGTAGGATAGCACTTGTTCAGGCACATGGAGAGTGAGGAAAAGATGAGCTACCAGTCACAGTTTAATTTGAATGATTACAAAAAATAAATAAAAACAAAAACAACTCTTCACACAGCACATCTAGTGGGGCATTCAAGAATAAAGCACTAAATGAAAATAAAAAACTGCTCTTTAAAACAGTAGCACCCTCTACTGGTATTTCTACCAGTATGGGGGACTACTTTACAGGTTATAAAAAAAATTATTAATTTTTTACTCTTTTTTTAATCTTATAAAACAGTTAATACCAATTTAAATACCCATTTTCTAAACACAATAATACCCTCCAGTTTGGGGCATTATTGGGTTATACCAGTCATTCTGGGGGGGGGGGGATAAGGCTCTCTGTCCATGGCATTGGTTTTCATTACATCCCTGGGTGGTCAGGTATAGCCCAGTACTGCCCACCCTGTTGGGTATTATTACTTACTTAGTTCCAGTGTTGCAAATGCCACTATAAAATCTATACATCTTTCTAAGCTTCAAAACATCTAGGATGTTATTTGCTTCCAAATGCTGTCAAAATATTTTTTTTTTCTTTTCCCTTATAAGCCCTGATAATAAGTGTGAGTGTTTCAGACTTTTTTCACTTACTTTGATGTCTTGTTCACTAATAAGTGGGTGAAGCCCTTTCTTATGTTATTTCCTAATATCAGAAAAAAACACAGATCAAGGCAGTACTTCAAAAAAGAGAGTCAGACTGCTAACTAGCAGTGTCATCCCACTGCACTGCCACCTGTTGTCACCCAGTTGACAGTGTTGCAGGGAAGCAAGCTGCCCTCCTTCCCAGGAGGAGGGGAGCATCCTCGATGTCCCAGGTTTGTTTCTGAACCCAGGCTCCTGGCATGCAAGTGGTACTGCCAATGCACCAACAAGCCTGCCCTGCTGCTTTTTGTCTCTATGCCCATTTCCTTTACCACAGTGCAGCTCAGTCACACTTATGTACTCTTTTGCCTATATTCATGGAGATTGCTTCCAATGTTAACACCACTTTAGTGTGCCTTTACTAACACAGTTCAGCAGTGTGCCATTAACAAAGATGGGAAATTGCTGAATTAGGTTAGTTAAAGCAAAGTACTGTTACCACAGGAGGTAATATTTGTGAATATGGGCCCCTGTCTTGCCTGCATTTTGTCATTCTTAGCCGATGCTGGATCAGACATAGAAGACTGTTTACGAGGAAATATCTCTTCTGGCAAAGCCTGGTCAGCCTGACTTGCATGTGGGTTTGCACACCCATGATGATCTGCATTGTGAGTGAGGCTTTAGACAATGTGTGTGGTTTGGAGGGATACACAAAAAACAGATTATATACTTTGTGTTTCCCATCCTCTTTACTCTATTTTAACACAAGCATTCTGTGTTGTGTATTAATTCAGTAGTTTTGTATATAGCAAAATTCTTCTTTATGAGGACAACACAGTTATCTTTGCCAGTAGTCTGGACCGAGTCACTCTGGAGAAACAACTACAAAGTAACTTTACTGCAGTCAAAGCCTGGTTCATGGAGCATAAACTCCTCATGAATTATAAAAAGATGAAGATCATGTTGTTTGCAAACCCCCACAATAAACTTAAATCGCATCAACTAATAATCTGTAACAGTGTCAACATTCTGTTAGAAATAGTTCAGACCTTCAAATACCTAGTGCTAACACTTGACTGCTCCCTTTCTTTCACCTACTATGTTGACCATGTTGACAAAGCAGTCAACACTAGAATAGGATGACTGCACCATTACAAACATTGCCTGGCAACTGAGGGCACGCCTGTTGCTGTCAACAGCAGTATATTCTCCATCATAGACTATGGTCTAGTCATCTATAGCACCGCATCAGACACCATGCTTAAAAGAGTCACCACAGCACTAAACAAAGTCTGCAGACTAATCACAGGCGTGCACTGAGTTATGAATACATGCCACCTATACACCCAGTCCTGCTGGCTGCAACTTAAAGCAGGGTAAAATACCAGATCTGTCTACGAGGCAAAAACAACTGTCTAGGTTTAACCTCAGCCTCCAGCACCTCCTCACCCCAACATCCAACCCCAGGACTTGAGACAAGTCCAGGCAGTCATACCTGACCCCATTCTGCCATACATCCAGGAACAAAGGACCTTCACCAAACGTGCCCCCAACTGACTTAATGGTCTCCCCAGGACATCCTTGTTGGACCAAAGATTGTTCCATTTAATCGTAAGCTTTGCCAACACATCAATGCTCTTAGTTGCTGTGACTGCACTCCATAGTACATCCTCCAGCCAGTTGCTAGTAAATACAGTATCATCACTTATACTCTGCTTGCCCTTGGTCTTGCCCCCCTCCCTATCACCCTCACCCTTTCCCCTACTCACCTCCCCCTCCTCCTCCCTCCATGCCCCCATGCTTCTGTCACCTCTGCATCCTCCCTAACCCTGACAAAGCCCCCTGGCTGCTCATAGCTTAGTTACATGTACTAGATTCTATAATTGAAGTGTCACTCTCAAACTGACTGTTCTACTTTTAGTTCTCTGTGTATCCTGCCATTTTTTGTCCCATCTTGTCATTATTGTATGTTACCTGTTTTGCTCAGTTGTGGAACCATTATAAAAGAGCTTTCAGCTCAAAGGTGCTGTAATCCAAGATCTCAATAAATAAATAAATAACATATTTTTCCTTTGCACTTTATTTTACTTGTCTAGTAACTCTGGCCCTGTGGTCATTCTGAAATGTTGTTCTAATGTTTATTTTCCTTGGCGTTGATTTGTAACTGCACTATTTCAATTTCGCATGTTTACTGTTGGCTTTTTCACATTAGTAATCACCTCCTCCAAGTCAAGCAGGGAAATGAACCCTGGCTGATGTCCCTATCCTAGGAAACACATTTTCAATACATCAGTTTAAGGCTTCAGTTGTACAATTCATCAGCTCATGCAGCTGACCTATGCAGCTGTGATGTTATTGTTGAGTTACTTATACTAATGAAGACCATTAGGACAAAACATACATGTTTCTTTTACATTGAGTTGATTAAAACACATATTGTGATTATGATGACGATGACCTGAGATGATTAAAGGAATTAAATTACATCACTGAACTGGTAGGGATGATGTTACAGGTGAGGTACTTCCAAAGGAGCCTTCCTCTTCCCTGTTATAGATATGCAGTGGAATAGAATATGAGCACAGCTGGTATAGGTCCTATCAAGAATAACACAGCAAAAAGGTCCCTGTGAAAATTAGTATTTATTTTTCCAGGCTTATAGCAGCACTGCTTTTTCATAATGCACTTCTGTTTGTTGAGGGGTTTCCATAACAGCACTGGCACAGAACTGAAAAAGCTATATTTTAAAAGCATTCAGTATAGCAGCTGTATATGTTACAGCAAGAAAACACTTTTCTCTTTGATATTTTCATTAATCTAAATGCTGAACTTCTCTGAATGTAAAGTTTTCTTCAGCAATTATCAGTCTTTATTAAGTATATTAACCTTTCTGACACAAGATCTTATCTTGATTGCATATGCCTTTAACAATACATTTTCTGATTTATCTGCTTTTATCATGGTGGAGCATTGGCTCCACTGCCCTCCTATCATCTGAGGTTCCCTTCCAAACTCTATCTATCATGCCTCAGCATTTCCACATCCAATCAATTGACTTTGCTGTTGTTGAAAAGCTTTTATTTGGAATTAAAATGGAACAGTGCTGGCTCTGATGAACATCAGCAGAAACTGCAGAGAATTGCAGCTCTTTTAATTGCAGTCCACATAGCTTAGATCTTCAATTTGTCCCTTGTATCTGGTGCTCTTCCTGATGTATGGAAGATTGCAAACATTGTATCAGTCTTAAAATCTGGTGACCCTAATTCACTGGACAGTTACCTTCCAATTGGTATTCTCTTCACTTTAAGTAAGTTCCGGGACAAATATGTCCAGCTCCATTACCTGACCACCTTTCTATTCTCCCTGTTTTCTCTGACTCCCAACATGACTGCAGGAAGGGCCAAGGAACCATCACAGCACTTCTTAAACTCATTGATCATTTTAGTAGAAGCATGGATAATGGCATAGCCACTGGGGCGTTATTTATTGATTTGTCTAAGGCCTTTGATCTTATGATCTATAATACTGTATCTTATTTTCTTCAGTAAACTCTCTCCATTTGTGGTCCCTCCTGTAGGTCTACTGTACCATGGTTTATGATTTACTTCACTTATCATTGCCAAACGGTTAAGTTTGGTAGCTCCTTCTTTAGTTTATCCAGGATCTCCACATGTGCCCCTCATGGGTCTAGTTTGGGTCCTTTATTAATCTCGCCTTAAATAAATAACCTCCCTAAGTCCTGAGGGCATTGCAGTAGTCTTTTATGTGGAGATGAACTTGTGATATATTACAGTTCTAGTAATGCAGACTCTATGAATTATTAACCTGAACAAGGACTTCAGCCACATCCAGAGCTGGTTGGCTCAACATAATGTAGTAAAAACACCAGGAAAAATAAATCCATGCTATTGGGCTCTAAGCACAAGCTTCACTGCTGGCCTGAGAGTGGCCTAGTCTATGGTCTAGAATGGTCCTTGATTGAGAGTTTTCCAACTTTTAAATATCATGGTGTCACTTTGGTTCCCACACTTGACTATCTCCTGGCATACTGAATCCACTTACAAGTCAAGTAACTACAAATTGGGTCTGGCCATCCAAGTGAGAACCAGACTAATGTTAAAAGCTAGAGTGATATTTCTAATGGGGTTCTTCTACTCAGCCTTCTCTGTTGCATCTCAGTTTATCTAAACTTTCCCAAATTTCCCTATCCAAGTGGGACAAAGTCTAAATTAATATCTGCCACTTTGTGTTGTGTGCTGCTCCACTCCCATCACTGCATACTACTACTACTCCCTGTGTTGCAGGGCTGGGTGAACTTACCTTCCATCAGTGAAAGTCTGGAGAAATGCCAATTTTGCGTCTGTGAAATTTCATGAAATTTCCATGAAAATGTTGTGAAATTTCATCAAAACTGTGATTCCAGTTATTTCTATCTAATTTAAAAAGTGTTTGTCCAAATGACACCATGTTTGGTATTATAATGTTTCCAAGCATCATACAGAACCATGTGATGTTTCAGAGCTCTGTCTTTTCAAATGACTTAGTTATAAGTCTCCAAACTTTTGGACATTTTAAAATTATATTTGACAGTTATTTAAACTAAAAGTGTTTGTCCAATTGCAACAAATTTGTAATGATGATTTACCAAGATCCATACAAAAGTGTATCAAGTTTCAGATCTCTTTCTTCATAGTTAGCTAAACTATAAGCCTCCAAACATTTGGACATTTTAAAACTACATTTTGTATTTATGTAAACGGCAACATTTTAAGTGCCTATAACTTTATTGCTAGAGAAAAGAATACCACCAATATTGTTAGGTTCATTGACCATAAATGTTAGGCTTTGAGGCCATCTCCTTGGCCCAGCAGCAGATGCATTATGCTGCCATGCTGATAATTTGAGTTTGGAAGAGAGTCTGGGAAGTCATGACAGAAGGAAGGCCATGGCCAAGACAACTGCTGTTTGGCAGTCCACTCTGGCTGGGGAGTGTTAGCAGTGAGTTCTGGCAACACAGTAACCCCTGTGGCTGTGCCAGGGAGTTTGCTCCTGCTACAAGGGAAGCTGTGGTTGTGCAAGGCTGACAGATGCACAATCCCCACCAGAGGATATGAGAAGGAAAAAAATGTTGGAGAAAAACCCAGTAGCCAACAGAATAATGGCTGGGTTTAGTCTGATTAAGGTATATCCCTGAGAACAGGTTATATCCCTGAGAGAAAAGCTGCTGACTGGGAGAAAAATTATGAAAAAGAGGCCATGTGTATCAACTGTCTAATCTTTGCTCAAATGCTGGCCAGGTTATAAGCAGCCAAAGATTTCAAAATAACATCAGTAATTAAAATTTAATTTCATGAGCTTTTGTGAAATTGTGAAATGTTGTGATACTTTTGTTGAAGCCAGCCATACATTTCACCCCAGTCATACTGTATGCTTGAGATGCCATTGTACAGGAAGGTAAAGGCTGGTAAAGTGATAATAATGTAGCATTTGTAACAGGCTCCACAGTAGAATTTTAGTGGTGCCAAGTGTCAGGCCACTGTCTTGAGTGGTGAACCATGAAGAATAGTCATGAAAATAACAGTGCTCTAGCCTGAATTATTGCAACATGCCAAATAACCACTAGAGCTCACTGACTAAATTACTGATGGAAGCATATGCATATGCAACATTGCTTCTGTACTATGCAACCTGCTGACTCTTAACTATCCTGTAGATAACAATGTTTATTTTTACTATGTGAAAACATTGCTACCAAGAGATGCCAATCCTCAAGATTTACAACTAAATGTGACTTAGGCTGTTGTGAAAGAACTATCTGGATATCTTTAGTCATGATGGAGCATAATGCTGGGCATCATTGTCACTTGAGTGTTGGACTGGTACTGCAGAACCATGATGCTAGTGCTAAATCTTGAGTGTATGTTTGCAATAGCAGCAGAGCTATACACAATCAAATATTTAGGAAATATTCACACAATTTAACAATTATTTAAATTGTGAAATTTTGAACTGTAACTTACAATTTACACAACCAATTAAGTCTCTGTTTAGCAGCTTGCATGACTCTTTCAAGAAGATATACATATGCATTTTCAATTATCTAGCTTCAAAAGTGGTTAAGTTGTAAGCATAGGAACATTTTCAGAAATGTTCACATGAATAATAAATTGCCACATGTTGAGTCCTTATAACATCCACTCCCCTCATCCAAATGTCATGACATTTGTTATTGTTTTAGGTCCCTTTCTTGACAATAAGCATTCTAAATTTTAGATCTCTGGCTATAACACTAACTAAGTTATGACTGATGTATGAATTGTGGAAAATTGTGCAAATCTTCTGTGAAAGTTTGCAGAATTTCTCAAATATTCCACAAAATCAGAATTTGTTTATGTTGCCCAGCCCTACTGGGTTGACTTTGTCCTGCCTCTGAGTAGATTTTCATGGACTACTTTATTGATAAAATTATTAGATCTTGAAATCCTCCATATTTATCCCCCATGCTGCAATCTCCTGTTACACCCTATAGCCTTTACTCCTTTGATATCATGACCTTTCTTAAACCAAGGTGCTCTACTAATATGGGGCTGGTAGCATTCAATGCCTTTGCTCCTAGGTTCTGGAATTCCATTCCTTTCCTGATAGGATGTTTTGATTCTCATAGTCATTTCAAACTGCCCATCCTCAAAAGGAGCAGGAAACTAGTGCTAATTGGCAGCCATTAATAATGTTCTTGATTACAGCAATGAAAGTCATACCTCCACATGATCCATATGTAACCACTCCTGATACGAATGGTAGGCAGTCAAAACTGCATGGACTAAAAGAGAGATAATCAGATTTAAACCGGAGATCATTCTACAATTTCTGTAAAAATGTTCAATGTTTAATACAGAATTCTGTTCAGGGGAACTTCCCCTAATGAATTCTGTGCAAACTCATTCAGATGTGTGCTACTCCTGGTTAAACAACTAATAATAATAAAATGTTTATCCCCTGTGGAGTTAGAATAATTAATTTATGTGGAGTCTGAGGTTGTGAGGACAGCATGCTCTATGTCCTCTGGTGCAGTCTACATAAATTAACAAATAAAATTCCACAGTGGAGAGTTTTCTACTGGTTAATATTGAATTTGTTAGGGAAAATTCTCCCGAAACAAATTCTGTATTAAACAGTACAAGTTTTTTTCAGAAATTGTGCTATGATCACCAGTTGGACTCCCATTATCGCTCTTTTATTCCACACAATTTTGACCTAGTTCTGATAAGAAAAACTGTAATAATCAATCAATCAACATGTTTTATTGTTCGACTTATTAAGCCTTTACAAAATCTAAAACACATAATTAAAAATGGTTAACATCAACAAACAAACATTATAGGTGTCAAGGTATCAAAAAAAAAAAAAACATATACATAATAACTCAAAAACTTTCAGGTTTATGACGATATTTCACAAGTCAGGTTATTCCACAGTCATCAAACAGGGAGAGAAAATATCCCACATTCATACCAAACATCATATCCAGCAAAAAAGTAGGATCATAGAAATTCCTTAACCATTCTATTCTGTCTGAGAAGTATTACATAAATCCTTTTTAATTGCACTGATACTCCCCTAGCCATATCTTGACTTTGTGGATTCATTAGAAGTCTCAAATGTTCTTCTCTTGAACAATTTTCTGGTAATAAAAATTGAGACATTATCTGATTCAAAATACCTGTATACTTAGAACAATATAACATAATATGTTCTAGTGTCTCAGAATCTCCTAAGCCACAATCACAGCAAAGATCATTAGTTAGATTTATGTTCTTTACAAAGATGTAGTTCAGGTGTCTAGAAGGGTAAAATTCCAGCCATCATTTCATGAAAATTTGTCTTTATCTAATATCATTAAAAAAGTAAGATAGGGTTCTAATACATGATTTATTTTATTTCTTGGAAACCATTTATGTAATTTAGATCTTTTTTAATCACAGACATATCTTCTGCAATTGATAGAAGCTTGATCCTATCGTTCACTACTTTTGAATAATCTTGAGAGATTTTAATTCCTCTCAGCAAGTCAGTCCAAAGGTGCATAGTATTAGTTTTATTCAAAACATCTAAGAGATCAACAATCCAAGTTGAAATATATCCCCTATTGTATCAATCTATTTTTTCTTTTAGTACCATTGTTGTCAATTTAGAGTCAGTTTGCCCTAATAATTTGATCTAATATGTAGTTTTAGCTGCCTTTGCAAGATAACCTATTTGAATTCTTCCCAACTCTGATCTTATAATACTGGGTGATACAGAGTTTGGAATTTGTAGTATAATTCTATATAAATATGAAAAATGTCTCTCTAGAGTTTCAAACATTTTCTTATACCATACTTCACTACCATATAAAGCAATCAGAGACAATTTAGCTTCGATGACTCTTAACATACAGTAGGTAGAATGGAAAATCCACCATATTGAGAGTTAAACCTCAATAAGGCATGTTTGGATTGTGTTAATTTATTTTCCACATGTGTTAAATGGATATTACTTTTGGTATTATTTGAAAAATGATATCCTATGTAACAAAAGGATTTCACAACTTCAATAGTAGTATTATCTATTTTCCATTTCAATTTATTTGTTCATTTTCCTATGGTAGTAATTTTTATTTTAGATATATTAACTACCATTTGATTCCTTACAGAGTAATTCTGCAACACTTGCAAATATTTTTTTAATACAATGGACGAAATAGAAATTAAAACTAAATCATCAGCATAAAGTAATAGGGAAAAAGGTACACCATTAACTGCTGGAGAATATGTATCCATTTTTATGATTAAATCTGGTAGATCATTTAGGAACGAATTAAATAATAATGGAGCCAAGATACAGCCTTGCTTGACCCTTAGATTAGAACTAAAAAGCTCAGTTAAATTCCCCTGTAAAATTATATCTGATCTTAGTCCAGATATCAGTATATAACTTCATTATAATTCTTAGAATTGTTGGATGCATATGGTTTGTATAATTTTTCCCACATAAGATTTCTGTTAATTCTATCAAATGCCCTTTGAAATCAATAAATGCAATATAAATTGGGATTTTGTCTTAATGTAATATTGCTCAATAATATGATGAAGGACAAATATCTGATCAATAGTTGAAAACCCTTTTCTAAAAACCCCTTGAAATTCATTTAAATTGTTTTCTTCCAATCATAGATCCAACCTATTTAATATAGTTTTCATAAAAAATGTTACTTATGCAGTCTGTTAGACTTATTAGCCTATAGTTTTCTGGAGATGTTAAAGTACCTTTTTTTATGTATTGGACTGATGATGTTACATTTCCAGCTTTCCGGGATATAATTTTCCACAATCAGCTTATAGAAAAGAATAGCCAGAAAATTACACCACCAAGTAATTTCAATTTTATACACTCCTGCTTGGATCATATCAGGTTCAGGCGCCTTATTAACTTTCATATTATTGATTGCAATTTCAATTTCTAATGGCGTTATATTTATAGTAGAAAAAGGAAAATTTTCAGTGAAAGAAAATCTTGATGTTTCTGATTCTTTACTAAAAAAGATATTATGATAATATTCTATCTAATTTAAAGGGGCTATATATGCATCAATATTTAAACTAAATCCGCCTACCCCTCTTGCTACATACTGCCAACATCTTTTGTCATCTTTGGATCTAATTATCTCCAACATCCTTTCCCAGTTCTTCATTTTATAAACATATTGTTTATTTTAAGAATTTTTTTTATATTTTTCTGATTTTGTTAATGTATTTATGACCTTCTATAGATGGGTTATTCCTTACGTGTCTTGTAGTTTTATGTATGCACAATTTAAAATTTTGTATTCTTTATCAAACCAAATTTCTGAAGTAAGGTTTTTGTATGGAATATACATTAGAGGAATTATTTGTTGGTTGTCTCATAGATTTAATGAATAACTACACCACCATGGAGTATTGCTGAGAAAACAAGTAAAGGCCTATTTGAGCTCCCCTAATGTAAATCATTTTACTAATTTTATCTTCTATCCTACTAGATATCATTTACTTTTTTGGTTACATACTTCAATATTAGGCAAATGAATAGATTCGATTCCTACTACTTGTGTTTTACCTTTTAAAAGAAGTTTCATGGGCTTCATAGGTTTATTCAAGCTAGAGAACAATAGTCCATAATGGTTGCCTAATATTTAGTATATTAGATGTATTTGTCATTATCTGTCATTACCAAATCCAAATTTTTTTTTAATGAATCCATGTTTGAACTTTCCATTACAGTTGTAGGAAGATTATTCAATATTGAAATTGATCTAATGCTAAACCAGTTTTTCCTTCTTAATGAATTCCATTTTCCAATCAGTAACTGTTTGTTATGTCTACATTTACTTTGTCTAAATTTGGATTCGAATAATCCTGTTCCATTTAAAAGTGTAGTATCTTGTAGTAGGCCATATATGAGGCATGAATCTCCCCTAAGTCTTCTATATTTTAGGTGTACAGTTCCAAATCCTTCAGCCTATTTTCATAGTTTTTTCACATCATTTCTGTTAGAGCCCTGCTAAACTGTCTCTGCACTCTTTCTATATTATTAATTTCTTCCTTTATGTAT
Organism: Neoceratodus forsteri; assembly: GCA_016271365.2. Classification (NCBI taxonomy): domain Eukaryota; kingdom Metazoa; phylum Chordata; order Ceratodontiformes; family Ceratodontidae; genus Neoceratodus; species Neoceratodus forsteri. The sequence goes on along the minus strand of CM057449.1, from coordinate 941,905,073 downwards.
GCGGACCACATTTGGACACAATACTCAAGATGAGGTCTCACCAGAGTGTTATACAATGGCATCATAACCTCCTTAGTCCTACTTGCTACATGTCTAAATATACAATTTAGATTCTGATTTGCCCTTTTGATTTGTTTGGAAAAATGCAGTTTGAATTTCAAGTCAGGGGTGATGATAAGTCCAAGATCCCTTTCTTCCATTGTCTGATGTAATGGCTGATTTGCCAGTTTATATGTAAAATTAGAGTTTTGTTTGCCCAAGTGCATCACCTTACACTTGTCACTATTCAATACCAATTTTTCTCATGGGCCCAGTTGGTAACTTCATCAAGGAAGTTTTGCAGAATAGTGTTTCTTTATTATTGTTAATAATAGAACCTGTACGGCAATCATCAGCAAACTTAAGTAGCCAAATATTAGTTATGTTTGATTGTAGGGAAGAAATGCAGATAGTAAACAGACACGGTCCCAGCACTGATCCCTGGGGAACACCACTAGTCACACTAGCCCATTCCGACAATTCTCCATTTATGGTCACTCTCTGTTTCCTGTTCTTAAGCCACTTTATTATCCAATTTACTACATTCGGGTTTATTTTAACTTCTCTTAAAGCATTTATAAGTTCGAAATGTGGGATTTTGTCAAATACTGTAGCAAAATCTATAAACACTAAATCAACTGAGTTACCTTTATCTATTTCTTCTGTGACTTTATTATAAAAGGTCAAAAGGTTAGTTAGACATGATCTTGATTTTGTAAATCCATGTTGGTTATTGTCAGTAAGTTTATTGCTATTGAGATGTTCCAAAATAATTTCCTTGACAAACTGTTCAAGTATTTTGCCAATCAGTGATGTAAGACTTATAGGTCTAAAATTTTCTGGCTTGCTGGTAGGTCCTTTTTTATATATAGGTACTACTGTTGCTATTCTCCAATCGTTTGGAACTTCCCCATTGTCTAATGAATGCTGGAAAATATTAGTCAGTGGTAGTAGATTGCATTAGCAAGTTCCTTAATACCCTAGGATGAATATCATCTGGACCGGGACTTATTGATATTTATTTTATTAAGTTTGTCTAAGACATCTTTAGGATTAATTATAAATCTACCAGGTATGGAGTCCTCCATTTCAATTATTTCATCATGGGACTTAATATTAAATACAGAAGAAAAATATTGATTCTGAATGTTTGCTGTTTCATGTTTATCAGATACATAACCAGATTGTGTGGTGAAAGGGCCAATAGTTGTGGAATTACCTTTGGTTTTGTTTATATAAGAAAAAAAGGATTTCTTATTGTCTTTTACCTTAGATGCTAATTTAAGTTCAAAATGTGTTTTTTGTAATCTTATTTTAGTTTTTATTGTTTTTAGTAAATCCCTATATTTTGGATTAAGATGTGTAAAACCCTTTTGTATTTGTTTATAGAGTTTATTTTTTTTGTTGATTAGGGATTTTATTTTAGAAGACATCCATCCAGGTGTAGGCTTTTGTTTAGATTCATATTTACTTTTAGTAGGAATATTGATTTTAATAAGGTCCTTCAATTTGTTAGCTAATAAATGCCATTTAGCCTTTGCTGATAAATGTGTAAACAATACTTGCCAATCCCAGCAACTTAGAATATATTTCATATTTTCAAAATTGGCTTTGGTGAAATTTAGGATTTTAGTTGTACCCGTAACTCAGCATGGGTTTACTATTTTGAAATTGGACAGTATTATGATCGCTATTAGCTAATGGTGCCTAACGCCAATTCTGGTTATGCAATGGGCAACATTAGTCAATATAAGGTCCAATATTCTATTACCCCTAGTATTTGTTTTAACCAGCTGTTCCAAACCTAGTGCATTAAATGTCTCTATATAACTTCTATCAATCTTTTCTATTGCAGTTACGTGTTCCCAGTTAACACTGCTTAAATTGAAATCTCCCATAATTATGTAATTTTTTGATGTGTCAAGGTTATTAAGGGAATGTAATAAATTTGCATCATTATTGGGGCTCATGGAAGGAGGTCTGTATACTAGGGTCAAAATAATTGATGGGCCTATCAATGGTTTTATTCTAATCCATAGAGTTTCAAGATCAGTATCATCTATAATTTCTTCACTATCAATTGATTGGCGTATGTAAATAGCTACCCCTCTCCCTTTTTTATACTTCCTATTTTTGAAATATAGTTTATATCCCTGGATATTTTTATCCCAAGAATCATTATCATCCCACTAAGTCTCAGTGATAAGGGCAATAAGTATGTCATTCATCCCGAGATATAATTTAAACTCATCAAATTTGTTAGTTAAGCTACGTATTTAAAAGGACCCCATTCCAACCATAGTCTTTGATTATATCATAATTAGGCAATTGGTCAGCTGTTATGGGGGTAAAGTATTGAGCTTCACCCCCTTTACCCAGTTTAAATGAAATGCTTTTACCCTATTAATTTTTTTAGCCAGTATCCTAATACCAATCTGGCTGAGATGAAGGCCATCATTTTTGTAACATTTTCGGTTTTTAAAAGTCTGAGTATTATCCATAAATCCTATATTCTCCACCATACAAAAGTATCTTAGCCAGGAATTTAGTTGTTTGGCTTGCTCATTCTTATAGGTTTGATACCCTAGGAGTGGTAGTATACCAGACCATATGATATCACCTCCTCTTTCTTTAATCCTTAAAACAATTTTCTTATACGGTAGTTTTCCTGGATGTCTATCAGGGCCATTTTAGTTAAGTCATTTACTCCTTCATGTAGGATAACTAGTTTTATGTGTATTTTCTACTAACCCATCAAGTAGTCTAACCATATCATAAGTTTTGACCCCTGACAATGCACTTACAGTTGTGTGCTCCTTTCTCCCTTCACATACAATAGTGTCAATTACTTTCAGTATTGAATCTCCTATTACTACATCTCTTTCTGTAGTCTTATTTTTATCTGCTTCATTTGGATTTAATATACTGTTGACTATAGCACAATCCCCAGAGGTCTGTTCTTTTTTTTTTTTTTTGTGACTCAATGTATTCATCTGCTAGTACTTCAAATGTATTATATAAACTAATAGGTTGTATAAAATGTTTATACAGTTCACATGGGGTGGATGTTTTGGCTGATTGTACTTTGTGGGCATGGGGTAGATCCTTATTTGTAGATTTCTCATATATCATTTCCTTTTCCATTTGTATCATTCCCATTTGACTGGTAAGATGTTAGGGCTTGGGGATCTGTTACTGGGTATTTCTTTATTCTGTGTTTCAAAGTGCTTAATACTTGCTTCTTTAACTGCATCGTCAATAAATTGTTCAAGAAGTGTTATTTCTTTGTGTGTTTCCAACTTTTCTTTAAGATTGCAGATTTCTTCTTGTAATATTATAATCAATTTACATTTTTCACAGACAAATTCAAGATCCGGAGTCTTCACCACATACTTTAAGCATTGTACACACACCTTTTTCTTTATGCATCTGCCTTTTTAGATTTCACCTGTGCCATGTTTATATAATATTCATCAGTAGCTAAATTTTAAGTTACCTGCAAACTTACCCATCAAGGTCACAGCGCCTCAGCGGACACAGCAGACAAGCACAGTTGAATGGGGTAATGATCACTTTCTGGTCTCAGAATAACATTAAATTCTCTACAATAATCTAACTGCCAGGGAAGTACACAAATATAATCAACAATACTAGCACCATCCCTGTCATACAAGTAAAATAATTATAATTATTTCCTCTAGACTTCCATTAAGGATGATTAATCCAACTATATCCAATAGATTTAGAAAAAGTTTACTATGGGTTTTATTACCTTATCCATAGGTTCTTGAAGGACTAAAATTCTAATTCCATCTTTGATCTATTTTTACCAATATGGGCATTAAAATCACCCATTAACAAAATCCTCATATTGTTTTTTTTTAATGCATCTTCAATCACACTTTCCAAATTAGACCAGACATAATTTGAGTAGTAATTAGAATTAACTAGAGGAATACAGCAGTTTACTAATAAGATCAGTTCAGAGTTCCATAAAATGGTAATACAAATAAAGAAGGGATAATAAGGGAACATCTATAACACCGATGTCTTGTTTAACTTTTATAAAGTTGCAATTCCAGCTTGAGCTATCCCCATTTTAGCACATCTAGTTGTGCATGAAGAGAAACTTATGTATCCTTCTAAACTCACAGGATTCCTTTTCCCAAGTTTCCTGTAGACATAAGATACGATGCTGTGGCAAAAACAATTTGACCTGTATATCAATATGTATACCTAGAGCAAAGGAGGGAGAGAGGTGATATGATTGAAACATTCAAACACCTTAAGGGCATTAACAAGGTGAAAGAGTCTAACATGTTTCAATATAAGAAAAATAGCAAGACAAGAGGACACAGCATGAGATTAGAGGGAGACCGATTAAGGAGTAATGTGAGGAAATTCTTTTCACAGAAAGGGTGGTGGATGCATGGAACAGCCTACCCTCAGGAAGTGATGGATATGAATACAGTGCAGGGCTTCAAACAGGCATGGGATAGGCACAAGGGAGCAATACAGATGACTGTGACTAGGTAGGCCAGTGACAGAGCTGATGGCACATTCATAAGGTAGAAAAAGAAATGGGCAGACTAGCTGGGCCTTGCAGTCCTTATCTGCCATCAACTTCTATGTTTCTATGTTTCTATATCAACCATATTTTTACCAAAACCTGCTATATTCCATGAAATCATGCTATCAACCATATCATTAATATTTTCAGTAATTTTTATCCATTGTGGTATTCAGTTTGCTTAGTATCAAAGATAACATTATCATTACGCTTATCACTTTTCTGGCTAATTGTGTTTACATCATTATTTAGATGTCAACAGGCAGAATTACCCAAACATTGGAACCTTTTAAACAATGGAACATTAGGGGCAAAATTTGCTAGATCATTTAGTCATTTTTTTTTTATTCACAGCAGGCCAAGTTTCATTACCACAAAGCATACCTGAGATAGTAGGCACTAAAATTGGGTCTGAGAATACTGGTCCTTCAGATAGAAGTATTCCCAGCACATCCAATTGATAAGCTTCCTTCAAAATCTACTTAAACAAAACATTATCTCTAACTTCCAATGATATTTGACCTTGACCAGTCAATCCATATTCCCGCTTTACCCATTTAACTCCATTATACCCATGTTTTAGGCCAAGATAGTTTTTAAGGGTATAGCAGACTAGCTGCATCAGGGATTCTTGGGATTCTGCTGGACTTTGTTTAATCCCATGGATGATAAGCAAATATCTATCAGGATAACAAAGATCTGGTATGATGTCCCTTACGGAAATAACCAGAGAAGAATCCAAAACATCCAATGGGAAGAATTTCCCCTGTTGGAAACTTGTTTTTGGCTCATCTTGAAAAACAGTAGTTTCAATTATTTTCATTTTATGGACCACATGCTACACAGTTCTTTTCATGGAACTGGTAGTTCTGAGTTTTTACTATGTCATGGTTTTTGTACAAAATGCTAATTTTAAGCTGTTGACCAATCAGAACCTTACTCAGAGTTTTATGCCTAAACCTTGATGTAGTTAAAACTCCAGATCATAGGTTCCTCAAAGACAACTGTAACATAATGTTGCCTATGAAAACAAAACAATGCAAAATACAGTTTTCATGTCACTTTTTATTCAAGTACAGTTGAATATGGATACTTGAAGGAATGAAAATCATTTCTGAAAATAAGAACTTTATAAACATCTGCCAGTTAGAAAGGATTTCTTGTCCTCTTTAAGCAGTACCATAACTTAGCTTCCTGTACTTATTACTGATCTATTGGAATCTTGTATGTGTATCTGGGTCCTACAACTGTATTGTGCTACATTTTGTTTTATTCTGTCACCAGTTGTGTTAGTATATTTATTGTTTACTCATTGTTAGCTCTGTTTATCCCAGATCTTTCTTAAAAATACCCACATTGTTGCCTAGTGTAGTAACCCGGTTACTAAAAAAACAAATAAATAAATACTTTAAATAAATAAATAAATATGATGGTGATAGTTCAGCAACCATGTCCTTCAGCACAATCTCAGTGCTTTGTCTCATGGGGGCTGTCCCTTTTTGTAATAGCATATATTTATAATAATTTATTCTGTCTCCTTAGGTATTTGCACTCCTACATCTTCTGAATGACTTAATCAAAAGTATTTGATCTGTTTGACTTTTCATTAGATCTTTGAGTTATTTCTTTATTGAAAATGCTTCAGTTCAGTTTTCCCTCTCAGTTTTCTTTTTAAAAGAGAACAGGTCCTAGTTTTTTTAGTTAACAACATACAGTTCACCCCTCAGTGATATTTTATGTCTCAAGAGATTTAATTTATAGATAATTTCGATATTTATATCAAATTGCTGCTGATACCTACTGGTAAGCCCAACATCTCATCTGCAAACTCTTTTCATGGGCTTCAGAATTTAAGGGACCCAGCACCAGTTCTTTCCCCTTTAATATGTTCATTGTGTTGTGTACTCAAATGGAAATATAACTTTTCTATGTGCATCTACAGTAGCCCCAAAGACAGTTGTCATTTTATAGCTTTCTCCTGGTTTTAGTGGTTTTTCAGCCCTTACTTTGTTTGATTTTCAAGAGATGTCCTCTCCCTATCTAGTGTTTATCCAAGATATGCCACATACTTACTAATACGGTTCATTTTTCTGTCCACAAAATACTTCATAGCACCACCAAGTGACAGCAAGATTTGACAGTGAATATATAACATGGAATTCAGTAAATCTAAGCTGTGTCAGTCCTCTACAGGGCCTAATATTTTAAGAAAAACACTGCATGTTCTATTGCTTGTGCATCTGCTTTATTGAAGAAACCTGGGGTCCCACACACTCCCCTATTGAAATAAATACCACCACATTTTGTCAATATTGTAATTTTTTAATTTATGCAATAGCTGATAAACTGAAAATGAATTTGTCCTTAATGCAATAGACAACAGTGTTGTGTTCTTGGAAAGAATCTCCTGCATCTTTTTCATTCAATATGCAGCTAGTATTGTAGGCTTAGTGGTTTACCAGACCCACCAGTACCTTCATATTTAGTGTTACTATCACTACATAACTGTACTGTATTTAGGGCTGTAACTTTTTCGTGGAAGTCATGAAAGTCATGGATTGTTGATCTTCCCATTTTCATGAAAACTCTTTGATTTTTACAGTTACCAAGATAAAACAATAATTTTGCTGTTTTCCTTGACAATACAATACTTTTCAGCATGCAAACACCATAGTTCTTGGTGTTTGAATATGGCAGACTAATAATTTGTGCCTCACCACTGCAATGCACTTGGTCCCCAGACAGCCTCAATGTAGAATTAATTAGCATGCACATTAGCATAGGTTTCTGAAATGGCAGAACAATATGATGCCTCCTGCCACTGGACCAGCCTAATAATATAATTTTGAAAGCATTTAAATCTTTGCTAATGTGCTTGTATAAAAAATATGCCAAAAGGTTCATTTGTTTAATACACAGTGACTTCCCGACTTTTCAAGACTTTCACTATGATTTACATGACTTTTGACATTTTTGTATAGACAATACCATGAATTGCTCCAACATTTTCCATGACAAAAGTAAAACCCTAGCCATATGTTAAAAACGTTTGTAAAACCACATACTATTGCATTGGTTCATAGTGATATTAGCAATGCAAAAGGGTATGTCAGCTGTCCATTTCCAACAGTTTGTCTACATAAACTACTAGCTTGACTTATTACTGAAATTGAGTTTGAAAGTACTGTAGACCTGACACACATATCAATAGTGAAATACTAACCCTCAGATTGAAATATACTATTACTCTTGTGTTATTTCACTTTGCTTCCAGCATGGAAAACTTAGTAAACCATCAGGGATTTTCGGGTATAACAATCATATAAAAGATGACTATGTCTAAGATATATCCCTCAAGATGCAGGAATAACAATATTAAATTTTACAAGGAAACTGATACTACAACAACACTTTCTATCAACTGTAGAATATTGGTGGGAAGTCTACAGGATGGCACTAAGCATAGCACTCAGAAGGACACAGTTGCCTTCAGCAACCTTGAATTGTATATCTTACTGAATTTTAATATACTCCTTATTTATTAATTTATTTAATTATTATTTATTTAGTTAGTTTTTGTTTACCAGGTAAGTGCACCAGACAAATAAATGCCTATTGGCAGGCATGACCAAGGAGTTCCTACAAATTAAAGTCAACAAACCTGTACAATACAAAAGGTATATGTAACACATGAGAGTAAGCAGAATATATATACACCGTATACATGACATTATAGTTTATGGTAAACACATACACAGACTACATGACATTAAAAGCTCATCTAACAAAGCACTAACATATTAATCCTGTGTAATCACACAAGCAGGCATAAATAAGGAGCATACAGTTAACTGGACTTGAATTATATGCAACTTGCAGATTCTCCTCTTGTGCAGCATGTAGCATGGAGTACTACCTTCTCCAGCATATTTTTATTGAATTTGTCTCTAAATTACTGAAGCACCCTACCAGAGTGCCTGGAGCCCTGCAACCCATTTAGAGGAAGCAGGAAGAGTGACCTGTAGTCCAACCACTGTAGACATTGGACCACAACTCAGTTAGTGGGGCTGATTTTTCACTTTGGGGCACATTTCCACTAGTGCTTGCCAGAATCACACATGAGTGATTCTCATTAGTAAGTTTTGGTGGCTTTTAAATGTTTTAGCTGTGAAACTACACCAGCAGCATAAGCGCAACCTCAGAGAGCACGTCCGGTCAGTGGGCTAGATAAAACAAGGACTGCTATGAGCGGGTGCTAATAACTTGCAGATTCTCCTCTTGTGCAGTCTATAGCATGGAATAGTACCTCCTGCAGCATATTTTTATTGAATTTATCTCTAAATTATTGAAGCACCTAACAGAGTGCCTGGAGCCCTGCAACCCATTTAGACAAAGCAGAAAGAGTGACCTGTAGTCCAACACTGTAGACATTGGACTACAGCTCAGTTAGTGTGGCTGACTTTTCACTTCGGGCACATTTCCACCAGGTGCTTGCCAGAATCACACATGAGTGATTCTCTCCAGTAAGTTTTGATGTTTTTAAATGTTTTAGTTGTGAAACTACACTAGCTGCATAGCATGACCTCAGAGAGCACTTCTTGAGTCAGTGACTAGATACAAAAAGCTCTACTCATGAGCGGATGCATACATGCATGAGTGTGCCAGCATATGAAGTAAAACTGCACTCTGTAGGATTCGATTGGTAAAGTCCAAACTGCTTCCTTTGTAACTCCAAATATATAAAGGATAAAAAACTACTGTACCATAAGTGTGCATATGTTGTCATGGCTGAGCACATCATGACCTTGAGTGGGGACATAGGTATTAAATGTTTAATCTGTAATATGTATGAAATCTCAACTCAGCAACTGGCAAAAAACAATGCCTTTAAGTGTATACAATGTATCAGTAATGAGGAGACACAATAGGAAATAGCTACATTTGGGGCTAGGTTAAAAGAATTGGAAACCAGCCAGAAAGAAATGGCAAATCAATTCCTATCATCACATCCAAAACCAGATAACACATATGACATCCAAAATATCAGCACAGCCCAGGATTTTGACGTAACACAATATGATGACAGAGTACTTTTATGTCCCCCCTGTCAGATTCCATTAGCTCATACTTGTGCATAAAATTCCTATCCACCTCAAATGCAAAGAAAAGATCAATGGAAATAGATATACATGCTAATACAGCGGAGGAATGGTTTCTAGTACAAACTGGAAAGGCACCTAAAAGGGCCGCAAGGCAGGCATTTTGAAATTCCACTCACAAACCACTCACACAATTTTAGTGGACAGATCAAGCACATAGAGCATACACACATGCTTCTCAGAGATTTCATGGTTTAAAAATTCCTTCACATCAAATGCTATAAGTATAACAAATAAAAGTTATAAAACAATCCTGCATTCCAATCCTGTGGTACGTATATCTAATCCTAATAAAGATCATGATCAAATACTGTGAACCATTCCCATCAATAAAGTCCTGGTTCCCAATGATGTGGCTTCTGAACCAACACCAGATATAAATCTGATGCATTTTCAGACTGCATCAAACCCAAAATCAATATATGTTTTAGAAGACTCGATAGTCAAGTACTTAGACAGAATCATTTGCAATGATGATAAAGCAAATAGGACTTTATCTTCTTTTGGTGGAGTTAAAATAGAACATATTAGTGGAATGCTAGATGATATCCTTAAAAATTCAGAGAATCCATTTGTTATTATCCACGCTGGAGCGAATAACATCCTGAGAGAATCCATATCCAAAATTAAACAAAATATTGTTGCAATGACTAATAAACTTATTGAAATGAATTCCCAAATTGCCTTCTCTAAAAATTCTTCCCATCACAAAAAGCATCTGACTTTCACCAAACTAAAATAAAAGAGCTCAATAATTGGCTGCTGATTGGTGTCTGAAGCAGCAAATTAACTGCATCACGATCGGGAGGAGCTTAGCGACAGACACAAACTATTTCTATGGATAGCATACATCTAAGCAGAAAGGGCAATAACATGCTTGGCAAACAAATACTTTCTTTCATAAATAATTTAAACTAATGTGCAAGGAGAAAGGCCTTCTCTCTCAGGTTTCTCTGAATGGAAATAATTCTATTCACTATTCACAAACAGTAAGTACCAAGAAAATAACACACAAATTCAGAACCAGGGGAATCTAAACATTCCCTAGTGAATGCCTGTAGCCTATTAAACAAAAAGATGAACTACAAGACTTTATGCAAACAAACAACATTGAATTTGTGGAGTCATGGAAACATGGTTCACTGACAAAGAATAGGAACAGACATTTCGGATATACCAAACATGTTAAACATAGAAAACACTCTAGAAGCAGAGGGATAGTCTTGTATGTATCTAAACACCTCAAATCCAGTCCACTAGGTTTTGATTTAGAAGAAAGTATAGATACAGAACTACTATGGACCAACATACTATTTCCCAATAAATGTACCATCACTATTGGTCTGTGTTATATACCACCTAACTTAAATAACCATGAGAATAAAATATTTATGGACAAAACTGAATCTATGAGCATAGAGGGAGCTTACATTCTCATGGGCGATTTTAATCTCCCTAACATCAACTGGGAATCCTGCCAAGGGTCTTTTGAAATGGAGAGAGCATTTATTGAAATAATGCAACTAAACAACATGGAACAGATAGTAAAAACACCAACTAGGGATAAACACATTCTAGACTTACTTCTGACAAATTTCTTGGAGGATATAAACAAAATAGAGGTAATACAACCACTATCAAATAGCGATCACAATATGGTACTTATGGAAACAAATATAAATGACAGCAAAGGAAATTCAGGTTGTACATCTATGAAAGACTTCTACAAAGCTGATTATGAGACCATCAACTCTTACCTAAATAAATGGGACTGGCAATCTAATTTAGCAAACTGCGATATTAACACTATCTGGAGCAAATTTCAGGTAAATTGCAATATTGCATAAACAACTGGGTACCAGTTAGAAAAAAAATATAATGCAAATGAAAGAATTCCATTATGGTGGAATAAAGATATTAAAAGGCTTTTAAATAAAAAGCAAAGATTATGCAAAAATACAAAACAACCTTCCATTAAAACTGGGCTGAGTATAAAAATCTGTTAGTAAAAGTAAAACTAAAATCAGACAAGCAAAAACATCTCAAACTAAAACTGGCCACCTCAGTAAAGGACAATAAAAGAAATGTTTTAACTACATTGGATCAATGAAAATAATAATCCAGCAATTGGTCCCCTAAAGACTGCTAAAGGGATAATAGCAGATGAAGTAGAGATGGCAACTGAACTAAATAATTACTTTATTAATAACTTTATAGTGGAACCCTCTATAACTATATCTAATATCACATCTTCCCTCAAATGTCAGTATTTTAATAAAAATGAGATACTTGAGGTTATAAATATGATTAAATCAGATGGTTCTCCTGGTCCCGATGATTTCCACCTTATTTTATAAAATGTATAGCACACCAGATAGTTGGTCGTTTAACCATACATTATAATTCATCCTTAGAATCAGGGGCCACCATCCCCATATGGAATCAGGCCACAGTGATCCCAATTCATAAAAAGGGGAACAGAAACATAGCAGAAAACTATAAACCAATTAGTTTAACAGCTGTTTTTGTAAATTATTGGAGAGACTATTAAAGGATAGAATTACTGTATGCCTCATCTTCAAGAATTAGGACACATTGGCATATCTTAGCACGGGTTTGTCAAGGGCAGGTCATGACAGACAAATCTGTTAAACTTCTTTGAACCCATTAGTGAAGCCCTTGACAAAGGTCTATCAGTTGATATTATATTCCTGAACTTCTCAAAAGCCTGTGACTCGGTCTCACATAGAATATTAATTAAACAAATGAAAAAGTTTCAATTTCACCCATCACTTATATCCTGGGTGTCTGCATGGCTGACAAATAGTACACAGCAAGTACCATTAAAAGGCTTTTTATCTCCTTGGGACCCAGTTACCAGCAGTGTCCCATGGGGATCAGTTTTGGGTCCAGTACTTTTCAATTTACTAATATCTACCATGTAACCATTAAACAATCATTGTTGGACTGGAAAGTCTGCTGATGATTGTAGTTAGGAAGTATTATAACTGACGTTACTTCAGCTAAAGCATTTCAGGAAAATGTTCTGCATCTTGAAAACTATCAGCTGAAAATAAATTATCATTTAATGCACTTAAATGTAAAGTAATGCATGTTGGGAAAAATAACCCCTGCTTCTCCTACTCCCTAAATAATACTCCTCTTTTAACTACAGAAAATGAAAAGGACCTCGGGGTCATTATTTACAATAACTTATCCTTTGGTATCCATACAAAAAACATTGTTAAAAAAGATAAAAAAATATTGGGATGTAGTCTAAAAAAATATCAAAAGCAGACAAGATGCGGTTATAATTCCCCTTTATTCCACCCTTGCAAGACCTCACTTAGAATATTGTTCTTCTGTTTGCTCTCCACAACTGGTCAGTGGAAACAAATTAATAGAAAAAGTACAGCTCAAAGTAACCAAAAAAATCAAAAATGTAAGAAATGATGATTACTCTAGCAAACTAAAATAAAATAGGCCTATATTCTATGCAATATAGGAGAATGAGGGGCGATCTTTGTCTTACATACAATAAATGACATATCAACATTTGAATCAATTGGATTAATCAAAAATCCAACTAAGACAACCACTAGAACTCATAATATGAAACTTTCAGGTAGTCAAAATAAAACCAAATAAAATAAATTACTGGTACACGCGGAGTGTTATCTCAGCATGGAATACACTTCCTAAAGAAGTAGTTGAAAGCAACACAATCAACAACTTTAAGAAAAGATTAGATTAACATATGGGTGGTTTAAAGTTTAATTTCCACCTATGACAAAGGTGGTGAGTCCTCTAAAAGAACTTCATGCCTCACTGAACTTGTAAAAACTATGAAACTATGAGAATCTAGCATAATAAGCTAGGCACAACAGTATACTGATAAAATGAGGAAATGACTATGGTATCTCCTTTTAAAGATGGACACAGTCGGACACAGATGAAAATCTGCTGACATGGAATTCCATAAACATGGAGCAACAATGGAGAAGGCACTATCCACCAGTCTTGTTCTGGTTCTAGATATAGATAGCAAGTCTATATTACAAGACCTTACTGGGTAGGTACCACTGGGTGACTGGAGAAGCCTTATGCGAGAATAGGGGGACTGATATGCAATATGTTAAAAATTACCCCACCTAAGGTTAGAGTAGTAAAAGCTGCAGGTGGAAGCAGTACCAGTCTACCATGTAATGTACAGTAATGGTTATGGTGGTGCAATGACAAGGCAAAGTGACAGATGTTGCCATACATTACGTCCCACTTTTGCAAGGCAGATTTGTCTGATGTCCAGGATACAGACACCCCATAAGTAATTTTATGGAGTGGCACTCCTTGGATAATGGCTAAGTGTGCAGAAGGGTGAGATTATGTTTGTCACTGTACACCAGCCCATTTTGTGCCAACCGATTAACAGATGTTCATGACATGTAGTGAGAAGTCCAGGGATAGTTCTAGTGTCATGTCTAGGTACTTGAATGAAGACACTGATGCAAGAGGAGTTCCATCACAGCACACAACAGTTAAGGAGGTCTGACAACTTTTTAAATTTGGGGAGTGGGCCAAACAGCATTTTCTGGGATTTTGCTGTGTTAAAAGTAGTTTGTTTGCAAGAAGCCATTCTTGCACTCCCTGGAGGTCAGTAGAAGCCTTTTATTCACCTGAGACATGTTATGAGAGCTCAGGTATAGCACCAGATCATTGGCATAGAGGATGCAGGTGCTATGGGCTAGGCCAGGTTTACATAGTACATACTCAGGGTACATTTAAACATGAATATGCAATACATGAATTATTCCCCTGAGCGAGAGCCAAACCATAAGGCTTACTAATCATACAGGAATCTCAGTCATTTAGGATGGTACCTCACTCTGCTTATGTTATACGTCATTAAGGAATTTTATAAACAAAATCTAAAACTGAATAAATGAACCCAGCTTAACAATACACAGTGTTTTGTAGGTAGTTGTACCTAATGGCAGGGATTTGAAACACACCACAAGGAAAAAAAAAGATTGTATTAATAGGACCTGGTACAGTATCATCCCATAACTCACTTAAAACATTTATATTACTCCCATTAATTATATGCATTTGTGCTTGAAATTTAAACTAACCAAGCATCTAAAAAGTTCTAAAAAAGTTCTAACCAATAAAATACAACCTTTATTTCTTTTTTTGCATTTCAACAGTTAAACACATTTACAATAACCAGGCCCCTTTTAACAGACTGGAGGTTATATGTTTGTACAAAGTCACTATTCACACACAGTTAAGACCTGCAGTGTTCTTTTCAGCTGTGGAGGCACTTGGCAGATTGCATCACAGGTAATGCAGCAAAAGGAAACAAAAGGGTCTTCTGTTCTTTTAATTGCAGTATGCCACAACAGGATTTGCCATGTGCATTCTAACACTGAGCTTCAGACAGACACATATTTTCATGCCAAGATTTAAGCCCCCCCCCACACTTTCAGCAACCTATATAAAGTAGGTTTTTACTCATTTGTCATGGAGGCACCCACCAGTGCATAATACATGGCACTCAGGATCTCATCTTCCCTGAACTGAGGCAAGGCCTTGGGCTCAATTTTGAAAGAGGGCTTAGATCTGCACAAGCTGTGGCAAGCAGCAGCTTGCACTAAAGCCCAGTGCACCAGAGACAATGCACCAGATTCTGGCACAGGAGGAGTCCTGGCATCTAAGTCCCCTCACTTACAACAACCTCCAGTGTGACAAACACATGGTGCATAGGAGGGTTTGCAGCAGGCTCCATGAGACAAAAGCTAGCAGTCCCCATCCCCAATCCCTGGTAAAATAAATTAATTCCTGTCACTGGTACCTAGTGGCCCCCCTCCACAATTCCTGATGTCACCCAAAAACATAATTTATATAAAACCCCTTCCCTGGTGGTCTAGTGGGCCCCTCCCTGATCCCTGATGTTGCCAGTAAATATAATTAATCAAAAGACCTTTCGCTGGTGGTCTTGTGGATCCCTCCCCAATCCCTGATGTTGCCCATATATATAATTCATAAACATGAACCTTCCCTGGTGGTCTAGTGGACCCCCTTCCATGATCCAAGGTGTTGTCTTAAATACAATTAATAAAAAAGAAAGCTTCCCTGGTGGTCTAGTGGCTCCCCTCCCCAATCCCCGATGTCACCCATTAATATGATTCATATAAAACCCCTTCCCTGGTGGTTAAGTGGACTCCCACCCCTCACTCCAGTAGGTAACACCCACCACCCCACTCCCCTCCATCCTGGAACAGAGCTGGTGACTGATACAGCCCTCCTGTCACCTCCACGGCCGGTCACCAACTGAACTGTCACTGAGCATGTACTATATAGTATATACACTCATTGACTGACAGTCAATCAATGAAAGCCTATACTATACAGTATATGCACAGTGACAGATCAGTCAGTGACTGGCCACGGCAGTGAAAGGAGGGCTGTGCTGGTCGCTGGCTCTGTTTCAGGATGGGGGGAACAGGGTGGTGGGCAGTACCTGCTGGAGTGGGAGGGTGGAAATCTCCTAGACTGCCAAGGAAGGGGATTTATATGTATCGTATTTACAGCCAACATCAGGGAAGGGGGGGGCAACACTAAACTACGAGGGAAGTTTTTTTTTTATTAAATTATATTTACAGGTGATGTCAGGGATCAGGGAGAGGGGCCACTAGACCACCAGGGAGTTTACATTAAACATAAGGGGGATTGCAGCTGAGGAGGGGGATCCACAGCACATTGCCGCAAATTACTCAACTGTACCAGAAGGTCATATTCTAAGTACCCTTAGACCAGCCCTGACTGGTCTAATGGTACTAAGAAATATGCCCTTTGGGGCAGTTTTGAAAGTCATGATATACAGTAGGGGATGTGGCAGCTTGTGTCTGCTACATGCCAGTAGTGCCATGCCGCAGCCAGTTTGGTGGTGCAAGGCTGGTGCAAGAACTGTTTGGTGCATGCAGCCTGCATTTGATGCAGACTATTTTCAAACTAGCTCAGGGTGCATTGTTTAATGCAAGGCACTACTTGCAACATTTATGATTGATGCAAGCACCCTGCATCATTTTAAGGGCTTTGAGAATCGGGCACCTTAAGTCTAAGTGGAACATCGTGGTTTCTAAATGTGCACAAAAGCTCTACTGAACTTACCTGAACAATTTATTCAAACTCAGAAAGCCCTACTCACTGAGGTTAGAAGACAATATTTTTTTCTGTGTACCCAGAGCCAACAAGTGCATGGAACAGAAGGCCTTCTCCAAACATGCCACAGACTCTTTTTGTTTTCCATAGAGGCCCCCTTCCTTCCTCCAGTTGCCCACTCCCCATTACCCACCATCTCAGGGACTTACCTTGGGGATAGAATCCCTCATGGATTTCCCACTGTGGTGGGGTCAGGGAGATGGGAAGTCCCCCAAAGCACAATCCAGACAGTCCCCCAGGGCTCTGTAAGTGGTGCAGTGGTTGCAATGACCAAAGATTTCATTCTGTCAGAAGTAGCTGAGTGTTTTGTTTTCTGCTTGCCCACCTCCCCGGTATAGTATGTGGTAGGGATAATCATATTTTGGAATCTGGAATCAGATTAAAATGGATTCCAGTCACAAATCCAGAATCAGAATTTTTGGATCTAGTGTCTAAAAAATTTTTTATTCTAAAAACTGTGTCCCAGAATAGGATTTACACTTCAGAATCAGAATCCATTTCTTCTTATTTATTATTCTTTGGTAACTAGGTGAGAACCACTAGGCATACGTGCCTGTTTTCAGGAGTAACCCTGGAGCACTGGGGAGGTTACTTGAGTTGATCAGATTCACACGATATGCATGTGGAGGTTGTGCCGCAGGTCTGCTGGATGTACCAAGCTCATTCACAGCTCATTTCTTTAACCTCCAGGCTATACTGTCAGCCACAAATTCTGCATCAGAAATGCAGGTCAACCTCCTCCATGCCCAGTAAAACAAAGGCCTTCCCTTCTTCCAACACCAAGTAGCACACACGCCATAACCTGCACCCCTTGCTGTGTCTTCCTGTGATGTGGGGATTCACTATCCCTGTCTTGTGTCCTGACTCATTCACACTCTGTGTCCTATTGTCCTGTCCAATCTGATTCCGCTTCCATTTCTGACCTTAATCAGAATTGGAACTTAAATATGCATTTCCAGTAATCCAATGGATGCACACTGACCAAATGCTGCCAAACACAATCACCAAGGCCACTGATTTACAGCAATTAATATAAATGAAATTCTGTTTTCAATACTTGAAATTCCAAGAATTCCACCAGTGATTGTTAGTCTAATTTCTGAATTTTACCTGGATTCTACTGTCATGCTTTTAGAATGTGTATAAATTATCAGACTAAAAGAATGCTTAATTTACAGAGCATTAAATGAAACAAATTAAAAATAGTAGAGGAAGCAAATATAAGATAAATACAAGTTCTGTAGGTTTACTTTCTGGTATAAAATGCAAAATTCCATGAAATTCTTTGGTTTTACTGGTGTGCAGGCAAGTCCAATTCTGGAATTGTATTGGGTTTCTGATAAACATCAAAAATCAGTGACTTTGCTAATCACCCCTATGGCATAGCCCTAAACTGGGCCTTGACATGCTGGGCACACTTTGTGAAAGAAAGATGCCCGGACCACTACAAGGTGCTATCCTTGCAGCAAAGCACTTCCACAACTCTTCCTAAACTGGGAGCACTGCAATGTGGCAGCACCATTACTCAGCCCCAGGCCATGTAGTTGACTCCCGAGCTTGTTGCCAAACTCAGGTTGCCCACACATGACTGCAACAAACTACCCCACTGGGCCTTTGAGTGCCCCCATCTCAGGCCCTTTAACTCTCTCCTACTGGTGCAAAAGACTCCAATTCTGTAAAACCATCCAATATACTGTGTACAGCCATCTTCTCACACCCTATAGCTGCCTTGACACCTCTGCTACTAACTGAAACACTAAGCACTATATCCTGACTCGTACTCTCCATCTACAACCCTTCCACCTATTAAATCTAGTCTCCTCCTCACTTTGCTACTTCTAATAAAGTCATGAAAAGTGTTGGAGATATAAATGTAAACATGTGTTTATCATAAATGTTAGATTTGAATACATAGGGTGGGATATTCAAAGCAGTTGCGCAATGCTCAACAGGGTTGCGCCTGCACAACTGCGAAAATGAGCTGGAGAGCGATATTCAGTGGCAGCAACTGCACAGCACAAGTGGCAATCTGCCATTGCGCAATGGCAATGTATGCATGCACAAGTGCAGGGGGCTTAGACGTGAATAAAGGGCACAGTGTGATATTCAACACCGGACAAATGGCGCAAGTGTGGAGCAAATGGGAAATACATAGAGCACACTTGAGCCTATAAAAAGAGGGAGCAAGCAGGTGAAGGACACTTGCACCAGAGGGGAGCAGGAAAGAGAGTGATAGAGAAGCCAGGCAGAACAGCAGGAGGGGGTGCAAGAGAGGGACAGAGGTAGTGAGGGAATGAGACTGAGTGAGACTGTGAGTGTGCATGTGAGTGGTGAGACAGTCAGGAGGCAACAGTGTGCTTGTGTGCCTGTGACACCCAGCACAGAAGGGCAGCTCAGGTGCCCAGAGAGGTGGGAGGTGGAGGCCACAGCCCACAGGCCTGCAGCCGGGGCAGGTCACACAGGCGGTGCCCAGCACATGGTCCAGAGCAGCACACAGCCGGGAGCTGAGGAGTCAGCCGCCTTGGGGGACAGGACAACAGAGGCCATGGCCAGTGCCTGCTTCCAGATGGAGGCGGTAATGAGGGGTGTGGGGAGGCAAGAGGCAGTGTGGCATGGCCGTGAAAGGGCCCATCAGTGGTACACCCAGAACAGGTGATACCATGCCCACACCACCTTCAAACAGTACAGCGATACAGAGATTGTGGGCTGGTATTGCCTGAACCAGGCAATTCTGGGGCAGCTCTGTGTTCTGTGCAGTGAGGAGATGCAGGCACCCACTAGATGGAGCCATGCCCTGACAGTGGAGATTAAAGTCACAGCTGTCATGTGCCTGCTCACCACGGGCACCTTCCAGAGACCAGCAGGGGACACCATAAGCATAATCCAGTCAGCCGCATCATGGCTCCTCACACATCTCAACGCACTGCAGCCACATGCTGCGGAATACATCCACCCCCCAGCACACAGGCAGAGCATACGTCAACATGCAGGAGTTCCACAGAGTAGCACGTATGCCTGACATGCTAGGGGCCATTGACTACACCCATGTTGGCATCTGCATGCCACCTGGCCTGGAGGAGGTAGCCTACATCAACAGAAAGGGCTACCCCAGTGTCAACTGCCAGGTGGTGTGCGATGCCAGGGCGCACATAATGTCTGTGCCACACACCCTGGAGGGGCACACGATGCCTTTATATGGGACAGCTCAGCACTGTGCCACAGGTTAAAGAGTGGGGACATCCCCACTGGGCACCTAGTAGGTGCTTATGCTGGGACCACGGGTAGCCAGGCACAACAGGGCAAGGGGTGGGGCCGCCAGGAAAGGGGCACCACAGGATGCGGCTGGGAAGGATGGGAGGTGCAGCAACACACTCCACCAGGCTAACCATGTCTCTCTCCACACAGGTGACAGTGGCTACCCACTCTGGCCCTGGCTGCTCACCCCATACCGGTGACCGTCAAACCCTGTGGAGGAGCGATACAATGAAGCACACGCCAGCACACAGAACATCATTGAGTGTGGAGTTTGGCTGCTGAAGGCACGGGTTCCATTCCCTGGACAGGTCTGGTGGTGCCCCACAATACAGACCCTCAAAGGCCTGGGGCCTATTCCTGGCCTGCTGTATACTGCACAACATGGCCACTGACCGGGATAGCCATCGAGGTCGAAGAGGGAACATCAGTGGGGACAATGTGGCCACTGGGCCATGTGGTGGTGGGCAGCCCCCAGGTGAAGGGAACCCCTGCTGTACAGGATGGCCCAGCAGCACCAGGACACAATCACAGAGGAGCACTATGGTGCATGCAGGTGGTGAACATGCCCCATGCATGGAATGGCGACTGTGGCAGCACACACAGGCATGTGGGCGAGCCCTGTGGCATGAATGGCTGGAGAGGGGCATGGCTGGGCATGGGTTGAGACCCTGCGGCAAACACACAGCACAGCACACCCCATCCACACACCCCCCCCACACACCCACACTGGCACCTGCAGGAACGTGACCGGACACTGGCTCAGCACCGGTGCACAGAAGCAGTTGGCGCTGTGTTGGCATCATCATGCACACGCCACATTGGCCAGCGGTCAGGAGGGTGCACACACGGCCTGTGTGAGGCACCAATCACAGATGCCACGTCCGTGAAATGCACACACACACACCACACCAATGTGCACACAGGGTGGCCGCAGTGGACTGCGGACAGGGAAGTGGGCTGTTCAGGACCACTGCACGATCGCACGGCCACTGCAGACATGTGGACAGCCCCGCCGAGGCTGCCCAGCAGACCCAGGCTGTGTGACAGCCACAGGGGGTGTCTGTGACAGTCCCAGAGGTGTTACTGTGGGAACATGACCGAGTCCTCGGAGGGGTCTGCAGGGTCCTGAACAGGCCCACTCCGGGCGTGCCTAGAATGCCCACAGCAGATCCTGGCATCGACACTGAGGGGATCGCTTAATGCAGTGACCGAGAGGTAGAGAATGCACTCCACGGGGTCTGCGGCAGCTGGCCATGCACCATGGCGGACAGTGGTGCTAGGCTGACCATGACCGCAGCGGTAAGCCAATCCAGGGCTGCAGCCATGTCCTCCCAGAGTTGATTTTTGTCAGCCAGGAGCTGCACAAAGCCCCTGTGGCACTGTTCTGCAGCCTGGCGCATCTTGGCATGGAGTGCACGCACCCCTGCCACGAGCAGCATCTGTTGCTCCATGGAGGCCCACAGCAGACGGGTGTGCTAGGGCAAGGGGTTGGCACACAGGGGCGCTTGGGCGATGCACTGACCCATGGGTGGGGTTTGACCTCACTGCCCAGCCCCTGCTCAGGTGGCACTGCTGTCCAGGACAATGGTCACATCATCATCGGTGTCGGACCATTCCCCAATCTGTGTCTCCGTGACACTGTACACCATTGCTGGCGTCCGCTGGAACACAGCCAGGGCCTCATCCACCACCATGCCATGGGCATCCGGCTGGACAGCAGTGTTGTGCTGCAGCCAATCTGGCCCTCAGACACTAGTGGAGGTGAGAGGCCAGTCCTCCAGGGCCAGGCTTGCCCCCATGGCGGACACCACTGCCCCTGTCACTGCATGCTGGTACTCTGGTGCTGAAAGGGAATACAGTTGCATTAATGCCGCTGTCACACAGGCTGGCCCCCCATCCACTGCCCTCCCGCCCCAAATGCTGCTGTACCTACCATGCAGTGATGGGCTCCCACCTGTCTGGAAGCTGCTGCCAGGCACCCCCTCGATGGCGCTGCACCGCATGGTGGCCACCACCAACACCTCCTGTGGCATCAGCTGTGGCACATCGGGCTGACCACCACCCATGGCTGCACTTGTGCCCCAGATGGCTTCCACCTTCTCCTTTATCCTGTGCCTGTCAGTGTCAACCTTTTTCTTGCACTCCTGAGCAGACCGCTGATGGCTGCCCTGCTGATTCACAGCCTCTGCCTCCTCCACCCATGCTTTTGCCCTGGCCTGTGGTGTGCCTGTGGCGCCACTCAGCAAAGGCTCCCCTGGTTGAGGTATGCCTCGAACAGGGCATCCGCCCCTGCACTGGTAAAGTTGGGACTCACGCTTGCTTGCAGGCCCACACTCCTCACCATCCTCACGATCAATCATAATGCTTCCTGTGGACAATGACATGTGGTCAGTGTCTGTTGCAACCCACACCACCTTCCCATTCCACTGTCCCATCATTCCCCTCAGCGGCGCAACTTACCTCTGATGGTTGCAATACCGGTCCATGTCCTGCGCTGTTCCGCATCACCTTTATAGCGCATCACATGCAATTGAGTGGATGCACAACTCTAATGAGATACTAATGTCCCCGATGCACCGTGGATAGGCTGATGAGCTAATTTACATATGCCAGCTGAATATCGTGATGTTGCGCCTTGTGCAATGGACTTGCACCGGCACAAGTCGTGGAGCAACATTGTGACATGAGCAGTAGGACCATCAGCACATGCGCACACAGACGGCACCTATGCCACCAGTGCAGCATATGCTCACTGCGAATATGTGATATGGTGCTCGGTCACTATTGGGCATGTGGCGCTAAGGTGCTGCAGCCTATGTCACCCGGGCACCATGGGGCTACTCACGCTCCAGTACCATGAGAGATAATGGTGCCCGGGCCATTGGACCCATGATATCAGAGCGCGTTAGCCCCATGGTGCCGGGCACCATTAGCCCCATGGTGCCCAGGCGCTATTGGCTCATAGCCCATGGTGCCCACATCCCTACTACTGCACCTTGCATGGCGGTCCCAATAGCGCGAGTCACACATGGTGCGATGCCGACCCTTGACCCCAGGCTTGCCTTTGCCCTCAGTGACCCCCTCGCCACATGCCAGTGCAGACAGGAGCGTGTCTTGACATCCTCGGGGATGCGCGATTGCCGTGGGCAGCGCATCTCCAGGCAAAATCGCATCCCCAGTGTGTGGAACTCGTGCAGTACAGGGTGCCATTTTAGATTGCTGTACAGCGATACAGCAATGCCATGCTGCAGCAGTGCAAGGGCTCAATTGGGACAGATAGAACTGGTCAACCTTGTGGCCTGGTGGGGCCCACACAGGCAGCCTGTTTGGGCAGGTGCCCCTTGCAAGGCCAAGAATTGAGGTTTGGCAGGAGGTGGTGGAGGACCTTGAACAGGCCAGTGGTGTTCATTGCACTGGTGAGCAGTGTCGCCACCACAATGGGGACCTGAAGCAGAGGGACCCAGAGCATCTCCAAGGTTTGCAGGCATGTGTCTGGAGGGGTTCCGTGTCATGGCCAGGTAAGTGTGTATCGCTCATGTCTGTGCCTGTCCAGTGCTCCATGGGGCTGGCAGGGTGGCATAAGATGCTGGGGGGAGGGCACTGGGGCTGTGCACCCTGAGGCCTGGGGCAGTGCAACGTGTGTGCACTGTGCCACCATGCCACGGCTGGGCTGGGCCAGGAAGCATGCTGTGCTGGGGGGGACATATGGTGATGCTGAGTACTGATGTGTACATCTTTATGTTTCCATCCTAGTTCCTGAAGACTGGAGAAGAGCCTGTCTGGCTGGCGCTGTGGGTGGGCCATGGCGGCCCAATGCAGGGCACCCACCACAGGTTGCAGGCCGCAGGGGTGGTGGTGCTGGACTGGCACGTGGTGCACTGCAGCATGCAGGTAGGCACAGTTACATGCTACATTGTTGAGCAGGGTGGGCAGCGGGGGTGGGTGTGGGCTACGGCCCCCTGTATGCATAGTCATTGCAGCTGTGTACTGCCCGCGGTGTCTGTTGCACTGTGCTGTGCCCATTACACATGTGTGTGGCTGCCTCAGGTGGGCTGTGGGTGCATCCAGCTGCCAGCTGTGCCGCTGCAGTCCTGCCACTGTACCATGTCACCGGCCTGCCACAGTGGTGGTGGGTGGCCTATGGGTGGTGTTGGTGTGCAGCGTTCTGCATGGCTGTGGTATGCCGGGTTGGCGGCATGTGTGGGCACACCCACTGTGGGTGGCTAGGGTGCCATCCCAGGGGCACGGGTCACCTCTGTCCACTGTGCATGGTAGGTGGGCTAGGGTGTTCCAGACTCGCACTGATACCGTGATCCCTCCTTTGTCCTAGGTGTCCATCATCCAACGCTGAACACCCACCTCCTGAGGAGGGTTTTTTTTTTAGGTGTCCACTGCCACACTGCAGGTTGCAAGGTTGCTGCAAAGGATGCTTCACAGGCAACAGTGCCAGGCAGTGGTGGGGTAAGGCTGCCCGTAGGGCCCGTTGACCCGTGACCCATCTACATCCCTATCCCTCCTTCCCTCGCCCTCCCCTGACCCCTTACCTCCATACCCTGGCTGTGCCTTATTGTACATAGTTTCCCCATTCCTTGTACCCTGTTCCCTGTTCCTTGTACATATGTATATTTGTCTTTATATCTCTTCAATACATTTTAGGCTGGCATGTGGAGCCATGCTGCAGTGGTGTGCATGGTGGCTGTGTGGTGCACCTGGGGTGTCTAGGGGGATGTGCATGGTGGTGTTCACCCATTGGTCAGTGGCTGTGCCCCAGGGTGGCCCTGGGCTATATGTTCTGGTTGTGTGGTGTGTGTGCGGTGTGTGCTGTTTGCCTGTGTGTTGCCAGCTGTGGTCCGGGTGGCATGGCACGTGCCTTCCTGTGGGGGGTTGCCGGCGGTTGTCCACCTATGGCCATTGGTGCCACCCTACCTCCGTTGCACCACTGTGGTGCACATGGGCAGGGCCTGCTGTGTCCCCATGTGCACCGGGTGCTGTTCCGTCATGTGCTTGCCGTGCCTCACTCCTGGCACCCTCATCACCCTGGTGGCAGCACATTCCACCCCAGTGGCTTGCTCCATACTGTGTCCGTGGCCAGTCCATATGTGTTCTGGTGCATGCACCTCAGTCCTTTGTGCATCCTTGGTTGCGCTATTGCACATGTTGGGTTGCTCCCTGGCACAGCCCTGGCTGCGCTATGACGCATCTGTGCAATATTCAGCCGTGTTGCGCTGGTGCATGCCACCTTGTGCAACCTTTGAATATCGCACTCAGTGCACCATGGCACAGTGGATTTGAGCTGCACAGGTCCTGTGCCAGCCTTTGGTGCATTTCTGACTATCCCACCCATATACTGTTGCCTTAGACCTCTACAATTATAAACCTTTGTTGCCATATTTTCCCTCCCACCTGATTGAAAACTAGGTATCTTGCCTAAATATATTTATCCCAGTGTGAAAAAATACTAAACACATCAATCAATCAATCAATCAATCAATCAAACATAGAAACATAGACTTT
This sequence comes from Neoceratodus forsteri, assembly GCA_016271365.2. Lineage (NCBI taxonomy): Eukaryota > Metazoa > Chordata > Ceratodontiformes > Ceratodontidae > Neoceratodus > Neoceratodus forsteri. The sequence continues at coordinate 941,879,315 of CM057449.1, read as the reverse complement.
GACAGAAGATAAGGACAACTTGACCCACCTAGTCTGCCCATTTCCCTACCTACTTGATAAGCTGCAGATCCTAGTTAACCAACAGCCTATTTCTTCCTACCCACCACAAGAATTGCCTTATGTCTGTCCTATGCATTCTTGAATTCCCACTGTTTTTGACCTCACAACCTCCTCAGGAAGGCTGCCCATGCATCCATCACCTCTCAGAAAAATACTTCCTCGCATTACCCTGAGCTGTCTCCCTCTGTCTTCAAATTGTGTCCCTTGTTCTTGCACATCTCATTTTCTGAAAGATGCTACCCTCTTGGACTTTGTTGATTCCCTTGAGGTACTTGAAAGTTTCTATCATGTCCCCCACCTTCCTCAAGGGTATACATATTAAGCTCCTTAGTCTCTCTTCATATGGCTTCTGTTGCAGACCCTGCACCATTTTAGTTGCCTTTCTCTGGACTTCCTCCATTCTGTCATTGTCCTTGTGGTGATGGGGTCTCCAGAACTGCATGCAGTACTCAGATGGGGTCTCACCAACTGCCTGTACAGAGGGATAACAACTTCTTTTTTCTACCGTGATGCCTCTCCTATACATCCCAGTATTCCCCAGACATCCCTACTGCTCTTCTCACAATTGCTTTCTACACGCTTAGGTCATTGGATATGTCCACTCTCAGGTCCTGCTCTATTTTTATGTTGGCTCGCGCTTGCGTGCCAGCCAACATATTGCAGTAGTAGCAAATTTGGAGGTGCAGTCACTGTGGGTGAATGCAAGGCACGGATCAGTAGATGCAATCCTCATTCCCCAATAAGGCAGCATGAAGGCGCCACACCAGCAACACGTAATGTGGTGAGCACATTTAAGAAAAGGTCAACTGCAATGAGAGCCAAGCTCATCACACAGAGGCACCTCCTGATGTGCCTTTCCTGGTGAAGCATTCTAGTAAACATCACCTGCCACAATGCCAACTTCAGGGGTGCCTAACCCCTGTCAGCATGCTCTGACCCAGTTCATGTGCGACAGGAAGCCCACTCCCCATCAGCATAATGCCCCCACTTTTGTTGTGTACTGACGGGGTGCCCAATCCCATCGGTTAGCCCCCAAACACTCAGGAGGCAGGTGGGAGCCCACCCCAGTGTGCCAAATGCCCTGTAAAAATGAAATGTCTCCTAATGTTTTTTTTAACCTGTAAAGAAGAAAATGGTCCCTCGTGGATCTGTCCTGCTCCTCCCCAACCCAAGCGTCCACCCTCTGTGCACCCTGCCTCCCCACACACCCCCCTCACCCCATCCTTACCTCCAGAGTCTGGCGTGACAATCTTCGGTGGACCGGGAACATGTCTGCACTCTTCAAAGCCGACTGCTAACTGAAGAAATGCCGGTAAGCTGTATAATGGCATAAATAGGATTTTTTCAACTTTGGTGCATATCTTGGGCATTATTTGGAATTTTTGTACCAAATTTTCAATATGGGGTTATTGGGGCCCCTCCTCATGAATTCAGTCACTGTCATGGCGTTATTCAGTCCCGAAAGTTGATTTCGCAGTCACTGCACTGAATCACCTTTTGGGATGGATTAATGAAATGACAGTGCCACTGTTCATGAGGTGGGCTCTCAAAAAGCCTATGTTGCAAATTTGGTGAAAAACATCCAAAAAATGACTGTTTTATAAGCGTGCATTGCGCAGTTTCCACGCACACTCATAACTTTGTGAATTCATAATATTTTCACTCTAGATTTTCAACATTGGCATTTTTCCACACCTCCTTATGAAGAGTACAGCTATCATTTTACATATCCTGGCTGAAATGTGTTTTCACACTTCCGGCGCAGAATAGCACGGTCGCTCTGCAAAATCAGTTTTCGGGACAGCTTGAGAAAATGACAGTGACACTGTTCATGAGCAGAGATCCTAAAATGCGTATGTTGAAAATTTGGTGATGAAAGTCCATTAAATGACTGTGTTACAAGCATGCATTGCGCAGTTTCCACGCACCCTTGAAACTTTGCAAATTTGCGATATTTACATGCCAGATTTTCAACACTGGCATTTTTTCACACCTCCTTATGAACAGTACAGCTGTCATTTTTCACATCCTGCCTAAAATGTGTTTTCACACCTGTGGTGCAGAATGGCGTGGTCACTGTGGTAAATCAACTTTTGGGACAGATTAACAAAATCACAGTGCCACTGTTCATGAGGGGAGGTCCCAAAATGCCTATGTTGAAAATGTGGCTAACAAACTCCAAAAAATAATTGGGTTCGGACGTGTGTTGCACAGTTTCTATGCATGCTCATGACTTCACCTATTTTTCATATTTTCACTCCAGATTTTCAACTTTACCATTTTTTTACACCTCCTCATGAACAATACAGTTGTCATTTTCCACATCCTGCCCAAAATGTGTTTTCGTCCCTGTGTTACCAAATGGCATAGCCACTGTGCAAAACCACATTTCAGCTAGCAAACTGATTGTGCTGCTTTTCATGAGGTAGCCTCACAAACAACCCATGTTGAAATTTGGAGTGAAAATACCAACACACAACTACGGTATTAGGGTTTCCAACTGTAGCACCCCACCCTGTACAGACTCTTCAGGGTGGGGGTGAGGTTGGCATCAGTTCAATACTTCACTGCCATTCTTTTTATACATCTCTAACTCCTGCAGTACCAATACCAGCGAGACAACATTCGGCATTGACAAATGTGTGTTGTTGCTGTTACTACCTCCACGCCCATTGTGTACTCTTCCCCTGGGTTTTTGTTTTCCAGGTGCATTACTCTGAACTTCTTTGCATTGAATCTAAGCTGTCAATCAATAATCTGATCAGATATTTCACAATAAAAAAAAAGTGGCATCTTAGACTCCTAGAACACTTTAACACAGAAATAGTTTATTTTCCATTTGCTAACAATAAAACTCATTAAAAAGAATAGCTACAGTAGTTTCCCAGCTCCCTGCAAAGAATTAAATTTATCATCAGCAAGGCTCATATCTCAAAATTCTAAAAAAATAACTCTGGCTGTGGTACATCCAATTCTTCTTCCCTTTATTACTAAAGACATTTGCATGAAAACAGTCCCTTTTTTCACCATAGACATCATCTGTTCATACTGATTTTCCAGAACTGAAGTCATAATCTTACACTACTTGTGACTTCAGGATAATTTTTCTGCCAACAGGTGGTAGTGTAGTAAGCAAATGATGACGTCACAACAGCAATAAGTAATGGGAACAAATGAATTTGAAAGGGAAGCACACAAGGACGAGGGCCTTGGACTTCATGAGGGCAGTTTTTAAAACAAATATGAGTGACTGCCTCAGAGACTACTTAATGGTGGGGGAGATGACCTGGGTGGGGTGGAGGAACAGTGAGCTAAGTCAAAGAAATGCATAATGACGGTAACAAACCTCTGCACAAATGATGTGAGCAAAAGTAAGAGAAAAAAAAAGAGACTGCTATGATTTTCAAAGGAAGTGACTGAAAAGGTAAAGGCTAAAAGGGTAGCTTTCAGAAGGTAAGTATAAAGAAATGCAGATGGAAGAGGATGGGGGTGTATCAGGAGAAAAACAAGCATTTGCCAATGCCGAATGTTTGCTTGCTGGCATTAGCAGTGGAAGTGCAGGAGTTAGAAAGATGCAGTATCAGAATAGCATTTAAGCATTGAACTGACACCAACTCCATCCTCACTCTGCAGAGGTGGACAGGCATTGGGGTGTGCCTTTGGGTCGTCACCCATGACAGTCATGACATTTCTCCTCACCCTACCCTTCAGACACTGACAAGTGTCAAGGTGTGCCTAGGGGTGTTTCGTCTTTACATTCACCTCATTCTATAAGGAAATACGCTGAAATGGGTGCAGTATAGGACAATGGGGTGAACTCTGGAGGAAAAGGATCCAAGGCGCACCTCGATGCCTGTCACTGGTGGGAGTGAAATGGCATGAGCATTACTGTCGACAATCCCAAGTCACACCACTGATGCCTGTCAGTCCCTACAAGGTAGGGTGTTACGGTTGAAAACCCTAACACCCTGGGAGTTTCTTGGTATTTTTACTCCAGGTTTTCCACATGGGTTTTTTGTGACCCCACCGCATGAACAGTAACACTATCAGTTCGTTACGTGAAAGGTGATTTTGCAGAGCGACTGCGCCATTTGGTGCCACAAGTGCAAAAACACATTTCAAACAGGATGTGAAAAGTGACAGGTGTACTGTTCATGAGGAGGTGTAAAAAATGGCATTGTTGAAAATCTGAGGAAAATATACAAAAACTGGTGAAGTCATGAGCGTGTAGGAACTGCGCAACGTACACCCATAATGTAAGTAGTCTGGGGATTTTTGACAGCAGATTTTCAACACAGGCATTTTTGCACCTCCGCTCATGAACAGTGTCACTGCAATTTTCGTAATCTATCCCAAACACTAAATTCCCATAGTGACCACGCTATTCTGCACTGGAAGTGTGAAAACACATTTTGGCCAGGGTGTGAAAAATGACAGCTGTACTGTTCATAAGGAGGTGTGGAAAAATGTCAATGTTGAAAATCTGGACTGAAAATATTACAAATTTGTGAACTTATGAGGGTGTGTGGAAATTGTGCACTGCACTATGACAGAGTCATTTTATGGACTTTTGTCACCAAATTTTCAACATAGTCATTTTACCACCTCTGCTCCTGACCAGTGTCACTGTGATTTTCTTAATGTGTCCCAAACATTGATTTCGCACACTGACTGTGCTAATGTGTTCTACATGTACGAAAACACATTTTAGGAGTGATATGAAAAATGACAGCTATACTGTTCATAAGGAGGTGTGGTAAAATGGCAATGTTAAAAATCTGGACTGAAAATATTAAAAATTCTCAAAGTTATGAGCGTGCGTAGGAACTGCACAATGCACACTGGTAAAACAGTCATTTTTGGGAATTTTTCACCAAATTTTCAACATAGGGTTTTTGAGGGCCTACCTCATGAACTGTGACACTGTTGTTTCATTACTCAGTCCTGAAAGGTGGTTCTGTGCAAGGACTGTGAAATCACCTTTCAGGATGGAATAACAAAATGACAGTGACTTCATTCATGAGGTGGGTCCCCAAGAACCCCATGTTGAAAATTTGGTGAAAAAATTCCCAAACATGGCTGAGATATGCACCAAAGTTGAAAAAAAAAACATTTATTGCATTATACAGCTTACTGGCATTTCGTCAGTTCATGGTTGGCTTTGAAGAGTGCAGACGTGTTGCTGGTCCACTGAAGATCGTCATGCTGGCCTCTGGAGGCAAGTATTGGGGGGGGGAGGTGGCTGTGCAGAGGGTGGGTGTGGGTTAGAGGAGGGGGAGAGACAATCAACAAGGGACTGTTTTTTTTTTTACAGGTGTTTCTGTTTGTTTAGACTATGTGGGACTTTTGCCACGCTTAGGTGGGCTCCAGCTGCAGCTGGAAGTTTTTGGGGAGCCAGTGGAGCCAACAGGGGATTGGGCACCCCATCGGCCATATGAACTTTTGCCATGCTGGGGGCTTAGCGTGCATGAACTCTGGTTGGGGGTTACAAACCCGTACAGTGGAGTCGAAGGGATAGGGCACCCCAGTTGATCAGAGCAGATCTTTGCCTCGCTGGGATGGGTTCCCAGCATGGCAGCAGAAGTTTGTTGGGGGGCAGTGAAGATGACAGGGGATTGGGTACCCTTGTCGGCCATACAGTTTGCAGGGGGGAGCGCATGAGCATGCTGGGGTGGGCTCCCAGCATGCTACTTGAATAGAAAAAAACGGAGCTGTCTATGACAGCTATAGGGATGCAGTGCAGAGTGTAGGCACTTTGCATACTGCTGATGGCAGTATGTAAATTACCTGTCAAAGGCAGTATGCAAATTGCCTAAACGTTACCACTGCTGATTGCAGCATTTTTTTGCTTTCAGCTGTACGCCACTGCATTGGAACGGCTGTCATAGACAGCTCTGACATTCATTTGCATGGTGCAGCCGCACCTGCAAAAGGGAGCAGGGCATTGGACATGGGGGGAGGCACACCTACGAAAACTCGTATTTATTTATTTATTTATTTATTTAAGCGCTTCACTAGGAAGGCATACTGAGCAGAGTACTGCTCGATTACAGATGCATCCTGGGGGAGGGGCGAACATATGAAGATAGTTTTACACAGTATAGACTAGAAAATATGTAGTGGGAGAAATGGTGGCACTATGTTTCTTGCACATGTGTGCAAGCAAACATAAAAATGAGGCAGGGAATGCAGTTAAGAGCACAAAGGCACAAACTGAGAAAAGAATAGCCCAGGGGTTAGCTAAAGGGACAGTACATTTTGTAGGTACATAAGTGAAATAAAGGAAGACTAAGGGAGGGGTTGTGAGGTTAAGAAGGGCAGATGGGAAATGGCAGATCAGGAAAAAGTAGATATCCAGAACAAATACTTTTGTTCAATCTTACAGAGGAAGGGGAAGGGGATGGGCCATATACTGTAAAATCAGCACGAGCTGAGGGAGGTAGTTTACAGAGGAGAGAGTACTGAAGGGACTTGCAAATGTGAAAGTGGACAAAGCTATGGGACCAAACAGGGTACACCCAAGGGTATTGAGGGAGCCCAGGGAGGTACTGGCTGAACTTCTGACAGCCCTGTTCATTTTTTAAACTTATATTTTATTGTTGTGATAATGAAATTAACACCTCCTACCAGACATACAATTCTAAGAGATAGGCATCATTCAATGGAAGTAAGTACAAGGTAACCTAGGCAGTCTTTTGTAAGGAAGTCGGTGTATTCCCAGAATAGTCTATAGAAAATTGTCCACAATAGGCCACAGCTTGCATGAGTGAGGTGATCAATCTGTATATACAGTACTGTAATCCTTTACATTTTAAATTCAACCATTTGGCTAATTTGATCCCAGCCCAAAGATGGTAAAATAAAACAGCATGGTTAGTACTGCACCTACATTCTACAACCTTTCGGAACCTTAAAAAGTGCATATGTAAAGTAAATTATAAAGTAGCCACTATCTGAAATGGAGTAGCCAAAATAGTAACACAACTCTGGACTTTTGTATGTAATTAAATATGGCAGATATATCTATATTTAGGGACTATCTGATACATCCATACATCTGACACTTGTTTACAACTGAAAAAATCAGTGCTTTGTTTTGGCACAGAACATCCGTCTCATCAAGTCCTCTCTGAGAGACCTACTGTATGCGTGAAAAACTATAATGAAGACTGAAATGCCATATGGTATCTGCCATTTTGATGCAACATTCTACTGTAACAGCAAACCATAAATAATCATTTTCATGTATCTATACATAATCCATACAGCATTTATTTAACCATTCTGTGCCATATTATGAGTCAGAAGAACCAAATAATAATAACTTTAAACCTTAGTCCCATTTAGATACCCACCAGTCTGTAATTAGATCAAAGAGAGAACAAATACATGTCACTTATAGGTCCATCTTTAGGTAGAGTCATTATCTGACTCTCTTCCTCAGTATTGGTACAGTAGTGAATTCTGACAGCTCTACTGAACAACTCACTGAAAGAGGAGTTGTTCCAGGGAACTGGAGGACAGCAGGTGTAGTCCTGCTTCATAAAATAAGGAGGAGGAGGCTGGCAACTATATGTTAGTCATCCTGACATCAGAGGTGGGGAAGTTAATGGGGTCACTGTTACAGGAAAGCATTGTTGAGTATCTTGAATCCAGTAGATAACAGGAGCTGAGGAAGCATGGATTCATGTTGGTTGGGGGGGGGGAGGATGGAAGTCATGTCAAGCAAATTTGATAGATTTCCTTGACTGGGTGACCAGGCAAATAGATCAGGGTGGGTTGATGGACATGGCTCACTTAAATTTTAGTAATGCTCTCACACTGTTCCACATAGTAGACTCTAAAAACTGGACAACCTAGGGTGGGTCCTAAGGTGGGAACCTGTAAGAAACTGGTTCAAGGATAGATGACAGAGGATAGTGGTAAACTGAGTTCACTCTGGAGAAGGGAGGGTGACCAGCAGGGTGTCTCAGGAGTTAGTACTTGAGCAGTCCTACTTAATGTCTTTATAAGTGACATTGCAGATGAGCTAGAAGGGAAAATATACTCTTTGTGGATGACACCAAAGTCTACAATAGGGTAGACATGCCAGAAGGGTGGAAAGAATATGAAGAGACCTGAGAAAACTTGAGGAGCGGTCAAGGGCATGGTAGCTGGGTTTCAATGCAAAAGGTACAAAATCATGCACTTATGGCACAGAAACACAGAGATGGAGTACAAATTGAAGAAGAGGTCTTAACGGTCACCAAACAGGAAAGATACCCGAAGTACTGTAGTCATATCTGATGACCAAGGTGACAAGACAGTGCAACAATGTAGCTGGTAGGGCCAGCAGGATGTTGAGGTGCATAAGGAGGAGTTTCACCAGCAGAAGGAGGAAGGTAGTGTTGCCACAGTATAGAATGCTGAAAAAACCCCACCTGAAGCATTGTGTCCACTTCTGGAGACCACGGGTAGGATTGTCAAAAGACATAGATCGCCACAAACCCTGGTGCACCAACCATATGGCGTATGGGGCTTTCAGAGATCTAATCGGATTTTCTATCCCATACAGCAACTGCTGCAAGTTAGACCAACTTTTTCTGGTCTCACTTGTGGCCGTTTTTATGGAGCTTGCACCAGATATTTGGTGCAAGCTGCCATAAATCGTGGAAACTGCCACAACTGTGCCCGAAGTGTAAAATCAGGTGCAGTTGCAGCAAAGGGTTTGGTGCACTGCCAGAACCTATGTGTGGTGACACAGGGGGACTCAAGCCTTATGCTATGCTTTGAAAACCTTGCCCCACATCTCAGGAAGGACATAGATAGAAGGGAGGCTGTCCAGAGGAGGGCAACTAAAATGGTGCAGGGTCTGCAACTGAAGTCCTATGAGAAGACACTGAAGGACCTCAGTATGTACACCAGGGAAGAGAGGAGAGAGAGGGGGGACATGATAGAGAATTATATAAATACCTCATGGTGGTAAAAATGGTAGAGTAGGGGAGTATTTTTCAGAGGAAAAGATGCATAAAATCAAGAGGAAATGCAATGAAAGTGTAAGGGGTAAATTCAAGAGAGATGTGAGGAAGTACTTCTTCACTGAAAGAGAGGTGGAACAGTCTTCCAGTGGAGGTAGTGGGGGTGAAAACAATGGTGGGATTCAAGAATGCATTGAACAAGCATAAGGGAATCTTAGTGGAAAGCAAGAGGTGGGAAAGAACTGGAGATCGACTATGGTCTGTGGTGACAGTAAAGACAGGTGAAAAAAATGGCTGGGTTGGCCAAGTGATCCTTATCTGTTGTCTGATTCTACTTTTCTATGTTTTAATGAAAACTTTTTCAACAATAAATGATGGAAGATCCTGAAATATAAATGTTTGCAAAATTTTGTGTAACTGGATTCTGTTGATGCTAGTTGCGATTTTGTGTTGCTGGAACCAGATAACCACTGCAAAGATTTTCAGTCCTTTAAACAAGTTTAAAGCAGCAGTGCAATGAAAAATGTATTTATTTATTGAATTTGTTAACTGGGTGGGCCCACTGAGACAAGAAATCCTTTTTCCAGGGGTGACTCGGAATTAGTTATATAGATTCTTTACAGGAATATACAGAATCATATAGTTAAACAGAGGACAAATGTTTTCCTAAAAAAGCTTGTTACATCTACAGTTAATAAAAATATTAGCATACCTGTCAATTTTACTTTTCTAGGTACCTCCTATGCTGCACACTTTTAGTTTATATCTTTATTTTCTCAATCCAAACTCTTGCCAGTTCTATTATGTGATTTCTAAAACAAATGTAGTGGGGGGGGGGTGCAAAATAAACCATTTATAATATACTCAAATTGAAGTTGAACTAGAAAATGTTACCACCAAATAAAACTAGATGCCTGGAATCTTTTCTGTTTAAAGTCCCCTTCTGCCCCACCTCACAAAGTCAGAAGTCTTTTGGGTACTGGGCACCCAATTGGCTCAACTCTTTCCAAGGTAACAAAATGGCTGAAACAAAGCTTGGTCCCTTCAAAACAAAACTACGCTCTCACCTTATAGCACTCAGTAGCTGTGACTGCTTTTCCTAAATAGTCACAGTGTGCCACTGGAAATTTTTGTTTTTGTTTTGTATTTTATTTACCAGGAAAGACACACTAAGTTGAAAGCTTGTTTACAGGTGTGACCTGGGAGCACAAGGAAATTAAGTGACTTGCTCAGGGTCACACAGTACTGTATGCAAGTGGGGGCTCTGGGATTCAATCCCAGGTCTCCAGGTTCACAGCTCAGAGTCTTAATCCCCTGCACTATATTGCCATGCACTTGCTCCCTACCCACATGTAACTGAACCCCCTCTTCCTCCCTCCTTGCTTCCCACAGCTTATCAATCCTATCCTTCCTCAATCACCTCACCTCTATCCCACTTGTCTAGGACAAAGCCGTGTAGTGGATAGTCTTCACATTGTTATCCAATAATTTTCTTTATGTTCCCCCTCCTCTTGATTGTATCTGAAGCACTGATCACCACAATAAGCAGCTATATCTCTGTTCTCTTAGGTGTTTGCTTGTCCCTCTGTTTTAATGCTGCTTACTACAATTACCAAAGATTTGTATGTTATGCTTGTAAATAATTGTACGTTGTCTAAATCTTTGTATCCTAATGATGTGGAACCTCTGTAAATGAGCTTCTATCTCAAAGGTATTGTAATCTGAGAAATAATAATAATAAAATGAATAAAACATCCAATATGTACTACTTTCCCACTACAGTCTTCTTCTCTCCATCCAGGAAGAGGCAATTTTCTTGAGCTAGAATCAGCATTGTGCTGTTTAAACTGACAGATATTAAATAGCTGTCTCTAATTCCTGGTGGTTGTTTTGCTAGTTCTGCTCTGTGGCAAACAGCAATCCTGCCCTTGCAATCTATAACAACCTGCTCAATGAATAGCAAACAAGCATTGCAGGCAGATGCCCACCAACCTAGAGTGCTTACATATGGCACACATTTGCACTTTATTCACACAATTGAAAGTTTTATCAGCAATGGCAGAGGAGAATGAAATGGCAGTTTCCAACCTCCTATGCTAGATCTGAGCTACACTAGGAGTACACTATAACACTTACCAGTCCAATGGACATTCTTCCTCTTCCCACCTCATATTTCAGATCAGATTTAGTGTCATGGCTGTCTAGATCCACTCCATTTCTCCATGACAGGCTCTTGCTGAGTGACTCCTGATGTGGCTTTCAGTTATGTCCAATCTACTGTAACCATCACTAGCTCGACATCTGCACTCCCTCTGGTGCCTATTAGGTGCAACATTTTCCCCTCTGCCTTGGCCTGGCCAGCTTCCTTCTAACTATGGGACAAAGGGCCACATAACTTCGTCTTTTTTTTTTTTTTTTGTAAACTATTTAGTTAAAACCAGTGTTTCAGGAAAAAGATGTTACATACATTCACATTGCATCATCACACTTAGAATATTGCTTCAGATCTCAGTTATTTATTCAGCTCATCTGTTAATATGTGTAGGAGTTTTAAGGACTTCAAGTTTAATAATCTCTTACAACAATATTGGAATCTTCCAGCTAATAAATCGGTGGGACCATAGCTCCTCTCCATAGTTTAAACTGTTGCAATCTTGGTGTGTCAATGGCTCAGCACCGTTGCGTCTGAAATACTGGAAACCAGTTACTTTTCAGTGCGTCCTCCAATGGTGACCATATGTCACAAAACCGCTCTGGTTGCCCCGTATAGAATTTTGTGTATATTCCAGCTTCATGCACTGAAGTAAAGACTGAGCCCATTGAGCAATTGTGGGGGTCAGCTCTAGGCTCCAGTGCATGGCAAGAATTATCTTTCCCACCACATATCCTATCCTATCCTCACTAGTGGGTGCATTGTATTGCCTCTGTGTCCCCATGCCCTGGGGAGGCCCAACAATACCTTGATGGGGTCTGCATTTGCCTGCACACCTACCGTTAATGCCAGGAGTCTTAAAATTTCAGTCCAATAGGCTCTAACTTTGGGACATAAGCACATAACTTAGTCTTAACTGAGTTCCCTGAAAGCCTGCTATGATCAGGTTGCAATTATAACACTTCTTTTACTCCTGTCACAGATGTTCCATGTTGTCAACTCCATCTTGAGTGCTAGATGTTAGCTCTATGTGACTGCTCCAGAACAATCACACCAGTATTCCACACCACATACACTATGCTCAACTACCCACAAGGAGCTTACACCTACTTCCATTTCAAGTGCAGTCAACCAACTTGCAGGTAGAATTTGTCAGCTGGCAGTTTGTTTTTGTATGGCCAACATGTTGTTCCTCCAGTACAGGCACAGGACAGCTTTTTTTGCTATGTCCACATTATTCAACAGGTTGTCACTTCCAGTACATCAGTTGCCATTTTAACCTGTCCTTCTTACACCTAAGGGTGTTGTCTCATTGAGTGGCTGCCATCTTAGCAGACATCCTTTGAGAACTAGGGCAGCCAGAAGCACGGTCATACACTTTTCCTCAGACTACAGAAGAAGCACTCAGAGGCAGCCACCTCAAGTCGCATCAAAACCTTTGTTACCACTCAGTGCCAGCCAGTTCAGGCCAGAGGCTGTCATCCATTACACCATCAGGGTAGGTCAAGGAGCACAGGGCTAATCTGAGAATGGCAGAACATAGCAGTCCTATTTCGAGAGAGACATTCTATAAAGTCTTTTATCCACCATATGGAAGGTAATGTTCAGGTGCATGTCACTGAGTACAGAGACTGGAATTCTACAGTCCTGTACCCTCCGTGGGTGACTGAATCCCATGCCATTACCTTCCCTGAGTGGACCTGGGTGCACTGGCATTGGTGACCATTCTGCATCTAGGTATTTCAATTCCTTAATCTGCATGTAATAGGCTCTCCTTAACTACCAGCAATCTATCCTTGGAATTTCTTAGTGACCCAACTCTTTCCTTGCCTCACTTTGCTGGGGTGGGGTGGGGTGGGACAGGATGGCATATACACATACGGACTAGACATTAGATTGGCGATTCTTGAGAGCTTACTGATTTACCCAATTTGTCAGTAAGACTACTAGTTTCTACAGGCTCGCTACATATAAGCAGTAATTTGATGGCTCAGCAAGGGTAGGCTTCATTATTCTGTTAAGCATGAATTATGCCAATCTCTTTAATGAGATATAGATTGGGACTTCTAACCTTCATCCAGTATATTAGGGCTACAGGTTCTCTATTACTGTTTTCCCTCTTAAACAGACAATGCACAGCATGTACAAATATTGTTCAATATTGGCACCTTTTGAGAACCTTCTCAAACTCCAGCAACACTCCATCCTGATACGGAAGCAACATCAATGCTCATGCAGCCTCCACACAGCAACTGCAGTAGAGTGCACACACAGATCACAAAAGCAACTCTGAGTTCGTGGTGCTTTGTCCCCCTGCTTCAGTGGGACTTTTGATGCAGACAGTCTGTGTGTGATGGTTCCTGCAGCTTCAGCCCCTATTTGAGCAGCTATCTGTATTGGGAGATCCATCACTCATTGCAACTACGGAGCTAAATAGAGCCTAGTGTTGTAGCTAAAATTAGAGGACTGTATTGGATATGCTGTGGTTTGTATACATAGAAAACATTATCTGTGCTCATTATAACTATGGAGCTAATAGCCAGTAATCTGGTAGAAATCGGAATCACTGCATCAGATGTCAGACTGCTTGCATAAAGAAGAAAAACATAATTTGTGCTGGTGATATGAAAGACCCATGTGTACACAGTGATGTGACAGAAACTGGAATTACTGTATTAGATATTGCATAGCTCATATAAAGAAGAAAAAACTAATATGTGCTGAAAATATCACAGATCCGTGCATACAAATGCCCTTTATGATTTGTGCTGGGTCAAGATGTGACCTTTTCCAACTGAGGAATTTGGAGAGCAGGCTCACCCCTGTACCATGCATTCGACACTGCTAGGATGCCATCCGTGCCATCTTTCCTACTATCATCACCAGATCAAAAACTCAGCTTGATTAAACTGCCTTTCCTGTTGGCTGAAGCACAGGGCTACTGATATGTTTACATCTAGACCCAAGGTGCATGTTAGAGCTTGGGATGTGAGGACGCATCAGCAGCTACACATGTGCTACTCCACCAATGCCATATTAGTTGGGGGCTAGAGGGTCGCTCATGCGCTACCTGACTCTATATGACAGTCATCTACTGAGGCCAACCATGCAACAGGCAACATATGAATGCCAGTCTCCATGAAAACTCAGACACTGGCCTTATTTTATAGATACCCACTAACCTGCCTGCCTGCTGGATACGAATCTTGGTGACACTCTCTGAGGTCATCTCAGTCCAATGGCCTGTGGTCAGAGAAAATGGCCATTTGGTGTGTTATATTATGAGCATTGTGTTCTACATAGAGATGTAGTGAAATGTTATTTCGCCGGCAAAATTCTGGCAAAATTGCCAATTACACCCAGTGAAACATTTCGCATAATTATGGCCTTTCGGTGAAATTTTGCCACCCAATTTCAGCTTGAAATTCGCCTTGCACTTCTATAAGGTGAAATTAAGCAAAATTGGTCTTTTCTCTCTGCTGGTGGTCACATGGCTGAGTCTAAACAGGCAAGAAGTGACTGGTTCATTTCTTGTGCTACATATCTCTAGGAAGCAGGCAGCATCTAGATTCAGAGTCAGAGCCCTGTGACTGCAGAGTGCACTTTGATACATAAACTGCTTTATTAGTGATATTTTTTCAAACTTTTTCTTGTTTGTCTTTGTCCTATTTTATATTTTAGTACCTGTGGAGTATGTGTGTGTGTGTGTGTGATTCCTCCCCCCCCCGGACTCTCTCTCTCAGAGTCTCTAGCTCTGATTTTTTTTTTTTTGGTTTTGTTTTAATTGGTGATGGTGGCGGTGGGTATAATGGAAAAGGGTAGAGGCAGTGGGGCACCTGTACACTGCCCTGACAGGCATGCATTTCAGCTGTCCATTAAAAATGAAATGTCATAGCTGTGGGAGGCTGTTATCCTCAGCACCAGCACCCAGCAGCAAAGAACTGTGCCCCCTTCCCAGCATCAGGAAGTGACCGTGGCCCCTTCACCACAGCAGCAGCAGGAGACAGTGCCCCCTTCCCAGCACCAGGATACTGTTCCTCTGCCCTAGCAGCAAGAGACCATGCCTCCTCCTGAACAGCAGCAGGAGTCAGTGCCTGGGGCATTATCTGCTGCACCCCCCATGACCCCGTCATCCCCAAAGTTCTCCTGCCTGGGAGTTTTTTTATGCAAGCTCAGCAGGTGACCCAGCGGTCACCTGCAATCTATACGGGTAGGAAGTGTGTTGCGGTAAATCTAGTTCCCACTTTGGACAAGCAGCCAGTGTAGCCACATGCTGCACCACCACTTCAAGGGTACCTCAAAGTGCAGGATGTGGCAGCAGCATCAACTGCAGCTGTGGGGAGCAGTACAGGTGTGAGCACTGAAGGGGTGAGCAGGAGGGAGGAATGGCTGGACCTGTTAAGCATCCTTGTCAGGCTCACCAGACCAGACAACAACAGCAGGCTGCAGTAGCATCAAGAGCCCACCAGGGACCCCCTGTCCAGAGCCAACAGCAGCACAGGCAGCCCCCACCCTGCCAGTAGTGACACATGCGGGCTTATCAGCTGTCCTGTCAGAAGTCCACCAGCTTTGACAGGAGTTATATGATTTCAGACTAGAATACAGGTAGCTCCTAACCCACCAGCAGTGACACATGCGACTGATCAGCTGCCCTGTCAGAAGCCCACCAGCTTCAACAGGAGTTAAATGATTTCAGACAGGAATTTAATGATGCCCAGAGGGGAGAATGCTAAACTCCAGGGTGATGTCAACAAAGTCATGGGCATCCTGTCTGAACTGTGTGGCAGCTAATGTGGCAGCCTGAATTAATTTGTGTTTTCTTGTTTTCATTTTTCTGTCCTCTATTCTGTTGTTTGTATGTTCCCCCTAAAAAAAAATTTAAAAAAAATCTGTTCTGTCCTGTATAATCAACATCCTTAAGTCCTCTTGTTTCTTTATTTTGTATGTAAAATAATTTGTTTGATCATTGCTGTTGTGTTTGTTACTGTCTTATGCTCTCTATATAATTCAGTCCCCTTTTTTGTTCTCGCTCTCTATTACTTCTCCCTGCTCATTGTTGTATTGCCCTTGTCCTCCTGATCCTGCCCGTCATTTGTTATACTCTCTCTTTCCTTCCAGGGTCTGAAGGCAGGTTAATGAACCGTTCTGCCCTCCCCAGCGTCTGACTGAGCCGACGCCGAATTCCACAAGTATAGTGCAGGTATAATTTCCTAAGTGGGTTACTCGGCCAGATTTTGAACTTGGCATGATTCCTGTGTAGCCCTGTGTGTGCTGCTGCTGCTGCTCTTTGAGCCCCCCAACCCCTCCTCCCACCTTAATTAAATACTCTACAACCCCGCCTCTGGTCTTTTCTAACTGGCCCCAGAAGTGTGGAGGCATGTCTGCACTCCAGAAAGCTTAGAGATCCCACCTCCTGCATTGCAAGCCATCCCCTTCTCCCGGAAGGCACACATAGCCTGCT
The DNA here is from genome assembly GCA_016271365.2 of Neoceratodus forsteri. Classification (NCBI taxonomy): domain Eukaryota; kingdom Metazoa; phylum Chordata; order Ceratodontiformes; family Ceratodontidae; genus Neoceratodus; species Neoceratodus forsteri. The sequence goes on along the minus strand of CM057449.1, from coordinate 941,862,685 downwards.
GTGAGTGTACCCTTGGACCCAAACTTAAACTAATTTCTACATTCTTTTAAATATTCTTCTGCCCCTCCTTTTTTGGAATAACTCCCTCCCTTCCCATTGGTTCTTCTCTCCCTGTTTAGTGGCACATCTCCCATTCAAATAACGCTCACCAGCCTGCATATTAGGAGTCCCCCCTCCCCCCGACTCGAACCTGGTACCCTGTGCACCACTGTCTGCAGCCCTATCACTGCACCATGGGGACTCCCTCTTATGATGTGTGCTAAACACTTCCCCTTATACTCCTTGAACACCAGCACACCCCTACCCATGGCCAGCCCTGCCCACCACACTATGCTTATAACACTACTACTCCTGATCCTACCGCACTCCACTCCTCACACCCCACCCCACCCAAGTATCAGACCAACTGTTGCCCCGAGACTTACACCACTGCCACAGCTCCTCCATAATGTCCTCTCCAGTATCACCCCCTCCCTTCCCCCCAAACATATTCCACTGCTTCTGCCCCACACAGACTCAGCATGGCAGGCAATTGACCCTGCCATCCTGACCCTATGGTCATTCGGCATACCATGAGTGGGAAGTTCACACAGTCCATACCACTCCACAGCTGGACACATTAACAAGCATAGGCCTCTCCTCAAAGTTATCTCTCTCTCCTTCTACTTCTATTTGGAAACCTACACCCAAACCCGGGACCCAGATCCTACAACACACAGAAACAGACACCAGCCCTGCCTCGCATTGACTCCATGAATATCTGCAGTATACTGAAAAAAAACGCTGCACTCAATGCTGGATTACAAGGCACCAACTGGACATCCTAACCCTGGTTGAAACCTGGCTATCCAAGTCCTGCCCCTGACTCAGCTGTCTCCTTCCCTGGCTACTCACTCTTTAGACTGGACAGAGGGGCAACGAGGTGGCTGGTGTGCAATTTACATTAAGTACACCCTATTGGCACAGGTACTACCCCCAACGTTAGAACACAGAGCGCAAGCTTTATCACTGAAAATCTCCCCTTACTCATCAAAGGCCCCTTATAGTCACTGCGGCTCATCTCCCACCCTGCAAACAAACGCAAGCCTTCCACTCACTAATAGAGTACCTTGCCAGCCTCCCCCACAAATCAGAACACATACTACTAGGGGATCTCAACATAAACTGGCTCAGCAAAGCAGCCACCTCTATCTTGGATGCACTCACAGCCCTTGACCTACATCAGTTGGTGACTAAACCAACTAGATGTAACCCAGCCATGGGCACACACACCTTGCTGGACGTCATCCTCACCAACTGGCCCCACAAAATCAAGGACATTGAAGTCCTATCAAACTCTGTCAGTGACCACTCCCCTTAATCTGCCTCATGATCAGGCTGGCAACCTGAACCACCCCTAACCAGAATTCTCTGATGCCAATTGTGCCCAGACAAACTCTCCTACTTTAAACAGCACCTTACTCAATGGGACTGGTCCCCAATATACCGTGCCCACAGCGTTGATGCTGTGCTCAGCTACTTCCAGGACTCCTTCACTGAGGCCTGTGACATTTTTGCCCCTATAAAAAAGGCAAGCATCAAAAAACAGAGCAAACCACGGATAACTCCATCCCTCCTCCAGCAGCTCAAAAGCCATGATAATCTTTGGCACAGGGCCAATGAATCAGGCAAACCTGCCAACAGGCAAGCATACAGAGCTGCTCAGAACAGCTGCACCTGGGCTATTCGAAAGGCAAAAGCTGAACACTACCGAGCCACCCTAAACACCTCCTGGGGCTCATTATGCAAGTTCTGGGACAACATAAAGCCCCTAAATGGAAAAACATACATGCCGCCCCCGTCCCAAATTGCATCTAAGGGACTAGTCACCACAGACCCTAATGAGATTGCCAATACACTCAATGACAACTTTGCTGACCTAAGCTGTGTTCTCCCCAAACCTCTTTTACCCGGTACCTGCCCCCAACCCCCCACCACCCATGGCCAACTTTCTATCTGGGGTTATCTCCACTACGAAACAAGGCCATACCTAGCCAAAGCCCTGAATGGTACCAGCCCCTGAATGACCCAATTGACATCAAACTCCTCCGTCTGGCACCGGACATGTTGACTACCCTGCTCACCAGCCTCCTGAACTGCTCCCTATGCCTTGGTAAGTTTCCCACAGCCTGGAAGAATGCAGTTGTTACACCAATCCACAAAGGCAGTGACCCCCTAACACTGGGAAACTACTGATCAATCTCCATTTTCCCCCCAGTGTCCAAAGCACTAGAAAAAGTTGTGGCAGATCAACTAACTGACTACCTTAAAATCCATGACCTACTCTGCAAAGAACAGCATTTGTTCCGTGCTGGGCATAGTACCACCATGGCCCTGCTAGAATTCTCAAACTACATACATACTGCTCTTGATAGAGGGCACGTCATAGGGGCCATGTTCATAGACCTATTTAAGGCCCTTGACACGGTCAATCACCCCTCCTACTAAACTCCCTCCTTCTAATGGGGTTCTCAAAAGGGCCCTTGGACTGGTTTACTAGTTACCTGTCTTTTTAGGTCCCAGTGTGTACAGATAAATAACACAGTCTCCTGCTCACATCCCATCCACTCAGGATCCATTCTAGGGCCCCTACTTTTTAGCATATTCTTGGACACAATCCTCACCGCCTGCCCTGAAAAGGTCCTCCTCTATGCGGACGCCGTCGTCATCTGTGCCTCCCACACCAACCCAGCTGACCTTCAGGCCTCACTCCAGAACACATTCAGCCAAGTTGAACTCTGGTTTGCCAAGCATAGACTAGTCATGAACCTGAAAAAAACCAAGACCCTACTTTGCACACATCACCAAAGCAAATTAAAAAATGCCCAATTGCGTATTCAAGCAAAGTCACTCTACACCCTGGAGCAGGTCTCGTCCTATAAATATTTAGGGGTTATCTTTGACTCTGCCCTCTCCTTCCATGCACACGTCAACACACTCACATCTGCTATCAATGCACACATTAGTCTCCTTTATCGCCCATAAGGACTGCCTTACACCAGAAGCCCTGAGACTAGACATAACCTCCTCAGTAATGTTTCTGATCGACTATAGGTTGCTGGTTTATGCTGTTGCAGATGCAACAGCTATCGGTAAAATAAATGTGGTCATTAACAAAGCCTGCAGGCTCTTAATTGCTGCAGACGACATGACACACACATGCACACTCTGTTTCATTGCCCAGATCCTAAACTTTGACGAGAGGGTCCACTACCAGTCCTGCCTCTTGACCAAAAAATCCCTCCTTGGCTTGACCACCCAGGCTTATCGGCCTCCCTAATCTCCTCTTCCCCTACAGTGTACACATGAAGCTCGACCAAAGCTGCACTGGCCATTCCCAGAGTCAGAACCACACTCACCCAGAGGTCTTTTCTGGTCAGGGCTCCTTCCTACTTCGTGTCCTCCTGCCATCGGTCTCTAAAAAACCAAAACTTTGTCCCTTTAAAAGGCACTCAAGACCCACCTCCTTGCTGCCCGCACCAGCACCTGCACACTCTAAGTCCACCACCAGTGCCTTCACCAGCTGCTCGGAATGGTCACACGACCTCTCTCACAGTCAGTGGCCTGCAATTCTTACTCAGGCACTTGGACAAATTCTCCTGACAGATTGCTCTAGAATTTGCACTACCTGCCTCCCCTAACTTACCCAGTTTACTCAGCTCCAGCCAAGCATAGTAGGCATGTGCACTGTCTCCAGATTCACTCTCTGGCCACTAACTGACCTCTTAACTGTTAGATTTATCCTATGCACTGTCAACAGCCACAACAATGTATTAGACATCCTTGTAAACTGGTCAGGACAACCTTGTAAAATGGTCATGTTGTAACTGGAAGTCAAAGTGCCCTGGCACTGTACCCTGTGTTGTACTGTTTACTGTGTTGCCCATAGCCTACAGCCTCAACTCTGTATTAGACATGTCAGTATACTGTTTCATGATGCAACCTTGCCATCAAACTGCCTTGGCATTGTATATTGTATCCCACTGTCTATTGTATTTACCTATGTCTGTATTGTGTATTGATGTGGAGCCTTTGGAAATGAGTCTCTGACACAAAGGTTGTAATTCCAAGATTTTAAATAAATAAAATAAATAAATTTATTCTGTACCATGCCCATGTATCCTCCCCTAAAAAAACCTCATTCCCTTATTATTTATGGTGTTGTTACTTCTTAGAGCTGGTTACATCTACAAGATTATTTTTAACAACATGATGTGTAATGCAGTTGCATTCCATATATGAGTTTGCAAATGAAAGACTGGCTGTTGCCTAAGTCTGTTGGACATCTAGAATGCTTATTTTTTCAATTCAAATACTGTACCTCTTATAAAATGGGCATCAATAAAGGTCAAATGATGACTTGCCATTGGGCAAAAGGGTCACCTGACCATTCATTAATGCCCTGGTAGACCGACAGCTGGCATGCCAATCCGAAAAATCCTTGATTTTTATTTTACTTTTTACAGTTAGATAGCCCTTTTTATAAGTGTGATAACCCACTCAAGCCCATGGGTGTATCAGGGCATTAATGCACTTCCCAGCTGGTTAAAGTCACTTGAGCAATCCCTCATGCCTCACAACACACCCAGGGCATGCATTAATGCCCCAATACACCCATGGGCTGTCTTGAGTTATAGCATACATATGAGTTGCTTCAACTCAAAGTTAAAAACACTCACCACAGCACATGCCCATAAAATTGCTTGTTTTTGATTCCAGTGTGAAACAAGTAAACAATGTAAAAAATTGCTGCCATACAGTATAACTAAGATAAAAATGCCAGCTCACCCAAGGCACCATAATTCCTTGAATGTTACTGGTTATGTCTCACCTGGCGCGTAATGTTTTTCTGTCACGTGCTTTAAGAAGAGCACATGTGCGTGAAATGCAACAGGTGTGACATAACCTTTGATGTATCATGAACTACAGTGCCTTGAAGGAGGGCATTTTATCTTAGTTATATGGGTGCATTTTTAAATTGTGTGCTTGCCATAGTAGAATAAAGAAAGAGCACTTATGGATATGTGCTGTGGTGAGTAATCTGTACTTTGAGTTGAAGCAACTTACATGAGGTATTTGAATTCAAAAATACAGATTCTGTGCACAGGGCCTTCGATGAGTACTGGCCTTTCCTTTAACTTCATATATGTGGAATGCAGCTGAATTGTTGGTCAATGTTATGTCTTGTGAAAGCTATATTGAAGGTGTCACCTGCTCTTTAACATGTTTCCTCCTCCTATTCACAAATGTCAAGTATTGTGCCTATTAAAAAAAAAGTTTCACAATGCTATGTGATGTTTCATCAGTTATTGTTGTGTGCAACATTCCGAAGATGTAACACATCTAGTGCTGCAACTACCAAACATGCCCCAGAAGTCCAGAAATGTTTCCCCAAAAATGTTACAGTAAATTGAGACAGACATCTGATGTCAATCAAGCTGTTATATGGTTCACATCCACCACCAGCAGAGAAATCTGCTGTTTTCTGCACTGTTTACAAAAGTTTTCAGGCCCAATCTTGGTGCTGCCAATGCCTAACATGCCTCAGAAGCCCAGAAATGTTTCCCCAAAAATGTTACAGTAAACTGAGATAGAAATCTGGTGTTAGTTATGCTGTTATATGGTTCGCATCCACCACCAGGACCGAAATCTGCTGTTTTCTGCGCCGTTTACAACCGTTTTCAGGCTTAATATTGGTGCTGCTACTGCCTAACATGCCCCAGAAGTCCAGAAATGTTTTCCCAAAAATGTTACAGGAAACTGAGACAGAAATCTGCTGTCAGTCATGCTGTTAGATGGTTCACATCCACCACCAGGACCGAAATCTGTTGTTTTCTTCCCAGTTTACAATGGTTTTCAGGCCAAATCTTGGTGTTGCCACTTCCAAAAATGCCCCAGAAATCCAAAAATGTTTCCCAAAAAATGTTACAGTAAACTGAGACAGAAATTTTGTATCAATCATGTGCTGTTATAGGTTCACATCCATCTCCAGGACTGAAATCTGCTGTTTTCTGCCCCATTTACAACAGTTTTCAAGCATAATCTTGGTGCTGCCACTGGCTAACATGCCCCAGACATCCAGAAATGTTTCCCAAAAAATGTTACAGTAACTCGAGACAGAAATCTGGTGTCAGTCATGCTGTTATATGGTTCACATCCTCCACCAGGACCGAAATCTGCTGTTTTCTGCATGTTTACAATGGTTTCCAATACAAAAATAAAGCAGAAAAGTGATTAAACAAAGGGAAACAGGAACAAAACTAGCCAGAATGATTAACTGTTCAGATAAAGCTACCCAAAAAAGGGTCAATATGTAAGAAAAATATTACAAATAAGTAGCACACCAATAAAAATATTAAGACTTAAAAGATATTATTGAAAATCGCTCATAACTTGTGAGAAATGGCATGGGGTCATAATGTCGCAGACATTATGCCTCAACTAAATTAACTCCAATACAGTGTGATTTATGCCATACAGAATAACTCTTTTTTCTGTGGTTGCTCTGCTCCCTATAACCCATTTGAGGGGCTCTGCCCCCCCGGACCCCCGCCACTAAAGATTCTTACCTCCAGGGGGGTCCAACTCAGGGAGTGTACAAAGTCTTTAAAAAAATAAAATTTTTGGGACCAGGAATCAAACCCGGTCCCAGACACAGTGCCTGGTTTCCTGCTGCTTTGGCTCTGTCCAGAGAGCCACAGCAGCTGCTCGGTGGAACCCACTCCCAGCAGAGGTCTTATCCTCTGCCTGGGAGTGTTTGAATGGTGCAATACTGCATACAGCCATATACCCGGTATTGTACCATTCGCTGTCCTAGACAGCACTATTTCGGCTTAGCTATAATGTTGTACGCTATTAAGCTCATGACTTTATGACCCAGTAGGGTGAGAAATCTGTCAAATATTAGGAACTAGCCTGCCCTTCTTTCAAATACACGCACACACACTCACACACACACACACACACACACACACACACACACACACACATCACACGGTTGACCCTCCCCCACTCAACTCTCTCACAGATACAGACACAGAGAAAACTGAAAACACTACCTAAGTTTAACTAAGTATTATCCAAGGATACCAAAAAACCAAAAAAATGTTCATTAGCAGCACTAGGAATAACATTTAGATTTTGGGAGCAATTAGCTCTCAAAAAATAACAAAGAGTTTTTTTAAGGGTTTATTGGCTGTGATGCACCACACTGAACTTCTCAACTATTTACTCACAATGCATTGCAAATTTGCAGGTGAAATTGAAAAACATGGTGAAATTGGCAAAATTTGGTGAAATCTGGCATTACTCGAAATTGCCATCCAAGGTGAAATTATTTTTCGAATAGGAGAAAAATTTATCATAATGTGGTAATTTCGTGAAGTATTTCGCTAGGTGAAATTTTCCAATTTCGCACAACTCTAGTCCTACAGTAGGGTGTTGAAATTCTGTTTCACAGACCCCCTGACAATAATGGTCTCTCAGGTAGATTGTAGGGTATAATCATCGATTACTGGTCCATCATACACACTGGTAGGCAGAGAAACCTACCAATATGTATAAACATATAGTGCTGTATATTGAAACTGTCATACACCCTTTACCCCCAGTGCACTGTGCTGGGTCCAGATGGTAATTATGTTAATGCTAACACCAGCCATGGGCTGCAGGGTCAGCCAGCATAGAAGCTAGTATACCACATAATATGACTGTGCGATCCCGACCCTTGACAAAGCAGCGTCATCTAATAGTTAGCCTAACCCTATCATGATGCATACATGAGGTGCAACCTCAGCACAACCTCGAGATATGGGGCAGAATATATATCACCCAATGGATCCTGGAGGTTGCAGGCATGAAATACAGTGTGGGGAGGACTTCTCTGGACTCACAAAATAGGGCTCAACACAAAATATGTTTGGTTTCAGTGATTGAATGTACCACTACATCTTTTCATTAACCATTCTCAATAGAGTATGGAGAGCATTTTGTTTAGCACCTGCTATCTCTAGTGCTACACATGCCACTACTGGACCCCATTTGACAGACTAAGACATTGGGGTGCTCGTGGCCTACCAACAGCCAGCGTGCAGCATGCCATAGCTTACTTAAGTCCATGCAATTTTCTCATAGATAATGCTGTACACACTCAGGTGGGGCCCTACATAGTGGACACACTGCTGGAATACCCACAGTTAGCAATGACTGGTGACCTCCTGAACCTCCTACTACAGTGGATCCTGGCAGTGACACCTACTCTCCTCTGCATTACTTAAGTATCCTGTTCACAGAGGAGCGGCGGGGACTTTTATAACATAAAATCCTGGAATTCCATGCAGGCCAAGTACAGCAACACATACTGTGTCATCATATCTCTACATATTTTTATCATGATGCCTGTGAAGGTGGTTGAGAAGATTACAATTCAACATCCACCTTCCACTCAGTGCCACACTGAACTGGTCTCGACATAACGGGCAAGGATCAACAGTTTTGATCCTGGCAGGGACTTAACCATCAAACATACTAAGTTCAGTCTTATTCTTTCAAATTACACTTTGTCAATATATAGAGACAGGGCTGTACTGTAAAGCACCTCAGATCAGCCCCTAGTGCAGCAGTTACAGTGTTCATACAGATCTGTCTCAACTTCTCTGCTTCAGTCAATACAGTTATGCAGCCACCACCAATCGAATACTACAGTTCAAGCCTTTTTGCAAAGGTTGAACTGTCCATATACTTCTATGACAGCAGGTCCTGACTATGTTGGCCTGTCAGAATACACACTGCAGCACTACCACTACAGCTCTTCGAGACTAAAATGAGATGCAGATAGAGACGCTACCTTAGTGGCAACCCATGGGAACCTCTCGCGATCCACCTCAACAAATTATGCCTGCATTCCATGAAGGACACTAGAAGTCCACAGAGGAAGCTTCTCTTACAGGAAGGTCATGGAGCACCCCCACTTGCAAACCAAATATGACTTATCCAGTGGATTACCTGAACTAGGCCAATAGCCATATTTACCCTGTCCAATGTACAGTTCAACAAGGCCTGATGAGACAGAGATGGCACAGCTGCTTTAGGCCTCTACAGAAGACCCCATTGACAGGGTGATTGCACATTCATGTCAAGTGTCAATGATCTCTCTCTCATAGGGTCAGACAACAGCCATCTACCAATGACTTGTGTTTCAATAGCTAACAGCTTAAACAGAGGTCTTTGGACAGCCAGCCATGGAAAAGCTGCCATGAGAGTATTCAATATTCTGGATATCCACCACATAGGGTAGGTGATGCTTCCTGATCACACATGCAGGCCCAACATTCACTTTGATGGTAGGGTCACAAGTAACCATAACTACAGCAAGGCCTCTAGAATTCTGCGGCCACAGAATTTTGCACAGAACTTGCAATCTACCGCAGAACTTCTGTGGTGCCGCAGAATTCACTCTTCTTGGTGATTTTCTATTAATATTTCTGTTTATACATAAAATCTGGTTCCCTTCCCCTCTTTTTATATCCAAACCCCCCCATATGTTCAGAATGTGATGTTATCATTGCTTTAACATCATACATTAGCTAATGAAATTGCTGCATTCTGCAACAGAAATGAACAGTCCCTTATCTACCACAGCTCCCACTGCCAGAGACAGTGGCACAGCACATCATGCATAGTGATATTTGCTCAACCAGCACTACAGCCTAATACAATTTTCAGTCTTACATTGTTGCACTATGGCCAACTTAAACAACACCTTGTCAATAGCACAGACCTGTTAATTCCATACCTCACTTTGTACAAACCTATTTGTGCCTTTAAGGTATGGAGACGCTATCTGAAATGAATAACTCGTAAAATGATTTTAACTGTCTAAATTTTTAAGAAAAAAAAGTAATTATGCCCAGAAGAGCGAAATATAATAATGTGTAGACCTGTTGAAAGAATAGACGTGTTAAATAAATAATTGCACTGTACGCATTTTTGCCAGGGTTATTGATTACATATTGTCATTGGTTGATAGAATCACCTAAACGTTATTGAGAAATGTTGTGTGCAGGGACAGCTGTTGGGCCAGAGGGTAGCATGCTGTGTTTCCGTGCCGGCAACTCAGGTTCAGAGATTAGCTCTGGGAGCTGGCTGGGCAGCACAAGCATTGGTGGAACACATCACTGCTCGGAGCCTGGGAAGGTATGGTGCAGTGTTCTATCACATGGTGGACACACTGTGATGGGCCGGAGAGCTCTATCTCACAGTTGGTTTACATGCTCATTGCCTGATGGTGTTATGCAGTGTGTTAGGGAAAGCAGGTTGACATGAAAATAAGTTTTGCAATAACTCCTCTATTCCATTTCCAATGGGACCTGTATGAATGAGGATGCAAGTTCATGGAAATTAAAATATATATATATATATATATACACACACACACACACACACACACACACACATATACAGTATCTCTGTCTCTCTCACCATACACACACATGCATATTTGTATGTATGTTACAGAGCGCATATAAATATACAGTATAAGTGATACACAGTGGGAACCCCATGAGTGGTGTAGAAAGCACATACAAATATATAAGTGATAGACAGTGGTAAAATCATTAGTGGGATAGATAGCATGCATATAGAAATACCTTATTTATCACATAAGAGCCCCTCTGCATATGTCATTTATGCAACAGGCTAGGACCTTCAGGGAGAGACATTTGTTTTGCTTTTTTAGGCATAAAATTATTTTTATAAGTCTGTTATTTTTTGAACTAGTGTTACTGTGCTTTCCACCATCCTGATTGCTATAACCACTGCCAGGAAAGTGAAGTCAGGATGACAAGCTGACACTGTGATGTGGTAGTTCGTTAGTGCCGTAGAACTTCTGCAGAAATTACAAACCACCGCCGCAGAAGTTCTGCGGCAAATGGTAGTCTTGCCACAGAACTTGGTCCCACTGTGCCGCAGAAAAGTAGGGGCCCTGAACTACAGTGAGTCCTGAGACCATCACATGGACTCCACCCCCTCAGCTGGTGTAGACAGCAGAGAGATAGTTCACACAGGCTCACACATACACCACCTTTTGAGAGTCACTTAGTAGTCACGGTTGTGCATACATTGGACCAGAAATAACTAAGCCCTTCACCTCTGATCCAAAGGTACAGTGTCCATCCTACACATTTTTAGCTAGATACACATGCATATCTATGTACAAGGGCAGACATGCACCTCTGCCCTCTCTCAGTGTATACTTGTACAATGAGTTGCTTACCATACCTACTGAGAAATAGCAAGATGGCACCCAGCTATCAGTCATGCAGGGTCTACCCCACCTTACTCCAGTTCACTGTTTTTCAGGAGCTCATGAGTAAGGATTGTGGAGTGCTATAGTGATATAGGCATTACAATGGTTGTTTACTCACCTGGTAAAGGTAACTGTAGTAGTATTTCTCTGTGGCATCCCAAGGCCTACCCAATTGGCAGAACCACCACAAATGAATACATAATTATAATGTGGGTGCAGAATCTGGGTCTGTAATTCAGGACTGAGATTCATCCTTCTCCTTGACTCTATACAGGTTACATCACTGATGAGTAGGATTAGTAGTTCTGTCTTTCAAATCCACTCTGCTGGTTTCCATAGACATTGCAGACTGACCCAGGCATCAAGATTTATTTATTTATTTAAGAGTTTCACCAGGAAAGGCACGCTGAACAACAGATTGCTCATCTCACGGTATGTCCTGGGGGAAAGGGGAGTTGGAGTAGATACACAATATACATACAGTTGTAAAAAGCACATTAACAATATATACAGTATTACATGTGAAAGGGAAATTACAATATGCAAAGCATTACTTGTGAAAGAGTAATAAACAGAGCATTATTACAACAGAGTTCCAAGCCAACAAAAGGGCATGTAACAATTAAATATAGAGCAGACAGTGCTGCATTTTAAATTGAGTGAGTAAGAAAAGGTGGACTGGGCAACAAGGGAGAAAGAGTAGTGATATTTGGGTAACTGGAGAATGGTAAGGTAGAGGGTCAGTTAGAGGTGCAGTTTACTGAGAGGAAATTCCATGAGGCAAAGGAAATAGAAGAGGAGTAGAAATGGCAAATTTTGGGGAGATTCCACAATTTAGGAAACCGATGACAGAAGGCAGCCTGGCTGATAGAGTATAAACTGTGTGGGATAACTAGGGAATGGGAGTCATATGACCTAAGTGAGTGGGCAGGAGGAGGACAGATAGTTACGGAGGAGCTGAGGTAGGTAGGAATTAAGTCAAACCAGAATTTGGAGACAAAGTTGGCACAGTGAATGAGACATCTATTCTCAACTGAGGGGAAAGTCAGAGAGTGGAAGAGTTGACAATGGTGGAGTAGGGCAGGGGCATCGAAGGCAAAGCAGCAGAAGGAGTTAAAGAGGGTGTCCAATCTGGCTAGGGAGGTCTTAGGAGCAGCACTATAGACTACATCACAGTAGTCAAAGATGGGTAGGATCATCTTCTGAATAAGTTCAAGCCTTGCCAGGAAAGGAATGCAGTTCCAGTTCCTATATAGCTCTCCTAGCTTGGGGCACAACTTTTTCAGGATGGCATCAAAATGGACAGAGAATGAGATGAGTTGGTCTAACCAAACCCCCAGATATCCGAAGGAGGAAGTGTCCTCTAGGACCGTCCCATTGAGGGTGTGGAAGGTTGCCGGGGAGGGGAGCCTTGAGAGTCTCTGCCTTGTGCTGAAGGTCATGGAGACTGTCTTTTTAGCATTGAAGAAGAGTTGATGTTTGCAAAACCAGCACTGAGTGTTATTGAAGTCATGCTGAAGTTTGTTTGCCACATCAGGGGGGAATGGCCAGAATAGTAAAGGACCGTGTTGTCTGCATACATATGGACTGATGTAGATGTACAGATGGATGGCAATTCATTGAGGAAGATAGAGAAGAGGATAGGGCCCAACACAGATTCTTGTGGGATGCCAGTGTTGATGGGGAGAGGGGGAGATATGGAATCCATGATTCTAACTGCCTGTCCCTGCCTACTAGGTAGGCCTGGAACCAGTTTGTGGCAGCAATAGACAGACCTGCTATGGATAGAGAGTACAGATGTAGGGGATGGGAGTCCATGTCGAAAGCCTCCGTGAGGTCGACAAAGATAACGGATGTGATTTGGTCACTGTCCATCCCAGAGAGATGGAGTCAGTGAGCCTAATCAGGGAGGTAGAGAATGTTTTTTCAAAGCCAGATTGGAAAGGTGTGAAGAAGTCTGAGTTTGAAAGGTAAGAGGAGAGTTAGGCAAGCACCAGGTGTTCTTGCAACTTGCAGAGGTAGGATGCAGAGATATAGGGCGGTAGTTACCATGGGTAGAAGGATCACCTCCTTTGGGAAGGGAAAGAACAAGGCATGTTTCCATTCAGAGGAATGGCAGCCCTATTGAAAGAGAGGTTGAGCAGGTCAGCCAGAGGAGCAGAAATAGCTGTGGCAGAAAGAAAAACAGCTCGGGGTCAAGACCATCAGGTGGGCTGCCTTTAGAAGGATTTAGAACCAGTAATGCTGCTAAGGTTTCTGAGGCACTGATTTGTGTGAAGGAGAAGAGATTAAGCTGGATGTTTGTGTGGAAAAGACTAGGCAGGTGGTAAGGACAATAGTAAAGTAGAAGCACAAGAGCTGATGTAGGAGTTGAATTCTGAGGCAACAATCAGATGGTCAGTAATGAGGGTGTTGTTTATGTTGAGGAGGGGGTGGGAGGGAGGTGGGGGAAGAGTGCATTGATGACCTTTCAAAATTTAGCAGGATTACTTATGTTGGCTTGAAAGATCAAGTTGAAATAATTGACTTTAGCCAAATGGGTAACTATGGTGCATTTATTGCAAAGGAAGCAATAAGTGTCATAGTCTTTTTGCAACTTGGAGAATTTGTGTTGCTCACAGGCTTTGTCCCATGCTTTTCGGCATGCTATAGGCTCATGAGAGATCCAGGGTAGGTGATTCCCACAAACTCTGATGCAGCGAGAGGTGCATGGTGATTCCAAACTTTGAGCAATTTATCTTTAAAGAAGTCGGCGTCTGTGTCTGTGGAGTCAGCAGCAGTTATAGGGGCCCAGTTGGTTAGGGATAGGTCACAGAGGAGCGGGGCAAGCTCCATAGACTTGTAGAAATGATACACCATAATTTTGTGGGAGCCTTGGGTCAGTAGATGCGACATACAAGGTAGGTCATATGGTGAGTACTTAAGGCATCAGCTAATATGCCAGATTTAATGACCCTGTGGGGGTTGAGAAGTAAAAGCCCAGTCTACAAGGGGTGGTTGGTTGTTTTGGATTTATCCCAATGGGTTTGAGGATGAGTTGGTCAAGTTAGGGTCTGGTACAAAATATCGACTCTCATTATCTCGACACAGAAAAATTCGGCTCCTAAATACCGACGTGCTCACAAGATCGCCGAAATAAATAATGAAAAATGAATGACCAACAGGCTGTACTTTCCAGGTGTACTAACGATCGCACACACAGTAAAAAAACTGCTTCGTCTTTCACAGCGAACAGAGATCAGAATAATTTAAAATATGCCACCATATCATTAGTAGGACTTGAAAAACAATACACACATCACTCCCTGAGAAGCACCACAATGACCTTTCTCTTTCTGGCTGGTGCAGCAGAACAACCCTTGAATAGCACCCACAATGTCTTCATGCACCCACAAGCTGGCATCCAGTATTCTCCTCTTACTTCCAGGTCACTGCATATGCTTGGTGGTCCATGATCTTGAGGGTAGTTTCATTGTCCGATACCCTAAAGTGTAGATTTTCTATTCTGTTCTGAAGGTGGGCAATGGAAGCTTTGAAGGTGGAGATTTCTTCTGCAATTTGTATACACATGGTGTGGGATAGCTTCAATTCTCTTCCGTTTGGTGGTGGCGCATCGGTATTTCAAGCGTTAGTCATTGATTGTCAACCTTCATGTAGTCGATTTTCATACTGCTCCCTCAAGTTATGGGTGGCTATGTTGTTTTGCTTTAAGTAGGGATGAGGATAATCAATTTAAGTTAAAGTCACTCATGATGTAGACTTCACCTGAGGAGGTAGGGGAAACTAGAGAATTGATTAGGTTGGTGATCACAGAGGGGTTTAGCCCTGGGTGACAGTAGGCCCCAGCATCACATGTGAAAGAGAAATTAGATGTCTCAGGGGTCATAGCTAATGTACTGCATCCAAGACACAGTCTCTCATGAAGGCACGAGGATACTTCTTTCTGACTATGGTTTATATTCCTAAACTGTTCATCTGTTCTCTCTGAGTGCATGAGAAAGGTTTTCTTCTCAGAATCCTTCTTATCCTTCATCAATAACAAAATGGATTTGGAAGATTTCTTACTCATGAATCTGGGAGGCCAGGGAGCCGAGGAGGTCACCAGAAGTTTGGAAGTCACATACTGTCAGCTTATCAGGTGAACATAACCTATGAGTAAGGATTGTGCAGTGCCATAGAGATATACTACTACAATCACTTATACCAGGCTAGTAAATTACCATTTATTTTTTTCTGGCCAAAACTTTAACACTTAAACACTCAGGAAATAGCTGTTAAGAAGTCCTGACTGAGACACCCACTCACCCCTGTCAGTTTTACAGCTTGACATGCAAGAGAGCTTGTCAAATTCATAGCCAGACACAGATTCACTCTGGGCAATTTCAGAGCTAAACAGACACACTGATGAAGTGCCATAAATTATGTTTTCATTAAATGCTTCCCACATCATATTAATTGCTCAGGAAAGCTTGTGAGAAGTGTAACTGTAAGGATTAATATAACTAGATATCTTGTTAGGGTCAGTGAGGATAAATAGGAAATTAATTAAGACTGCACTTCCTAATGATTTACAATGGCAGTCTGTGGGCTTGGCCCTGAGCTGACAGTCCATAAAGAGTTATTTAAAAGTGCACATAAAGGATTTTAATTAACTTCTTTCAGAAACTTATAAGGCTGTAGTATGGGGTTCAGTGGAACAGTGGGCAACCCACTCCACACCCCTCACTAAGTGCTAATAAAGCATGCATGCCCCAATCATCCTTTGGACACTCATTTCTTTGCTGCAGCCCTGCCCAGCTTCTTTCTATCTGACATCCCATGCAACTGCAGCTCAGAAATTCTGGCATTCATCCTATTGGCTCCTTTTGCTGTTCTGGCCCTGCCCTCCTCTTGTCTGCTGTAATCCTCTCTGGTGCTGCTGTGTTGTGAGCACTCTCCTTTGCTGCTGCTTGCTCCAACTGCTGGCCCTCACTCCCTGCTGTGGTGTGCAGTTCCCTCCCAACTGCTGCTGGCACTATGGTTCTAAGTGGATGCTGGCTCTGTGGCTGGTCTCGGCTGCTTTCTTGCCATCCTTTGTGTCTCCCTTTCCTGACCTTTTGCCTGCCTTACTGCTTTGTGCACTGGGCGGCTCAGATTGATGATGTAGTGTGCCCTCACTTCTGTTTTGGCTCGGGGTTGCTAGGAATCTGGCCTCTGCCTTGGTGGGAACTGCCTGTTGGTTTGTGCCCTGCCTCCCTTCCTCCATTCCAGCAGTGGTTTTGGCCTTTACTCCTCATGATAAAGCATACCTTACAATGCCTATCATCTAATTTAGTTGGGCAGACTGGTTGGGTTAAGTGGTCCTTTCCTCCCAGTAAATGCTATGTTTCTATATTTCCTTCAAATGACTTGTCAGTCTCCCTAGGCTCACAACTCATAGCTTTTGAGCAAATGCCTCCTCACCACCACTAGCATATGGCCTCTGAATCTAAGGTTCCACCCAGTGTCAGAATTAGAGGGGCTTGCCTGGGTTTGGTCCCTTAACTCTGAAGTGAGCCCCAGCAGCTCGTGCATCACTATTGTTGCCTTATAATGGGAAGGTGCGCAAGATCATATGGTGTACTGTAATTCCAACACTGGTTCCAATAGTTAATTTCATTTATGTCAGTTATGTCAGCTAAGTTGAGATCCTGGAAGGTGGTTTATTCATACGCTCCTTAATCTTGTTTGTTCATCAACATGACCTCCCATCTCTTCTTTGTGGAAGTCAATGTTCTGACTGTTCTGTCCATGCCTTTGGCTCTTCCTTTTCGGTTGTACACTAAAACACCTTTAGCCTAAATGACCCAGAAATGCAATAGTTTCTTGTTCAGTCTAAACTGACCACTACAAAGCAGTTAAAACACTGCAATACAATAAATGCATTCATAAAAATCTTAATGTACAATTGTACAAAGAAGCGATGATAACAGGTACATGTGCAGACAATACTACTATCAGCACAGTTACAATAATATTCTTGAATAGCATACATAAATGACAGTTGGATTACTGTTATTTGTAGAGGAATCAGTTTCTTTTTTCTAAGTTTACTGATAGTATATAAATAGTTTACCATCTTATTTAAAGAGGAGTCATCCTTATTGTTAAGTTGAAAATAGAGGGGATCATTGGTGAAAAGTGGGGTTTAAACTTGTGAAGGGGGTGGGATGGGAGAAAAGGCTGTCAAGGGGGTGCCGATAAAGGATGGACTCTGTCTCCACCCCCCTGGGGACCAGAAGGATTGCAGGAAAAGGCCGACTGGCAAAGTGCAGACCAGGGGAAAACAGAATCCCCATGGGAACATGAGCAGGGGAAATGGAACTATAGGGAAAGGGTGGAAGGTAGTCCTGCTAAATGCCAGGAGCTTGGGCACAAATGCCTGAGCCCAGGCGATGCTAACTGAGGGAGCAGTGGATGTGGCAGCAGTCACTGAGACTTGGCCACTGCAAGACATGGCTGGGATCTGAACCTGGAGGGTTACACTATGTTCAGGAAGGACAGGGGGAGGGAAGGGAGGGGTAGCAATGATAGTCAAAAACCGCATTGGCATAGGGGGAGTAGAGGAGGTGGAGGGAACCGTGGAGCAATTTGGGTCACCTTGATAACAAGGGGGCAAGAGGTAAAATAGGAGTGGTGTATAGACCCCTGCCCTGGCGGAGGAGCTGGAGGACAGTCTGGTGGCAGATGTTGGGAGACACTGCAGACTGGGCAGAGGAGCGGTGGTGGTGTTGGGGACTTAAACATGCCAGAAACAGACTGGGAGACTATGACATCCTCTGTGACCAGGAACAGAGGTCGTTGGATGTCTTTCAAGACGCGTTCCTAACTCAGCAGGTGAGGGAACCAACCAGGGAGGCACGGGTACTGGATGTGGTCCTGGCAGACAGTGACCAGATTGGGGGCCTGGAGGTAAGGGACCCATTGGAGGGGAGTGACCATGCCACGGTCTGGTTCTGCCTGGACCTAGGAGGGGTAGAAGGCTGCACAAGACGGAGTAACCGACTTCAGGGGGTGGATTTTAAGGAAATGGGAAGGATCATAAGGAGCATTTGGATGGGATTGGGTCAGACATGAAAGCTGATAGTAGGTGGGAAATCATCAGGAGAGGGTGCAGGATGCTACAGCACCTGTGCCAGAGTAAAAGCGAAATGCGGTGGGGCCCAAAAACCCTGTTGGTGGACCAGGGAGGTCCAGGAGGTGGTGTGGGAAAGAAAGCAGCCTATAAGCAATTCAAGTGCTCAAGGAGTGAAAGGGATCGAGGAGTACCGAGCTGATGGCTAGAAGGGCCACTAGAGTGGTGAGGGTGGCTAAGGCAAGGAAGGAGCAGAACCTGACCAGGGAAATAGGAGAGGAACAAGGGTTCTTTAGATACATTGGGGAAAAACGAAGGGTGAAGGGGCAGATTAGCAGGATTAAATCAGGGGAGAGATGGGCACAAGACCCGGGGGAGCAGGCTGAGGTACTAAATGAGTACTTCACCTCAGTTTTCACCAGGAAAATGGGGGTGCTGCATCATACATGGGAGGAGACAGAGATACTGAGGAGGGGGGACCCTTACCAATCGGCAGGTCTGGGGAGAGGGGGAGGCATCACTGGCAGGTGGGGGGAGGGCTAAGCAGGGAGAAGAGGTACCGGAAGTGGAAATCACAACAGAGAGAGTGAGGGAATCCCTCAGCTCCCTTAAGACGGAGAAAGCACCGGGGCTGGATAAATTACATCCCAGAGTGCTGAAGGAACTTGCAGATGTCCTGGCCAAACCCCTGGCAGAGCTTTTCACCATCTCTCTGAGGACAGGGTGGGTGCCCCAAGACTGGAAGGTGGCGCATATAGTTCCTATCCACAAGGGGGGATCAAGGGAGGTGGCAGGGAACTACTGGCCTGTCAGCCTGACATCGGTGGTGGGCAAGGTGATGGAGGGCATTGTCAAGGAGAGGCTAGGGGGGGACCTGGATAAGTCAGGGTGCCTGGATGATAGACAGCATGGATTCATCCCGGGGAAATCGTGTCAGACAAACCTGGTGGAGTTCTATGACTGGGTGACAAGTGCCTTGGACCTGGGTAGACCAGTGGATGTCCTCTTTCTAGACTTCAGCAAGGCATTTGACTCTGTTCCTCACGTGGGCCTGTTAGATAAGCTGGGAGAAATGGGGGTTGGGAACCAGATGATCAGATGGATAGGCAATTGACTCCAGGGCCAGACCCAGAGGGTCTTAGTTGGTGGGATAGTCTTATCCCCAAGGAGGGTCATTAGTGGGGTCCCACAGGGATCAGTCCTTGGGCCCCTTCTGTTCAATGCCTACGTATCTGACATAAGGACAGAAATCAGGAGTGAGATGAGTCTCTTTGCAGTTGACTCGAAACTGGGGGAGGTGGTGGATGGGGAGGAGGGGAGGGTGGCCCTACAGGGGGACCTGGAGGCTCTGGAAAGATGGTCTAGAAAGTGGAAGCTGAGGTTCAATGCAGGGAAATGCAAGGTACTCCACCTGGGGGCCAGAAACCCAGGCCAAGTGTACACCCTGGGGGAATGCTACAAGTCTCGATGGCTGAGAGGGACCTGGGGGTGGTGGTGGATGTCAAGATGAACAACTCTAAGACTTGTAGGAGGGCAGCAGCCAAGGCCAACAGGATGCTGGGATGCATCGCTAGGGGGATCACCTCCAGAAGGAGGGAAGTGATACTCCCTCTGTATAACTGCTTGGTGAGCCGCACCTTGAGTACTAAGTACAGTTTTGGAGGCCACACTTAAAGAGGACATTAACCTCCTGGAGAGGGTCCAGAGGAGGCAACAAAATGATTTGGGGCTTGGGGACAGGACCTATGAGGAGAGCTCGAAGAGCTAAATATGTACACATTGGAAGAGAAGGGACCGGGGGACATGATAGAGGTCTTCAGGTACATGAAGAGGGTAAATAGGGAGGAACAGTCAGGGTGCTTCAAAGGAAGGAGGAAGGGGCCACTAGAGGGCATGGGTGGAAGCTGGAGGAAGATTCAGGGGAGAAAGGAGGAGGTGCTACTTCACTGAGAGGGTGGTGGAGCCATGGAATGCACTGCCTAGGGGGCTGGTGGAGGCAGAGACAGTGGAGGAGTTCAAGAGGGGGTGGGACAGGTACAGGGGAAGGGTTCTGGAAGCAAAATCCAATGCAGCAAGAATATCCGGAACTGGGAAGGGAGAAGCCAGAGAAGGCGAGGGGGACAGCAAGGTCAGCACCCAGGGTGGGGCTGACCAAACAAGCAGACAAGAAATACCGTTAGGCCTATTCTGCTGGCATTTAGTATGTTAGTATGTTAATAGAATTTTTACAGACTCCTATTATCTGCAGTTGTTTCTTGAAAGAATTGACCCAGCCAATAATGATGAAGGTCATTGAACCAATTACAGTTCAATGACACATGACATAAATCAAACCTACCACCTCCTTTCATAAGCACTTCTTTAAATTATAATGTGAACATTGTACTATACTTGGAAATATTTCTAATCTATAATTTGTGAATATTTTATTTTTTCAGATAAGTAGTTATGTGAAAACAATATCCAAATGTATGTCATAATCATATTCTGTAACCTGTGATGCAAAACATTGTGCATTAACAAGCTGTAAAGCCCTACTGGTCTGCATACACTAAATTGTGTTGCCTATACATTTTATATGAAAAACCTATCACAATAAAGTTTTTGCTATAATACAGTATGCATAACAAGTTATTTTCCTGCATCAAGATGTAATGTTTTAACCAAACTGATTTCTGACAACCCAGATGATCCCAGTGTTCTTTTCCTTCATTTTTTTAAATTTTCCTTTCTTTTCACCCCACAGCTGGCGCTGTATATCAGCCTGGTCATGGTGCCTCCGTGCTTCCACCTCCGGCTCCTTATGCTCATCTCCCAGTACCCAGGTTTACCCCCATGAGGGTGGGGATGCTGCACTTGAGTACCACATGGCTAATAACTGCCTGGGGAGAGCAGGTTCCAGAGGCTAATTGAAGCCAGGGACAGGCTTCACAAGTGCCGCCAGCTGCAAGGAGTTTTCCTTGGTTTTGTCAGGGGTGGGGATGTGCAATGACATCCATCGTCTGCTCCGCCCTTCAGATGTTGGCGCCGGTAGCTGCTCGAACCCCCAGCTTCTGTCAGGGGGCCGTCGAGCACCATGCATGACCCATAGCCTCCCCAGAGGAGAAGAAGAGCTGTCTGTGGGATGCTCAATCCTACTCCCCCTTGGTTGCCGGTGTCGCAAGTGGAAATCCAACTGCTTCCCTGGTGGGCTGGCCTTTTTCCTTTAGACATTGTTTGGGTAGTCTGTCTTCACTCATGTGAGTCACCATTATGCAGAAGTTTGTTTTCCTTGGTATTGCTAAACTAAATAAATTTGCACAGCCCATTTCAGACATCAGAAAGATAGCTGAGACTGAATTGGGAACTCCCAAACCAGTATCTAGGAACTGCACTAGTGTTTTTTTTTTCACATGGAATTTTTTTTTTTATCCATACATATCATCATCATCATCAAATCTTTATTTATCCATATCATAGAGTCATACAGGACTGGGCATTATATTTAGCTCTAATTGATTGTAAAGCAGCAATTAATAAACTTTCCCTGTATAATGAATTAACTTTTTTAAACCAAATGTAGTTGTTTTTTATTTCTGTTCTACATTCTTCATGTTTATTCAAAAGACAGTAAGAAGCAAAAAATTTTTCCAAATAAACATAATCTCTAGCCATACCAAGTGACCACGCCAGCTCTCCATTTATGCAAAATTTTAGTAGAGCCAAATACCTTACCTTGCTTTTGTTTTCATTAATCTACAGCTTCAAATACCTTGATATAGCAGCCAGTTTATCTAGGATTTTTTTTTCTTTTTGTTTTGTAGTCCAGATCATGAGAGAAACAATAAAGCCAAGTCATCTGGGTAAGCTAATACTGGGCATGTTCAAGAACCAGTCATTCAAGAACCAGTCTTAAGAGAGTCTGAGAGTGGGTCGTCCAGGTTTACAAGGAGTTTATTGATACATAAACAAAAAAGGGTTGGGGCAAGGACACAGCCCTGTCTTATTCCCAACCCATTCTCCAGTTAGTAGGAAAGGTTCAAGACAGTTGTCCCCTATTTCCCACCTGAACCCAGCCCACATATCATTATAAAGCTCCTAATAATTTAAATTAACACTGGGTATATTCCTTACTCTTGCATTGTCTTCCATAATATATTGTGATATCAAATACTGAACCATAGTCTATAAATGCTACATATAGTTTTCAGCTGTTAAAAACATATTTTCATTAAGGTGATATAATACAAAGCAATTATCTATTGTGCTTCTACCAGGTCTGAAATCTGACTGGAAATTTGACAAGCCACCATGTAATTCAATCTGGTTACTCTAACCAACAAAATTTTTAGAAATAATTGTTAATAGGACATCCAAGAGACTTCTAGGTCTGTTCATACTAGGACAGATCTACAGTATTTCTTTTATGTTTGCTTGCGCATGTGCAGAAACATTATGCAGCAACAGGAAGGCGGGTTATGGAGTCTGACACTGTGGCAGCCAACAGAAGCAGTGAGTTTGGGACTTGGCACTGGTGGACCAGTGGAGGACAGCGTGCCGATGACACAGATCTCCAAAAGTGCCACCAAGTAGAAATGTTTTGCCGCTGCAATGAGGGTCCACCTCATCATTCTAGCATCAGCCATTCCGCTGCAATGAGGGAGTGACCGTCATTGCAGAGGCAATCTTCCAAGTGTTACAATTAAATTAAACATGGCAGCAGCTTGCCGCAGTCTCTTGGCCTCATGAAGCTGATTGGGGGCAATTCCCCTATTGGCAGCCCCAGCAGTTAATTGCTGACAGGGGAGCCCACTCCCCGTCGGCATGATATAACCCCTCCCCACTTGTGTGCTGGTGGGTGCCCAATCCCCTCAGCATCATGGCCCCCAAACAGTCATTCTTTGCCTATGAAGGGCCCAACCCCCATTGGCTTCAGTACCCCACTCTAAAAAATGCTGGTGGCACACTGGGAGCCCACCGCAGTGTGCTGAAATAAGCCTGGGGCAAAAGCCTTCCCACAACATTTTTTTATTTTTATCTCCCTGAAACAAAGGAAACGGTCCCACGCCGGTCACCATCCTCTCTCCCCAACCTGCACCCACCCACTGCACACCCGACCTCCCCACAGCCCCCTCACCCCATACTTATCTCCGGAGCCTGGCACGATGATCTTTGGTGGACCGGGAACACATCTGCACTCTTCAAAGCTGGCTGCGAACTGAAGAAATGCTAGTAAGCTGTATAATGGCATAAATAGGGGTTTTTTTTCAACTTTGGTGCATATCTCAGGCATTTTGTGAATTTTGGCACCAAATTTTCAACATGGGGTTATTGGGACCCTTCCTCATGAATTCAGGCACTGTCATGGCATTATTCAGTCCCAAAAGGTGATTTTGTGGTCACTGCGGAATCACCTCCAGAACCAAGTAACAAAGAAACAGTGCCAGTGTTCATGAGGTGGTCTCTCAAAAGCCTAAGTTGCAAATTTGGTGAAAAAATCAAAAATGACTGTTTATGAGTATGCATTGTGCAGTTTCCATGCACGCTCGTAACTTCACACATTTGTAATATTTTCACTCCAGATTTTCAACATTGACATTTTTCCACACCTCCTTATGAACAGTACAGCTGTTATTTTTCACATCCTGAACAAAATGTGTTTTCGTGCTTCCAGCGCAGAATAGCGTGGTCACTGTGAGAAGTCAGTGTTTGGGACAGATTAAAAACAAATCACAGTGACACTGTTCATGAGCAGAGGTGCTAAAATGCCTATGTTGAAAATTTAGTGACAAAAGTCCATTAAATGACTGTGTTACGAGTGTATGTTGCGCAGTTTCCCACACCCTCATAATTATGTCCATTTGTAATATTTTCACTCCAGGTTTTCAACATTGCCATTTTTTCACACCTCCTTATGAACAGTACAGCTGTCATTTTTCATATCCTGCCCAACATATGCATTTACACATCTGGCACAGAATAGTGCAGTTGCTGTGGGAAATCAATGTTCAGGACAGATTAGGAAAATCATAGTGACACTGTTCATGAGCAGAGGTCACAAAATGCCTATGTTGAAAATCTGATGAAAAAATTCCACTAAATGACTGTGTTACACACATGTATTGCGCAGTTTCCACATAAGCCCAGAAGTTTGAGTATTTTTAATATTTTCACTACAGATTTTCAACATTGCCATCTCTTCACAGCTCCCTATGAATGGTACAATTGTCATTCCTCACATCCTGCCAGATCTGTGCTTTCATGCATTTGGTGCAGAATGGCACGGTCACTGTGGGAACTCAAAGTTCAGGACACATTAACAAAATCACAGTGCCACTGTTCATGAGAAGAAGTCCCAAATGTTTTCATGAGGTGGGGGCCACAAAAAGGTCATGTTGAAAATTTGTAGTGTAAATACCAACAAACGCCGGGCGTTAGGGTTTCTAACCATAATGTCCCACCTGTACGAACCTACAGGCATCAGGGGTATGCCTTTGGAATGTTGACTGTAATGCTATGCCATTCCACCCCCACCGCACCACTCTGCTGCCATTGACAGGCATCGAGGTGTGCCTTGAACTCTTCAGCCCCACAGTTCACCCCGTTCTCCTATACTGCACCCATTTCAGCATATGTCCTTATGAAATGGGGTGATTGTACAGCCAAACATCCCAAGACACACCTCAACATGTGTTGGTATCTGCAGGATAGGGTGAAATGAAATGGCATGAATGTTATGGGTGGCAACCCAAACATATACCCCAATGCCTGTCCATCTCTGCAGTGTGGAGGTGGGGTTGGCGTGAAGTTCAGTACTTCGCTGCCATTCTTATTCTGCATCTCTCTAACTCCTGCTTTTCCAATGCTAATACCAGCAAGCAAACATTTGGCATTGACAAATGCTTCTTTATAGATGGGCACAATTTCAGTACCCTTCCACAAGAGAGGAAAACGTTTTTCAAGCATACACTTATTAAAACATTTTGCCAGGGTGACTGACACACATCACTGAGGCAGATATAGACATCAGAAGGAATACTATCAGGGTCAGGGGCTTTGTTTCAGGGAATTTATTGCATTGTTAACCTCCACCACTAAAACTGAGTCAAATTGTTCACTGTCACTGATACCATGGTAAATTACAGTATTGTTCCTATTCCCACTGTCATCACTGAAGATATTTTTATAATGTGAAATCCAGTTTTCCTTTGAAATATTATTATTTTCTTTACAGTTCAGGTTTGTTGACCCTTTAGCTACTAAGAGTCAAAATTCTCACAATCATTTGCATGTACAATAGCAAGTATTATTTTCCACTATTCTCATAATGCTCTGCTTTCCTGTCTGCCAGAAAGGTTTTATACTGCTTTCTGTACTGAGTCAGTTACCTGCAGTTAATTTTATTAACGTGACCCTTTGTTTTCCTTATACCATACAGCAATTTACTATTTCTTACAAACTTTATTAAACCATCCCTTATTTTTAACATTTGGGCTCTTCACCTCAATTTAGAATAAGAGTCTAATTTTTGAAAATATTAAATCCACTGCCTCAAAATACTTTGCAATGGTCCCTTTGCTTGGAAAACTTTTCATCAGCACAAGCAACTGTGAGGCAAGTCTAGCTTCCAGTAAGATATACAACATTAACATTTTCTCATTAACAGTTTTATCAAAATACAAATTTCAATTCAACTTCAATTGTTTTTGGTGAGCAAATTGAGGGATGGCCCCTCTTTTACATTTGCAACCAATAACAATACAGTACATACATTTAAGTAACACATTATGACGCTTGTGTACATACAAATATGATTCTATTTGTAGTCATTTGAAGAGTTATCATTCAGTTTGCTGTTAAAGGGATGTAGATCAAATTCATCCAGAATATCTATAAGAAGACCACCATTGTGGTTTAATATTTATCTTGAGGTAGTCTTGTCCATTTATCAGCATAGGTTTCTACCCAAATGGCTATTGAATTAATGGTAAAACCATCATAAACACCGATCCTTGTCTTCATGTCACCACAAATTAAGATATTTGCTTTACAATAATGATTGTGATATGTTATGATTGAATAGTATGAATATGTTATGAATAAGGCTGCAGTCCACAAAGACTACTTTTGCTCTGTCTTCACCAGGAAGGATAGCGACGCCTCCTGAGGCTGCCATCAAGACAACCATAAGAGGGATCCCAGGAACAGAGACACTAGAATTTACCAGGAATAGGGTATGGAAAGGGCTAGCAACCCTTAAGATGAGAAGACCCTGGGTCCAGATGGGTTACATGCAAGGGTGCTCAGAGAACTAGCAGATTAACTAGCTGAACCTCTGGCATGCATATTTAATAGCTCACTTCAGACAGGGATTGCCCCATGGGATTGGAGATTGCATAAGTGATTACACTCCATGGGGGTGGGGGGCAAGGAGCAACAGAAAACTACAGACTTGTCAGTCTTACCT
The DNA here is from genome assembly GCA_016271365.2 of Neoceratodus forsteri. NCBI lineage: Eukaryota > Metazoa > Chordata > Ceratodontiformes > Ceratodontidae > Neoceratodus > Neoceratodus forsteri. The sequence continues at coordinate 941,835,799 of CM057449.1, read as the reverse complement.
CTATCATGGGGAAGCTGATTGAGTCACTGCTCAAAATGAACCTAGTAAACTATCTGAAGGGCAATGGTCTCCAGAATAGTAGACATCACTGCTTTGTGTCAGAAAGGTCCAGTCAGAAACTACAGACCTGCCATTCTTACCTCTATCATGGGAAAAAATATGGAGTCACCACTCAAAGTGAACCTAGTAGATTATCTGAAGGGTAATGGTATCTAGGACAGTAGACAACATCGCTTTGTGTCAGGGAGGTCCTGTCAGACTATTCTAATACTCTTCTTTATTTATTTATTCATTTTATTTATGAGATCATCGGTTTACAGACCTTTGAGTCAAAGACTCATTTACAAAGGCACCTTATCAAGAGAGCAATACATCACAGCAAACAAAACAGTACAGTACAGTACATAATGCTTAAATTAAAAAGCAACCAGTGTTACAGGAAATCACTGGCAGTACAAGCTTGGTAATAGGTAGCTCACAGTAGTCATAATATAGGTACACGAGTACCATGTCAGGTGGCAACCAGAGATATTTTATTACATTAGATTAGATTACATTACATTTGACTTGATGAGAAACAAACTGGATAAAGGCCATGCTGTGGACCTACTTTACCTTGAGTTCAGTAAGGCTTTTGACTCTGTCACACATAGATGCCTGCTGTGGAAGCTAGAGGACCTGTGGCTAGGAATATAGTTAGATAGGTGTAAAATTAACTAAAAATGAGGCAGCAGTGGGTTGTGGTAAATAGAGTTAAATCAGAGGAGAGAGAGGTCATGATTGGTCATGTGTGGGGTACCACAGGGGTTTGACTTGGGTTTGACTTGGGCCTGGTGCTTTTTAACATGTTCATCAGTGACATAGGAGAAGGAATCCAGGGAAAAGTGATCCAGGTAAGGATAAGCCTCTTTGCAGATAACACTAAGCTCTGTGGAAGAGTAGATAGCACCAAAGGAATTAAAGAATTACAGGGTTACCTACCTGATCAAATGCTTGGTAGCTGAAATTCCATGCCAAAAACTGCAATGTAATGCACCTGGCAAAAAAGAACCCAAGAACAGAATACTAGATCAGAGGGGTTAAACTTAGTACCACTGCTGAAGAACAGAACCTAAGCATCATCATCAGTGACACCCTCAAATAGGCTAGCCAATGCAATAAGGCTTATAGTATGGCAAACAAGATGCTGGGGTGTATCAGGAGGGGTACTACATTGCGGTTTTTGGCATTGAATTTCAGCTGCCAAGCATTTGATCACCTCTCTAGTCTTTGTAGAAGACTTGGTTTCCTGGCCAAGGCACCTAGCTTCACCTGAGCTCTTTCCTTCTAAGATTGCTTGAAAGGACAGATCAGAGAACCTTACCAGAGCAAGGGAAAAGGATTAAGACTTCTTTTGGCTAAGCAGATTTACTGTGTGTTGTTATTTTTATTTTGTACTCACAGAGATTGCTACTGTTTGTTGCTTACATTTCATTGCTTATTTTTCTCTGATTCAAATTGTTGTTGCTGGTACACCTTCTTCTGCATTACTACAAGGTGTGCCTACAGGTGTGCTAACAGATTACTGCTGTAATCTTCTGATTCAAATTGTCTTTGCAAGGTATATCTTCTGTTACTGCTTTATTTTCTCTGTAGCAAAGTGTTTCTTACAGGGTATAGCTTCTCTGAAATTATTACAGGTGGTGCTTTACAGGTTTTACAGTTTTATCTAACATTAGGATAAGCTTTCAGGGTTACTGTATTTGTTGTTGACTGATTGTTTCTGCTTACTTCCTTGTTCTTTCATCCATGGTTCTTTTTGGCGGGGAAGGCCCACACCGCCTCGATCCCCAACCACCCACACTAAACTCCTTTATAGGGTACCACAGTTGTGACATTTCCTGTGGCAAAGCAGGAAGGGTGGATCAGTGGGCAGCCACAAGGTGAGCTAATTTACAGGAGCACTAGTAATTTAACTTGTTATAACAAGTTATATGAAAACAAAACACAAAATCAAACCATTACTTGCATTTTCTTCCTTCTAATTACTCTGACCAGGTTATAAACCCATCAACTTATCTGGAATGGATATCATTAACTGTAGAGACTGTGGAACACTTTTCAGGACAGTCTTATAGGAGTTAGGACACTGTTCTACATGCTGGGCCATTGGAGATCTTAGGGCTTAGCTCCAGACAGCATGGGCAGAGATTGCACCTCAAATTTCATATTCAAGAGGAAATACATTGTAAGGACCACCCGCCATTTCCCCAACATCCAACAGAAGAATCTTGACCACAGAAGGTAGTTGGTTAGGGAGGTTGGCAGGCGGTTAAGGAGGGGCAATCGGGTGCCCCATCACTCTGTGCTCTACAACATATTACCTCCAAAACCATATAAACACTAGAAACAGGTATCTGCCTCTATCTCTGAAATCAAACAAAGGAGCAGAGGACACTGCAGAGCAGGACACTGCAGCACAGGAGCTAGCACAATGAAACTCGTCCAAATCAGGAACCAAAACAAAAAGCAGAAAGGAAATCAAAAATTTTCTGATCATAGGAGACTCCATGATTCAGAGGTTGATACCCATCTCCAGCCAGGGTAATGGTTAGATGCCTCCCAGGTATATCAGCATGGAGAGACACTGACCAATGCTAAAATTGTTCAGAAAGCAAGAGAAAACATTGACATCCTGGTACACAAAGAGACTAATGATCTCGCCAGCTGATCACGTGGAGACCAAGGAACACCTGACCAGGCTGGGTGACAGACTATCATCCATTTCATCTGACATCTCCTTCTCTGAGATCCTGCCAGTCTGGGAGAGGGGGGCAGATTGACGGAAGGTCAGAGAAGGGGAGATAGGGGAGCCAAACATGTGGCTCAAGGGCTGGTGCCAGGAAAAAGGACATAGATTTGTAGGGAACTGGCAGCAGCTCTGGGAGCAAAAAGTTCTTTAAATTTGATGAACTGCATCTGACTAAGGAGGAGTCAGTGCATTGGGGACAGAAGTTTGATGTCTTTGCAGAATATTTAAACTAGCAAATGGGGGCGGGGTGCAGCACCCCTACGTCGAATGGGAAAACACCCCTCCCCTCAGCTAGTGGTCAAACAGGGATTCAACATGTTTGCAGTTCATTTGCATCACCAGGTAAGAAAAAAGGTTCGTCTTCCCATACGACACACAGAGGAAATGCCAAACCTCACCCAACAACTAACACACCGAAATCTGTCCAATGGAAAATCATGTACAGAAATTATCACAGCCTGGGAAATAAGATCCCAAACCTGCAGGCAATAATGTCAAAGGCTAAACTGGACATAGTAGCAATTAGTGAGATGTGGTTTACCAGTAACCGCACTTGGGAGACTTCAGTACCTGGCTATGTACTGTTCAGAAGAGACCGATGTGCAAAAAGGGGAGGGGGGGTGGAGTGGCCCTGTATGTCAATGAAAATATCACAGCTACAGAAATTTTGAATACACATAAGGAGCCAGAAGCAGGAAACAAGAAATGGGACAGCCATAAGAACTGAGGTTGTCTACAGGCCCCAAGACCAGGGGGAGTACACAGACGCATTACTGTTAGAAGATATACAAAACATGGCAGCTAAAGTGGAGGTTCTGATAATCGGGGACTTCAACATGCCGGATACAGATTGGTCAATACCAGCAGGAACATCTGCCAGAACTAGACACATGGTAGATTCCCTGCAGGGGGAGGGCCTCAAACAACTGGTACAACAACACACAACAGACAGAGCTATCCTAGATCTAGTACTGACTAACAGGGAAGAGATCACAGATCTCCAGGTAGAAGGTCACCTGGGGGCCAGTGACCATCACATGGTATGGTTCACTTTGGCCACTACATCTAAATCATCCATTCCAAGGCAAAAATATGAGACTTTAGAGGCTGACTTTGATAAGATGACCAACAGAGTTAAGCTAGCCCTGGCAAAAGAAGCACAGGTGAGGGGGTACAGGCAAAGTGGGCAAGCATTAAGGATGTAATACTTGAAGCAACATCCAATTGTGTTGGACAGAAAAGGAAGTGCAAAGAAGAAGAAAACCACTTTGGTTCTCATAACAGTAGCCGAAAAGGTCAGAGCCAAAAGGCTGCCCTTCAGGAAATACAAAGGAACACAGCGGGATGAAGATAGGGAGGCATATCAAACTGCTCTAAGGGAAGCAGGGAAGGCAGTAAGGCAGGCAAAGTCCCAAACTGAGGAAACACTAGCACGAACAGTAACAAAAGGTGACAAGACTTTCTATAGATATATTAGTGAAAGGAGAAAGTCCAGAGGGGGTATCGCTAAGCTCAAAGGAGAAAAGGGTGTGTGTGAGGAGGAGGACCATGTAAAAGCATCTATCCTAAATAGATTCTTTTGTTCAGTATTTACTGAAGAGAAGGTAGGGCAGGGCTCATAGCTCAGCACCATGGACACAGGGGGGAAGGAGGTGAGCACTACACCCTTCACAAAAGAAAGGGTCCTACACGAGCTTGGTAAGCTCAGGGTGGACAAGGCAATGGTTCCTGATGGCATACATCCCAGGGTACTAAAGGAGCTAAGGATGGAACTAGCAGAGCCATTATCAGAACTGTTTAGTGAGTCTCTGAGCACAGGAAAGGTCCCAGAAGACTGGAGAACAGCTCACGTGATCCCGCTCCACAAAAGTGGTAGCAGGGAGGAGGCAGAAAACTACAGATCAGTCATTCTTACCTCAGAAGTGGGTAAGATTATGGAGACATTCCTTAAGGAAGCATAGTGCAACACCTGGAATCCATAGGGCACAGGATACAAGACAACATATGTGTACAGGAAGGTCCTGTCAAACTGATCTCATAGATTTCTTTGACTGGGTAACCAGAGTGGTGGACCAAGGGGGAGCAGTTGATGTCACCTACCTTGACTTCAGCAACGTTTTTGACACTGTTCCACATAGAAGATTGATAAATAAGTTGGGTAGGCTTGAGGTGGGTCAGATGTTGGTCAACTGGGTGGCAAACTGGTTGATGGGCAGAAAACAGAGAGTGGTGGTAAATGGTATACAGTCAGAAGAGATACAAGTCACAAGTGGGGTACCTCAGGGATCAGTCCTGGGGCCAGTCCTCTTCAATATCTTCATTAGTGACATTGCAGATGGACTGGAGGGTAAGGCTTGTCTGTTTGCAGATGACACCAAGATCTGCAACAGACTAGATGATCCAGATGGGGTGAGCAGAATGAGAAGAGATCTGGATAAACTAGCAAAATGGTTAGAAGAGTGGCAACTGGGATTTATTGCAAAGAAGTGCAAGATCATGCACATAGGGAAGATAAACTCTGAAGCCACCTATATCCTGGGAGGGGAGTTGCTGGCAGTCACAAAGAAAGAAAGAGACTTGGGCATCATCATCACTGATGACCTGAAATCATCCAAGCAGACCTCTAAAGCAGTAGGTAAGGTTTGGGGGATGTTAAGGTGTATTAGTAGGGGTATCACAAGTCATAAGAGGGAGGTAATAATCCCTCTTTACAAGACACTGGTTAGGCCCCATCTGGAGTACTGCGTGCAGTACTGGAGGCCACACCTTCACAAGGACATTAACCAAATTGAGGCAGTGCAGAGAAGGGCAACCAAAATGGTGCAGGGACTGCATCAGAAGACATATGAGGACAGATTAACGGAGCTCCATATGTATACCCTTGAGCAAAGGAGGGAGAGAAGTGATATGATCGAAACATTCAAACACCTTACGGGCATTAATATGGTGAAAGAGTCTAACATGTTTAAATATAAGAAAAATAGCAGGACAAGAGGACACAACATGAGACTAGAGTGAGGCCGATTAAGGAGGAATGTGAGGAAATTCATTTTCACAGAAAGGGTGGTGGATGCATGGAACGGTCTACCTCAGGAAGTGATGGCCGTGAATACAGTGCAGGGCTTCAAACAGGCATGGGATAGTCATAAGGGAGCAAAACAGATGAGTATGAATAGATAGGCCACTGACAGAGCAAAGGCCGATGGCACATTTATAAGGTAGAAAAAGAAATGAGCAGACTGGATGGGCCTTGCGGTCCTTATCTGCCATCAACTTCTATGTTTCTATGTTTCTATGTTATATATAGTATGAAGAAAGAAGTGACACTCCTCCTACTACCCCTCTATAGATCCTTGGTGAGGCCACACCTGGAGTATTGCACCCAGTTCTGCAGCCTTCACCTTAGAAAGGACAAGGGTAGGCTAGAGGTGGTATGGCATAGCGAGATGAAGATGACCCAGGACAAGCAGGGGAAGCCCTACAAGAAATGCCTAAGGTCATTGAACATGTATTCACTGAAGACCAGATAGGAGAGGGGGGACATGATAGAAACCTTTAAATTCCTGAAAGGCATGAACAAAGTAAATTATGAGGAATTATTTATCAGGAACTCCAGTTCAACAACAAGAGGGCATGACTGGAATTTGACAGAGAGAAGGTTCAGAAGGAACATGAGAAATAATTATTTCCTGAAAGTGTGGTGTAACCATGGAATGGCCTGCTGGCCAAGGTGGTAGGTGCTAAGACCATGGATGGCTTCAAAAAGGTGTGGGACAGAGCAAAAGGAATAGCGCTCACTTGTAGTGACACGCTGGGGAAAAGGAATAAGAAGACTATTGGGTAGGGTTAAAACCCTGGATCAGCACGAGGTTGTGGGATTATATAGGGCCAAATGGGCAGTTGTGATGGACCTTTGGTCTTTTTCTGCCATCACAGTCTATGTTTCTGCGTTTCTAACTTCGCAGTCTATCCCACAAATTTATATCATAACATTTTGAGTTATAAGGTGGCATATAAGAGTTGATTAAGATTATATTAATATTGCTGGGTTTCCAATTAAAGTTTACAATAATAACATTTGGCCTCTTGCTCAGTCAGAACACTCTTCCTGTTTTTATTCACTTTATCATGGTAATAATACCCCTATCCTCCTACCTAATTTCTCAAACTTCTTACTCGGGCTGTGAAATATTTCATATCCATTAAACACGATATCATAATTGTCTGAGTGCCATGTTTCCTGTAAGCACACTATCCCAAATTTTGTCACAAATGACTTCCAGTCAGTATCTGCAAATGTGTTGTCTAATCCAGCAACTTTCCATGACCGACAGGCTACCTTAGGCTCCACTTTATCTAACTGAAGAATCTCACTATCTGATATTAAATTCCCTGCAGCTGTAATACACTGTGCTCTGTTACAATCAATGCCATAAGATGAGTGTGCCTTATGTACTCCAGTTATTATCTGCTAAATCTAATAATGCCTCAGATCTATTATGGATAGATATTATACGGTCATATTGCTCAAATCTATTTAAGGAATTATTCCTGTCTCTGTAGATTCTATTCCTGTTGTTTATCCAGTGTTATTCCTTTATTTTTTTACAGTAATATCAATTTCCCTGCAGTATTCCACCCTACCTTTCCCTGCATCTTTGTTACTTCAACTCTTTCCAACTGTACATGTATGTTCCTGAATTTTTGAATATATTACATATAGACCTTGTCAGTGTGAACACAATTTCCTTGTACAACTTTCTAAAATCAAAAAAAACTTAGAATAACAGCAGCATCCTCTCCAGGCCCACTCATTGATCTCATTTTGTTATTTGGTCTATTACTATAATCTAGAGAGCCACCATTCATCCAGATATAATTTGCTGCTTTGCGCACCATGCAAATTATGCAAGTACATTTTTCATCAACCTCATTACAACATCTACAAATATTTAAAATTACTTCCTTCTCTACCATGAGTCACATTTCTACCTTTAATAATTTAAAAAATAATTCATTCAGGGAGCAGTCTGTTTCTTTATGGCACCTGTAAACTCAATAAAATCTAATAATACCAATCTCAGCTCCTGGAAATTTGTTCTCATCTGTGCAGCATTAGCTATTAATCACTGTGTCTAATTTATCTTCAAAATATTTGTGTTCAGCCCAACTTGACTACCAGGTATCTGAACCCCTATATTCTCCTGTGTATTTACAACTTCACTGTGTTATGCACTACCAACAGCATTCTTCCTGAGATCTACCTCTTTATTCACAGTTTCTATTTGTGGGTATTCTTTACACAAATATTTTCTACTATGTGAACTTCCTTTCTTCCATGCTGTCTTCCTTATTTCTTAGTTCTTTTCCTTCCTCTTTACCACTATCCACCCACCCCTTGGTTGAACATTATTATTTTTTTTCTTACTTTTCTTACCCTTTGTTGAATCTATTTGTTCTGTCAATATTATTGAACTAAATTCTAATATCTTCTGACCATCATTGCTAATGTTATTTAAGATTACAGAAGAAGATTACTCCTTTGGAAGAGGCAACTGTTTTCATAGCTCCTAAGATATCATCTAGTTTTGCCCCATTGACTGGTATATTCTTTCTGCAAGTCTCCATCTCATTTCTAATCATTGCCAATGGTTCCATTAAGTTCACTGCATATGAATGTCTCATAACATTAACAGTATCTTTACTTGGATATGACAGAGTATAGTGAGTCAGGCTTGTCTGAATCCAAATCATAACTACATAAAAAGTCTACTTTTGAAATATTGCCCTCCCTCCCTCCCTCCAGTATCCCAATTCTTTTCTAGGCAGCTGGAAAGTTGTGTATTTTGCTAATCTAGCTACAGTATCACAATTCTTTCTACACAGCTAGGATAGTTGTCTATTTTGATAATCCAGGTCTTTAACCCCTCTGTTGTTTGTTGTAACTCTTTTAGCACTGAGGGCATTTCAAACATAGTTTCACTTTGCTGATCATTGTGACAAAGAAAACCAGGAAGCATTAAATTGATGTCTTTCTGTTGAACTGTGGAGTTTGGTAAAAACAGAATGTTCTCGATCAGACCATTCTCATTAAGGTCACCACCCCCTTCAAAAACTGAACTAGTGTTCCCTTTAAGAGAAGTGTTTGAAATATCTATCAATACATTTTGGAATTTTTCTGTGAGCTATTCTTGATTCCTTCCCAATTTTCTTATTCAAAATGTAAGTTTACAGGTTGAGCTTTCACAGTTCTCATTTTATCACAAATCAGAGTTAATGATTTACCCACAATTGTAGTAAACTTTGTCCTTTCTCTATCATTATGACACTACTATAAAGACATATTTGTTTTTATTCTGATTTTGCAATAATTTCCATTATTTTTGGTTGCATTTTGTCTACATGTGAAATTTTCCATTTATTGCTTACTTTTTCTTTTTTATTCTTCTTTTCCCCCTTCCTTGTACTATTCTTAATAGTAATTTTATCCCTGGTCATCAACACTGTTTATTAACACAGTGGCATTACGCCCCCCATAATGCAGCTTCCTTCTGTTTTCTTGTGAAAACCATTGTCAAAGCATCAATGAAATTTTACTTTCCAGTATAAAGCATCAGACTCTAATAGAAAGGAAACTGACGAGATTATAGTGGCACAGTAGCATCACTATAGTTAGGGGTGTGTAGGCTGTTTAATGTTAAACCCCTAAATTTGCACTTCAATAGCTTTGTCCCCTTTCCATGGATTTGCGAAAAAAGTTTGCATGTGCAGTCTCATGGGCAAGGTCTCTTGATGTACCAAGATTTACTCCAGTCAGATGTGCAGATTCTGAGATCTAGATAGAGAAAAAATCGGGGGTGGGGGTTGTGTTTTGTCATGGTCTAGCACCCAGATGGCTAGTAATTTTGGTCAGAAATTTGCAGAGTAAAAAGGGCGTGCCTTAGAATGTTGCCTTTTAAAATTTAATCCATTCCAGAATTATAAGGATTTGGAATTGTGCTTCTGAGCATGCTCAGTATGGTCTTTTGGATATCTGTTTCATATGAAACAAACATTTGGGGATGCAAAACAAGATTCTATTTTGTATAGGGGATAATCTTGTTTCACATGGTAGTCATCCCGTTTCCAAAAACAGAACTTTTTTAAAACAACCTAAAAATCATATCTTGCAGAGACACCAACACATGTATCTTGCTAAACAGAACCCCATTAACTGGATTCTGCAGTTAGTTTTGAGGAAAAGGATCCAGAAATGTGTTTTTAAAACAATTTAAAAGTCTTGTTTCATGAGACAATTATCTTGTTTTCTATGGCCTCATAAAACATGAAAAGGGCCGAACAAAACACGTTTAGAGTCATACGAATCAAGAATTTGGACTTAGTTTTTTTTTTCACATTCTTGTTTCATGTGAACCAGTCCTGTTTCATGAGAATAACACAATCTCATGAAATAAGATTAGTTCATATAAATAATCAGGATTTATCTGGACTTAGTTTTTGGTTGATTTTTTTTTTTTTTTTTTTTTGCACATTTGTACTTTAACAAGCTAATCCTCTGTCAATATTTGGAGTTATTGGACAATCTATAAGTGAAAAGAAAGGTCTCAAGGAGTACTTCAACACTAACACACAATACCCTCCAAACAATTCAAGGGCCGTATAAAACACATAAAAATTAAAATTCCCATAGAATAAGATTGCAACTTTAAGAAGCCATACTGTAACTCCAGCACTCTTTGGAGGGAAAGGACAATATATGTGTCAAAGACAGAGGTCAGAATAGGTACTACAATACTACCACATAATACCACCACCCAAAAAAATTAGGGGCCATTTAAGAAAACATGAAAATGAAAAAAATGAAAATTCCCATTGGATAACATTACAGATTGAACAACTGTACCTCTGTCAGTCATTTCAGCTGAGGGAGGAGCTATATATCAAAATAAAGGTCACAGTGAGTACTACAAGATGAAGTCAATAAGGAGTGCCAACTGAAAATACACATATAAAAATAAAAATTCCCATAGAATAATACTGCTACCTTAACAATATTTGAAGATGAGGGACAATGTTTATGCATATATATATATATATATATATATATATATATATATATATATATATCAGAGGCAAAAACTCCATTCAATGCATTAGTTAGGGTTGTTCCACAGTGACAAAAGCAAGGAAATTTGGTGCTAGGGTTGAAAGCCCCCATTGGACCCCCCAGCCCACCCCCCAACTGGCATCTGGGTGCGCATTGGGAGTTGGCTAACTCTCCCCATCACATGTGTGAAGAAGCAGAGGTATAGGAGAATGGGGTGAGAGTTGGGATCGATGACCCCAACTCGCACCACAATGCGGTTGGGGGTGGGCTGGGTCCAGGGGGTCTTTCAACCCTAACACCATTTCTCGCTTTGTCGCTGTGGAACAACCCTAACTAATGCATTAAATGGAGTTTTTTGCCTCTAATTTCCTTTCTTTTTGAGAATGATGACGAGAAATAGTGAATGTAATGTGGCAGCATTACCCCTTCGGGCCCCATGCTCCCACCACGTGATGTCTTGTGACATAGTAACAGGAACAGCAATGCAAACAGAAGCGCAAACAGTGGCGCACATGGTAACACAAACATAAATTGTAAAGGAACCGTTAATAGAAACGCAAGTGCAAAGTGACACCGAAGTGAACAGTGACCCAAACGGACATTGAAGTGCATACGAAAATGCAACTGGTAACGTGAAGAGTGATGGCAGTGGTATTTTAAATGGAAATGTTAAGTGTCACAGCAAAAAGAATGCAAAAGGAAACAGAAACGGAAACACAAACACAAGCACACATGTAAACACAAACCATAACGAGCACAGGCATGGTACCGCAATTGTAAATGCAAATGGTAAAGTTAATGTGAAGAATGATGCCAAAGAAAAGAGAAACAGAAATGGTAACAGAAGAACGTACAGAAATGCAAACCGAAATGTGCACGGGCACAGTGCCGCAATTAAAGCAAATGGTAACGGTAACAGCAACAATAATGCCAAAGGAAAAAGAAATGCAAATGCAAGTGAGTACAGAAATGTAAACCGTTACATGCATGGTCAAGGTACCACAATTGTAAATGCAAATGGTAACAGTAACAGCAAAAATAACGCCAAAGGAAACAGAAACTAAACAGAAACACAAGTGCATATGGAAACGCAAACCATAACATACGTGCACGGTACCGCAACTGCAAATGAAACAGGTAATGGTAAAAGCAACAATAACGCCAAATGACACAGAAACTCAAACGCAAGCGCAAGAGAAAAAGCAAATTGTTACGCACACGGTGGTGTAGACGGTAACAGTGCCGCAAACGGTAATGGAAACGCAACTGGAAATGCTAACTGGCACAGTAATGAAAGGGCACACCCTTCTTGTCCCAAAAAAATGCATTGGAAAAAACAGTGAAAACAAAGGATGTATACATAACAATCAGCATCAGAGCAGAAAATGAGGACTTGGAATATTAAATTGCTTATATCTCAGGAACCGTATGACGTAGAGAAAAAATTTAAATGTCATATGAATTCTGGCTTTCCTGGCTAGTTTTGTACTTAGGCCCCATTTGGCAGGCTAAGTATTTTTGTGATGAAAAGTCCGTATCTAGCACCGTTTCCGAGATACAGGCCCCGAAAGGCGTGACGAATGCCGTAATGTTATCCAACTGGAAAAAGCATCAAATCCGGAGTGCCGTCACTGTGCCGCCCTATAACTTTTTTTCACCAAACTACCAAAATGCACATCAGTGGGATCTTGGCTTTCTTCCCTCCAAATTTCAGCCCAAAAGACCAAACCATTATTTTGCAGCAGGGCGGCAAAGGATTCCTGTAATGCAGCGAACACCGTAATGTTATCCTAAGGGAAACAGTGTCAATTTTGGAGTGCTGTAACTTTGCTGACATGTAATATTTTTTCACCAAACAAGTGAGAGGCACATCTGTGAGATGTTGGCTGCTTCCTCTCCAAATTTCAGCCCAAAAGACCAAACAGTTCTTTTGCAGCAGGGTGGCAAAGAATTGCTGTCATTTTACCATAGCCTGGAAAAGTACTGTAGGTCTTTATGAAGCTTTTACAAATTAATTCGACAGTGTCAAATGTGAAAGCATAATTTGCAAAAGTACTTTTCCAAAATTTTAAAACATATTTCTGGGTGTTTCACCCCAAAATAAAGACATGGCTAGCGTCCTCAGGGCCCAACTAGGTGAATACAAAAAATGAGGTTGCTAAAGGGTCCCAAATTTAAATTGCAAGCATTTTTCTGATCACCAACTGAAAGCGAAATGGCAGATTTGCGAAAGTAAAGGGGCATTTGCAAAAGTAAAAACTGCATTTGCGACACTTTCAAACTTTTTGTTAACTTTTCCATTGACTATAATGGGAACTTGCTTTTTGAATAACTTTTGAACCATTTAATACTTTTTCCTGAAATCTTCAAAGGCACATCAGGAACTCCAGACGCATGTTCTCTGAAGTTTTCGGAGTGGTCACACAAACCGTGCGACCTGTAGGTGAGAGCAAAGAAATCGCGAAAAAGCATAACTGCGCAATTCATTGTCGCTTAATAACTCTGCACCCATATATCTGACTGATATGAAGGTTGACAGATCCCAAGATCTACCATGCCCAATTGTGTATACCAAATTTCAGACAAATCCATTAAAGGGTGGCAAAGTTATTAAGTGCAAAATTTGACCTTTAACCTTAAAAGTGCTACTCAACTCTAACTATGGTAGCACTACCATGCTACCATAATATATATATATATATATATATGAGAGAGAGAGAGAGAGAGAGAGAGAGAGAGAGAGAGAGAGAGAAGAGAGAGAGAGGTATTAACAACAAACAAAAATGGAAACGGACTTGGGGTAATCATATTAGATGACCTTCAGGTTAGCAAGCAATGTGAGAAGGCAGTAGGGAGGTCTAGGGGGATACTGGGATGTATAGGGAGAGGCATCACCAGCAGAAAACAGGAAATTGTTATCCCTCTGTACAGAAAGTTGGTGAGACCCTATCTGGAGTACTGCATCCAGTTCTGGAGATCCCATCTCCACAAGGACATAGACAGGATGGAGGCAGTCCAGAGGAGGACAACTAAAATGGTGCAGGGTCTGCAAGAGAAACCATATGAGGAGAGATTAAAGGAGCATAATATGTATACCCTTGAGGAAAAGGGGGACATGAAAGAAACTTTTAAGTACCTCAGTGGAATCAACAAAGTCCAAAAGGTAGCATCTTTCAGAAAAGAAGTGCAAGAACAAGGGGACTGAATTTGAAGATGAGGGGCGACTCAATGGCAGTGAGGAGTATTTTTCACAGAGAGGTGGTGGACAATGGAACGCCCTCCTGAGGAGGTCTGGGGTCTAAACTGTGGAGAATTCTAAGAATGCATGGGACAGACATAAGGCAATTTTTGTGGGGGTAGGAAGAAATAGGCTGTTGGTTAAATAGGATCTGCAGCTTATCCTGTAGGTAGGGAAATGGGCAGACTAGGTGGGTCAAGTGGCCCTTATCTGCTGTCAAAGTCTATGTTTCTATGTGTATGTGTATATATATATATATATATATATATATATATATATATATTTATTTGTTATTTATTTAAAATTAGTAACCAGGAAAGGCACACTGAGCCAAAGCTCATTTCCAGATGCGACCCAGGTGAGAGTAACATAGAGGAGAATAAAATGTCAGTACAAATTACATTACAATTGTGTACAGATATATACAGGAGTAGAAAGTGATATAGTACAAGTTGCATTTCAGAATTTACAGGTATATACAAGAGTAAAATATTGTTTAGGCATAATGTTACATAGGATTAAGCACAGACATTTTGAGCAAAAACAATTAAACATAACTAATAGCTTTTCCTGCTGCGCCTTGATTCAAATTTCAGCCCCTTTAAGAGGGATCTGGGGCTAAACATGGGAAAAGTTAGGGAATCAGGGGGAAGCCTGGATGGGTCAAAACAGAGACCGGTTGTGGTCATGGTGGGAGGTATGGGAAGATAAGGAGGAGATAAGGGAGGGTGTCTGCACAAGGTCTGAAGGAGATGCAGGGGGTTAGGAGCATTGCAGGCACTGGAGAGAGAGGAGGAGACTAAGGAGTCTTTTGAGGGACAAAAGAGGGGAAGCAAGACAAAGGTCTGAGGGTAGAGTGTTTCAGAGGAGATGGAGGTGATGTGAGAAGGTGGACTGACCTGCCGTGGAGCTAGGGTGAGAGATGGAGAAGGTGCGTGGGTCTCTATGGTGAAATGAGTAGGTAGTGGATTCAGCAGGAGTAAGATGGGAGGAGAGATAGAGGGGAAGGGAGCTGAACCAATACTTTGCAATGAGAGAGGCACAGTGGACAGATCTCCTGTGAGACAGAGGGGTAAGGGAGAGGGGAACATAAAGAAGACAGTGGTGGGTGAGAGGAGGGAAGCGGTGGTGAAGCAGCAAAAGGAGTTTATAAGAGTGTCTAGTTAAGAGAGTGAAGAGGTTGAGCAGTGCCATAGATGACATCAGCATAATCAAGCACAGGCACAATTATTTTGAGTATAAGTTCATGTCGAGTCGGGTGGGGGAGGCTGACTTTGTGGTGGTAGAGGACTGCAAGCTTGGGCCGGAGTTTGGTGCAGATGGTGTTGATGTGTAGAGAAATTGAGGTGGCTGTCCAGCCAAACACCCAGATATTTGAAAGCAGAGACCTCTCAAGGAGTGAGCTGTCAAGGGTGGTGATCACTGGGGGCGGGGAGGGAGGCCAGCTTCTGCCTTGATCCAAATAACATAAAGACTGTTTTTTGGTATTGAGTTTTAACTGATTTTATTGGAACCAAGACTGAACTCTGTGAAGTAATGTTGAATCATGGGGAGGACACTGTTGTGGGATGGACTGGAGGTATAAATGACAGTGTCATCTGTGTACATGTGCATGTTGGAGGAGAGGCAGGCTGAGGAAAGATCATTTATAAAAAGAGAAAAGAAGATGGGACCAAGGATGGAGCCTTGGGGGATCCAAGATAGGATAGGGAGAAGAGCAGAAAGAGTGTCTCCTATTTGTACTGACTGCTGTGCGTTTTGGAGGTAAGAGCAAAATCAGTCAACTGTGCATATCGCAAGACCAAAAGAGGGAAGTTTTTGGAGGTGGAGTGAGTGGGACCAAGTTGATTGCTTTAACTAAATCAATAAAAACAGCAGTGGTGACTTGGCTTTGATCCTATGTCATGAGGATGGAGTCAGTGGTCTGCAACAGGGAGGTCATAGTGGAGTGTTGTTTCCAAAAGCCTGATTGCACCAGCAATAGAGAGGTGCTTGAGGAGAAGAGGTCTGAGAGTTTTACAAGAATAAGGGATTCCTGGACTTTGGCAAGGGAGGGGAGGAGGAAAATGGGCCTATAATTTCCAGGGGAAGAGGATCTCCACCCTTGCACAGGGGTAGGACTCTGGCTGACTTCCAGGCTTTGTGAATAGTAGCTGAGGAGAGAGAGAGAGATGAGTATGTATGTTAGGGAGTCTACAATAGCTGGTGTGGAGATGTGGAGCAGTCTGGGGTGGGGCGTAGACTTTGGAGGTTGAGAGACATAAGTGGAGTATAAACTCCAAGAGGGAGAAAGGAGGAAAGAGTTGGCCAGCGGGGGAGGGTGGAATTTTGATGGACAGGGAGAAATGTCTGATGTGGGGGTAGAGGGGGAGTCGGGTAGGGCACAAGAGACAAAGTACTTGTTGAACGCATCGGCAATGGTGGCAGGGTCAGTGACAGGGGAGCCATCAGTTTTAAGGACTGGGCAAGCTTGCTGTGAAGAGAGATCCAGGAGGCAGTGGATCACCTTCCAGAAGGAAGCAGGAGAGTTTTGGCTCTGCTTGAGCTGGGAATTGAAATAGGAAGACTTAGACAGGTGGATAGCGTTGGCGCATCTGTTTCATAGTTCTTTGTAAGACTGAAGGTTGTTAGTGGCATTGGATGCTTTTTAAAGTCTCCAGGCTTTGTTCCTAAAATGACACAAGGTGATAAAATCAGAAAAATCCAGGGGTAGTGGTGTTGTTTCACCCTGACTTTACTAAGGGGAGTGTGACAGTCCCAGGAGAGGTTAAAGATGTGTAAAAAGTGGGATGGGGTGAGGTCAGTATCTGGTGCTCTAAAAACAGGTAGCCAGTCTGCATTTAGGAGATCATGCTGCAGGGCAGTGATATTGAGAGACTGGAGGGGGTGGGTTCATGTGAATTTGGATGGGGAGTGGGGCACACGGATTTTGTGAATACAATAGGTGATACAGTGATTGCTGAGTGCATCAGAAAGCGTGCCCGAGGCACAGATGCGGTTGGGGTGGGAAGATAAAATTCAGTCAAGGAGTGAATGGTTTTGTGAGTGGGGGCTTAGATTGGTAGGTTCCTTAATGAGTTGAGAGAGGCTGAGGGCCTCTATAGTTAGGGTTGTATGCTTGGTGGTGGATGAGAGCCAGTCTTGATTGTAATCACATAGGAGCAGGAGTTCTCCATTTGCAGTGCGAGTAGAGACTGATGAGATGCCATTGACGATGGAGTTGTGGGGGGCTTTGGGTGGGACATATAAGGCACCTACATAGAGAGGGGGGTAGAGGATGGAAGGAATAGGTGGGCCAGAATAAGTTTGTGGGAGGAGGGGCCGAATTCTTTGAAGATTATGGTGTTGGAGATGGATTGCTTAATGTACAGAGCAGATCCCCCACCTCACTTGCCCATATCCTGCTGGAAGAGGTTAAAGTCAGGAACAGCAAGGGAGGAGTTGGGGATTTTGCCGGATAGCCAGGTTTCAGAGATGCACAGTATTTGGAGTGATATTTTGTAAACCATAGAGTGAGGGTATCAATATTGGGAGGAAGCTCCTGACATTGAAATGAAAGATGCAGAGGCCTTTGGTCAGAGAGGGCATGGCCACAGATGGGCATGATCGTGGGAGGAAAAATGAGGTGGAGGGTTGGGGTAAGGGGGCCAGGGTTAGGTTGGAAGTCGCCAGCAAGGAGAAGGAGGAGGAAGGAGAGAGGAAGGAGTGGGGGTATTTTGATCTGCCAGAGCTATGTATAGAGGGCAGGGTGGAGAGGTTTAGGCAGTAGTAAAGAGCCTCTGGGTTTAAGAGGTGGGAGGGGAGCAGGGAGGGGTGTATTCTAAGTGATAAAGGGAGAGGAGGGGGATGGGTAGAACTCCAGGAAAGGAGGGGGAAGAGAATGGGAATGGGGGAAAATGGGGCAGGCCAAGGGGAGATGGGAGGGTGGCGGTGGCAGTTAGTGAGTGCAAGAAGAGGATGAGCATAAAAGGTGAGACTGGGGAGGGGTGGTTGTGGAGGGAAAGGGCAAGAGAGTGGGGTAGAGGGTGGTATAGGGAGGTGTGTAAGCAGTAGAAACATGTGAGTGATAAGTGAATTGAGGAGAAGCAACATGGTCAAGGAAGAAAAGACCACATAGAATAGTAAGAAGGGAGGATGGGTGTAGCAGAGAGGAGAAACAGTGATAAGCAGTAGAGAGGGGCAAATCAGCAGTAGAGAAAAGGGGAATTAGCTGCTGGGGACTTTTTAAACAGCCTTAGTACAAGGTGTAACAGGCAGAGATACTGGAATGGAGCTTGGGGTGGTGGAAAATGCTGCTTATCGACTGGCCAAGCTATATATATATATATATATATATATATAACCCCAAAAAGTTCAGGGCCAAATAAAAACATGAAAACAAAATTTAATTTCCAAGCAGGAACTCTGTCACTCTTTGGAGTCAAGGGACAATCTATGTATCAAAAGAAAGGCGCCAATGAGTACTCTAAGACTAAGTCCCTACAAAATACCAGCTGAGAACAGACATATATGTTATTTTTATTTATTTTCAAAAGTTTCACCAGGAAGGGCATGCTGAACTGAACAGAAGCTTGTTTCAAGATGCGTCTTGGGGAGAAGGGGTAAACAGAGGAAAATAACAAATCAAAGCAATATTTACAAGGCAGGAAGAGAACATAATTTGTATCATTGAAAATTATACCTTTGAGCACAAGTATTCTTTTACAAAGGTTTCATGTCAAGGACAAGGACAATACACACAGAGAATTTAACAATTGAATACAAAAGGAGACAGTTCCAGAGGTGCGTTGTCAAGTGTCAGTACAAGCAGATAGTGCAAACAAATTTTATAACATATTAAGTTGTCAAGGACATGAAAGAGCAAGGAAAAGCAAGGGCAGATAATATAACAATAACTTATTAGGAGAGAAAATGATAGCAAAATACTTTACAATCAGTTACAAAAGGTGAATTTTTCAGTTATAGCATAACAAATCAGTTATATCATATAAAAAACATAAACATTAAAAAAATGAAAATTCCCTAGGATAACATTACAACTTTAACAAACCACAGGTCTGTCAATAATTGGAGTTAAGGTACTATATATATATATATATATATATATATATATATATCATGAAAAGGTGTCATGAACACTACAACACTAATACACGATCCCCCCCAAAATATTCATGGCATACACACTTCACCCCAAAATTACCTGCAATCTTCAACATAGTGCCAGACTAATAGGGAAAGTCCAATCACCATCAAAAATCCTCCAAAGTTGTATCTCCTCTTCCACTACAACCATGGTAAACTTCAGAGCAAACTGACAAAAATGTAATGACTTATGGTTAAAACACATTTCTGCCCATATACAATCAACCACTGGCAGTTAAGAGGGACACTTAATATATTTTTCCTTTGAATGAGCCCCACAAAAAACACAACCAAGCACATAAATTGCTTTTCTAGAGCCATGGCAGCACAGGCCCCTGAGGGTCCTGCACTTCCACAGCCAGATGAATGCATGCATGCATCTATGGAAGGATGCAAGTGTAGGACCCACAGGACCCTGCACTTCCATAGCCTGATGGATGTGTCAGGACCTTTGTGAATGAGGATATGATTCTACAGTCTCAAAATGTAAGGACATTCTTGCTAAAAACTATGTTAATGCACTAGTTAGGTTTGAGATTAAAGCAACAAAAGTAGGGAAATGTGGTGTTAGGGTTTCTAACCCCAACTCTACACTCTCCAAACAGGAAAAGGAGAAACATTATGGTTTTTGCTGTCCTGACTATTGGCAAATAAGGGGTGGGGTCTTTCTTGGGGTTCTCAACCTAAATGCTCACCCCATTCTATGCACAAGACAGACTGTTGGCAACATGTGAGGAGACACAGTTCTGAATGTTTAAAGACTATTTCACAATGGGGCGAGCATTAGGGTTGAGAACCCCACAGAAGACCCCACCACTGACTCACCAACAGTCAGTACAACAAAAAATGTTATGTTTTTTTTCCTTTTCCTGCTTGGGGGATGGGGGCAGACAGTTAGGGTTAGAAACCCAAATGCCACATTTCCCTACTTTTGTCATTTTAATCTGAACTGTAAGTGGCTCATTAATGCACTTTTTTGCAAAGAATATAAAATATATTCTATTTAAGGAATATAACTGCAGCACACCACACTAGAGTGTGATAAAACCAAATGCTTCCCATGGTGTAGTCAAACAAAAGTCTCCCTTGTGGTATAATATGGACAGCTCTTACCACAATTAGAGAAGGATAACTTAAAAATAATTTGTTTCAACTTCCCTTCTCCTTAACTTTCCTGCCATTTTATGATGAGCCATATTTACATGCTGAGATTTCAATCTGTGCTTTAGTGGCTTCATTTAGGTGGGTCTGTTTCTCCATTCAGATTCAGCCCCCTAAGCCTAGGAATAATGGCATAGTTTTTGGCCAGTGTCAGGCCTCACAGTAAATCTCTGGAACTGCAAGTTAAAACACACAGGCAATTCCAACTGTTACTTACTGGTACAGTGAGTTCTAACTGATCTTAGTTCTCAGTAAATGAAAAACTATTACTGTATTCAAATACCTCAGTATATCACACACATCATCTTTAAGCTTCAGTTTTAAGTTGAGCAAGAATCAATATCAAATAAAACATCCCCTAAAATATTGTCTTTGCCTCTATGTTAAATAAGCAGTAATGTCTCTTAAAAAAAAACTTTGCTAAAACAAATCAGTTCACATTTATAAAAATAAACTAATGGCAATAATTCACCAGAACCCCCTTCCCCTAATAAAGAGGTGAACATCTTTTCAAAATGTGTTTATGTATTGAGAGCGTTATTCACTCACTTCCAACATTCTTTAATACATTCTCAGCACCTCTATGGTATGAGAAAATGGTCATCAGCAACTGGTTAAATAATTTCAAATAAAGAATTCTCTGTTGAGCAATATCCAGAGCCTGCCCTTCCCCAAGTGGCTATCGGTGTCTCTGACCATTTAGAAACTTGATGCTAAATAAGGGTCTACAAGTCACATGAACACGAGAGTCACAAAATTCAAATTGGGACACTTGATTGGCCTAAAGGGCACATGGGCTGAAGTAGCAAGAAATTTAAAAATTAAAAGAAATAAACCTTATTATAATAACAAAACTGACTAACAATAGTAAACCACCAGCCAAACTACCAAGGCTAGTTCTAACACAGCTCACAGCACATATACTCCAAACTTATGATTCAAAGTTCAGAACCTGTCAACATGGAGGAGGGCAAGAAGAGAGCGCCTATTCCCCTTTAAGCTTAGTTGACTTCCTTTGTCCTTCTGTGCTTTTTCTTTTGTTGTCTCAATTAGGTTTCCATCTTTTATCTGTCCAGAACTCTGTGTTTCCTTGGCCCCACTACTAACGTGACCTTGAAGCCTCAGTCACTGTTACCCAGGCAACCGACTCTCTCTCCTTCAAACAGTCTTTACCATTACACCACTCCACTTCATTCTCTCATCACTTTGCACTCTGCCACCACACTGTTCCATTGCAACTCATTAAAGTGCTGTTCCCTGGTTATGCAGACTCGTGACTATCTCACGCCATCCACTCCTCTACCAGTTCCTGACCTGCTCTCACACAGATGCAGAAGCCTGAAAAATAAAATGGCACCTCCAAGTGCATGTATAAAAACAATTACAGCCAAAGTAACTCTGGTTCTATGAACCATTCCTCTCAACTTTTTGTCACTGAAATTAGGGACATGGACATTTTTTGGCACTCAAATGAGGAACAATGAGGGACTCGGACCTTCAGAATGATAGACACATCCTGAAACATGGAGATACAAGCTCAGAACAATGTGGGAACCATTGTTTTATTTGTACAATGTTTATTTTTGTTATACCATCTTAGAATATGATGAATTTCTGCTTTGAAGACTAAATTTACATCGAAATCTTTGTGTTGGCAGCACCTTTTCCATGAGGGACATATGAGTTACAGGGCACTTTTAAGGAGTAAAATGAAGGATGTCCCTCATAATGAGGGACAGTTGAGAGATATGCTATGAACTGTAACCACCAGCAACTATGTATACCAGAAAATATTATACAGCCAAGCCCATCAGTGTTAGCTTTGTCTACTCCTGACTAGCTGCTCAGCAAATCTCTGCCATCTTGCTCACCTTGTAGCAATAAACAAAATGATACACAGCCCAAAATAGAGTGCCAACATTCCTGGTTACATCTAAGGGACCCATGGTCCTGCAGCACTCCTAGGTGAGGAATCGTCCTCAAGAGTGCTCCTGTGCCATTGCTACCTTGAAAGGGTGGTAGTCCTTAAGGGACCGAGATTATGATAAGCAACATGTATTTAAGAGCAGCTTACCACAATCACAGTCCAGCCAACTTACTAACAACAGTTACCTTGTCAACAGTACTGAGTAATCTCCTTATTAAAAGTACTGAGATACTGACAGTACACAGCAGCCTCATCCAATCCAAGTTACACAATATTTACACTATGTTGCACATGCAAATAACCACAGCAGTTAATGCATAATTCATTTCCCACTGAAACAGTGAACTAAGGTACATGAATCTGGATATGTGAGTGGGGACAATACTGCTTGAAAAGAGTATGATATGTGTTGATGCTAAGTATGATATGTGTCAGCGCTGTTGAGTAATGTGCATGCAGATTTTAGAAATATTGTATTAGGGTTTTTATATTGTGTAATTTAATGTGCTTGTTTTGATACAAATTGTCTTACATAATTGCTAAATTGTATTGTACTTTAACTTTTCCAGTTTTCAGTTTTGGTTACAATTTTGCTTTTTTTTTAATAAATGAAATAAAATAAAAAAAGGATCACAAAGCAATATTCATCAGAATTGCAGAATGTGGGGAAGCTTTGAGTTTTCAGTGATATAACTAGAAAGAGTTACCCTAACAGAAATATAGGTGTGCAGTGTACAAGCAGAATGCATGCCACATACTTAATTGTGCAATGTCTGCATGCTGTTTTCACATACACTAAGTGATCTTAAGTAGGGACCCTGGTTTTCCATTTTTACCGTAACACCAGTAACAATCACAGAATCCTGCTTGGTTTGCAGATTTTTAATTCTTGTACCAGTTCTTCACGGAAATTGCATGTCACTGCACAGAATCTCTAAGATTTCAGCAATATTTTACAATTTTTTTAATTTTTCTTTCTATGTCCCCTTCTCACAGCATCAGTCTTCGCTTTTCAGAGATCCCTAGGCTGGGTATCCCCCAGCTTCACCCCCAGGTAATGTTCAGAAGCTCCTGAGGACCTGCCCCTATCCTGCCTAGAGTGTACCCACCCCAGGTGGGAAGGGAGGGGAACCCTGGTCACCACTTCACACTCTCTTAGTGTATGTCAGGCAGCCCAGTGGGTCCCTCATGGAGCTTGATTATGAAGTCAGAGGCACCTGGGTCCCTTTGCCAGTGGCTGATGTGGGGTGATTGTTCCTGGTTTTCTGGTATCTGTCCCTGAGGGCACCAGCACTAGAGGAGATCCAAGGAGATAGGTTACATAGAGACATGCCACTGCTCCAGATCCTGGCTAGCGTCCTGCCCTCCTGATCACTCTGCAGCACCATTGTACCACCACCCGTGGTCACACAGGTGGTGGTAAAGCAGCAGGACCTGCAGCCCACCCTCCACAGATGAGGACAGCAGTCCCCCAGGTGCTCAATCCTACTCCCCTGGCCAGGTCTCCAGCAACCCGAGTTCACTTCTGACCCTGGGTCACTGGCATTGCAAGCAATAGTGCTACCACAGTGCCAGCGGGCTGACCCAGATTTCAGCATTTTAAAATGAATGCTGCTGTGCTTTGCATTCTTTCTACTTTGCTGCATATAGAGTCAGTAAGGAAATCATCTACACTGCTTTGTTGCAATCAGAAATTCAGTTTAACCATGCATGCCTAGTGGTTAGAGTAACAAAAAATGATTGAATTGGGTACATCCAGCAGACTTGGGTTTGATTCCCACAACCTCCACTTGCACACTTTGTGACTCCAAGCAAGTCACTTAACCTCCCCAGTGCTTCTAGGTCACTCCTGAAAACAGATAGTTCTGTCTAGTGGGCCTTACCTGCTTTACGAAGAATATAAATAAAAATACCAATATATGTTTACTACATCATAGAATAATATTCAGGGTACCATGTAATTTACCTGAGTTTTACTTGGGCTGCAATGATTTTGTATAGGTAAAGATAAATTTTCAGATACATTTTATGTGTTTTATAAGCTTGTTTTGGGATTTTAGTCAGGTTTTTATTGTATTCTTTGCATATAAGCATCTAGGTTGTAGATTGCTAAATGCAGGATCACTGTTAACAACTAGCTTATTCAAGTTTATAATAAGTAGGGCCATCCGAAATCCTCAGTTGTTTGAATGAAAACTAGTCTGAATGAAAGTATGATCACAAAGAAGAAACTGCTTTACTACTTATGAAAAGACTTCACAGTCAGCATCCCATTTAGGTAAATGGGATCATTTGCACCTTTTCTCCCACCTGCTGTTTCAGTCTCTGTGACAACAAAAAGTTTTCTGATAGACTGCTTCAACAAAAAGCAAATGTTGAGTATTTAAGTGTACTTATGTTTGGCCAGTGGATTTTGAAAGCACATTCAATGACATACAGTAGGTAAGACCCCAGGGGCTGTATGATGCTGGTGGGCAGAGTGGTGCTCAATTCACATCTGAACAAAGACATGAAAACTGGGAGAAACCATTTTCATTGACACCAAGTTAAAAAAAAGCATCCACACATCTGGGAGATGCATGAAACCATTTGAAGGTCCTACACTAATTACTTGTGGATTTTTTAGGTGAAGACATTTAATTTCAAAGAAGCAAATTCAAGCAGTTTTTTTTTAACTCCTCCTACCCCCTGGCCATCCACTCCTTCAGGCCTGCCAAGGCCCCCTACCACTGCTGCTGAGTCCCAACCACCATCCACTGCCCCTTACTGCTGTGCTACCAGGTAACCCAAAGTAACCCTTCATTGAATGTGCCCCAATCCCTGTTGGAGGCTACCAGGGGAGGCAAATTGCCCCAAAGAGCTGCCTGTGTATCCTGGGCATGGCAGGGGTCAGAACGGACACCTGTCTGGGATTTCCATCTTATGGAGGGACCAGCAGCCATCCTTCAGTTGGCCAGTGGGTGTTTTACCATTTTCTTGGGAGCGTGACAGGCCACATGATGTCAAGGCACAAAGCGACATCCATCACGCTCCCTCCCGCAGTGAGGACCAACGTGTTTTCATGCCTCTGGCCTCCACCAGCAGCCAGCAAATGCTGAGCTGTGAACCCACCCTCCTCCCAGGAGAAGGTGACTGGTTGTTGGACACTCAAGCCTTCACCCACCAGCTGGCCCTCCAACACCCTAGTCTGTTCCTTAACCCTGGTCAGCAGTGTCTGAGCAGAAATCCAATTCAGGCAGTTAAATTATAGATAGGAAAAAACAAAGGAAGTCCACCTTAGTGGTGGTGGTTCAGATTAATTCATATCTGTGTTCTAAAGCTGCCATCACACCTAAGGGATGGGGCCACAGTGCTGCTGCTTCTGTCACACCTGAGGAATAGAGGTCATAGTGCTATTGCCGCTGCCATCACACCAGAGAGATAGGGGCCATAATGCTGTTGGTGCTGCCATCGCACCTGAGAGCTAGGGCCATAGTGCTGCTTCTATCACACCTTATGGATGGGGGCTGTAGTGTTGCTGCTGCCATCACATCTTGTACCTAAAATAACTTTAAATTGGTACAAGGATGGAAGAATATGTAACAGTGGAAGTCAAAATTGCTAAAATGCACGTTAGCAGAGTTAAAAATTGTTAAATAAAGTACACAAAACCAAACACTGGGTTTTTACTTAGCAGACAACGGTGACAATACCATTTTTTACAATGTGCAAAATGGATTATGCCCTTTCTCAATCCCGGTAAACCAGTCTCCCTGATCTTAAGTGAACCAGGTCTAAAAAGCAAATCAGATTTGCAAGCTGCAAACTTGACATGTACATAGCAGGTAAGCTGGTGTGAACATCTTCTAAAAATTATACCAGGTTCACGTGTTGCATGCTTGACATGAGTGAAGCAGTTAAGCAGGTGTGAACATCATTTAAACATCACATCAGGTTCAAGTGCTGGATGCTTGCCATATGTGCAGCAGCTAAGCTGGTGCAAATCTCATCTAAAAAAACAGATCAGTTTCTATTTCTTATACTACTGCTAGCAATTAGAGTCATTAAAATACATTTTTATTTAAATTCCAATAAAAATTAGCTAAACTTGTTAATTCTGATCCGTTTGCAAGATGTTCAATGGCTTTTGATTTTTGTCATTAAATTGCCATTAATTTGTAAACCATTGTTTGCTTACTGCATTAAATGCCTAGGATATAGCCAGTCAACATTTCCCATTCCAGATGTACAAAGAGGGCTCTGTGCTGCAAAGTTCATCCTTTTTGTTTTGGACCATGCAAATCCATTACACATATTTACTGCTACAAATGTGTTTCTCCACGACTGTTTCATCTCATTTACTTTCCCTTTGTCATTCTGTATTGAGCAGATATACTATGGCCATGCTCAACACTCCTTGTGCTGAGTAGGGTCTTGGAAGCCTGCACCATACTTCACATTTTGTTACTGAAATGAAGGACACTGACATTCAAAATGAGGGACACTAAGGGACACTAACCCACGTGATGATCAGGACACATCATGAAACATGGAGATACTGTACTTCAGAAAAAAGTGGAAACCATTGCATTAGCACCTGAGAATTGATTTCTACCATTAAGCAGGGATGTCATTTAGGTAGGACAGAGGGTGGCAGTTGTCCCCCCCCCATATTTGTACCTAGGTTGTTCTTATGGTGTGGCAATAATGGCTTTAAATTTGGATTTAATGTTTTGCACAATAAGTGCCCTCCTAGCCTGTGTGTGCTCACGCTTCAGGTACTCTTCACACTCGAATGTATCTGTATTGTGTTGTCCACTCTCTACACCTATTAGCAGTGGCACAATCACATGTGATATGGATCAGCTCCAGCCAAGAAAAAGCACATGAGCCTTGCAAATGCAACACTGTCTTTCCCACCACAGAGTAGACAGACTGCACACTGCAGCTTGGAGGAATCAGTGAGCACTGAACTTTCAATAGCAGTGTTGTGGCAGCATAGATTTGTTGCTCTTGCTTAGCTAGTCTCCATCTCCACTGGTGGCTGAAGGGACAGAGGGCAAGCTAGAAACTAACTCAAAACTAGACTACCTACTTACTCTACTAGGCTCACCTTGCAAAAAACAAAAAAACAGCACAGACCCCCTCAGCAGCAAGCTAGGCTCAGCAGCAGTGGTGACAGCAATGTGGATGGCCATCATAACCCTTGATCAGTGCAGTATGACAGCAGCCACAGCAGCAACCAAGCAAGAAGCAAGCGACCCAGGTTAGGTGGGTTTGGTTGGTGAGGTGGCTTGGATGCAGACCATGTTGGGGATCTGTGATGGTCAGCTCTAGCATCCAGCTTCTGGTGGAAGGAGAGAGGGGGAGCAGACTGAAAACTGGGCTGGTGGCACACTATGCCAGGCTGCAGGTTCTTGCCATATGGCTGGGTAAGTAAAAGTAAATACTTTTTTTACAGGGGGATAGGGGAAGGAGGAAGGAGTGAAATATTGATGTGTTTTTCAAGTTTCTTCACCTTTGGACAGCTTCATGACCCATAGTGGATGGATATTGAATGGAATAGAGTCAGAGAGAAAAACCAGGACAAAGTTCTTTTTCTGGTGGGGGGCAGAACTTCAGCAAAGAAAAAAAATGGCTAGTAACTGAGTGGATTTCAGCCCAAATCTGATGCATGGCTCTGGGGAATATACAGATGAATTGTATACATTTGAATTTTCATGATTTGCATATCACTTTTCAGTCAAACCAAATAAGTTGTACCTTTTAGAGATGTTACAGGCATTCTAGAGCTGTCCCTTACATTCACGGACAGTTGAGCAGTGTGGTATGCACAGATGATTGGAGCCCCACTGTAGTCAGGCTTATGCCCCACCCCAGTGAAACAACCTCCACATCCCATGTTCAGGCACATTGTGACAAAGGCAAAGGAGACTGCAGGGGTGCACCACTGAAATGAATAGATTTTTTTATTACTATTTATACATTATTGATGGGCGTTGGAGATTAATTAAGGCCACTGCTTGACTAACAAGGGCCTTGTTAGTAGAACAGTGGCCTTCATTAGTCTCCACCTCACCATCATAATGTGTAAAATAGTAATAGAAAATAATTCCATTCATTTCAAGTGGGTACGCTCCAGCGCTCTGACCCATGGACATCATGTCTTAAAGACTGCTGCCTCTGGCTCCCTAGTACTCAAGTAAGAGACTTTATACTTATACCTATACTTGGTGGGTTGTCTGTAACAGCATGGCCATACCTGCTACAGTGTGTGTGCATTGAGGGGTGGGGCACTGGCCTTGTGGGTGCATGTGTCGAGTTATTGCTACTTTTGTGTTTGCACCTTAAAGTCTGTTTGCTTGGAAGCATTCAAAACTATGGAGAGAAAATAGTAGGAGAACAGGTCACACAGAAGTAATTAAGTGGTTTTGCTGGGTAGGTTTGTGTATTGGGGTGGGAAAAAACACATGTGTTTCCATTGGTATGTGTGCTACAGGTCAACTGTGAAAATGAGATGAGGGAGAGAAGAAAATTGAAAAGCATAACAGTGGCTACAAGCTTGCCATATGGGTGCAGATGTATTCAGATACAGTATGTACTGAAGTACAAGTGAGCCATATGTGTGCAGACAGTTTGGCTTAGTGGTTAAAGGCACTGAATTGCAAGCCAGGAGACTTGGAGGCATGAAGACTTAGGTTTGAATCTCATCAACCCCCAGTGTGTATGGTGTGATCCTGAGCAAGTCACTTAACTTTTACATGTGCAGTTATCAGTGACCACTTGCT
Organism: Neoceratodus forsteri; assembly: GCA_016271365.2. Classification (NCBI taxonomy): domain Eukaryota; kingdom Metazoa; phylum Chordata; order Ceratodontiformes; family Ceratodontidae; genus Neoceratodus; species Neoceratodus forsteri. The sequence goes on along the minus strand of CM057449.1, from coordinate 941,806,663 downwards.
TTTTTGCACACATGCCACATGAATGCAGTCTTCCCCAATTTAACATAAGAGTCATGGTTTCCACACTTGCTTGCTGCACTCATGCCATATGCATGCAGTCAGTTCCATTTTAACATTTAAATCATACTTACAGCACACGTATCACTTGGGTAGTTTTATGTGTGCAGAATGAAAACATTTCATGTAATTATTTCTGTAAGGGTACATCTTACAGGGACTGGTTTGGCACTATATTTTGAAAAACTGTTCAAGTACAAGTTTACTGTACAAAGTAACTTCAGAATGCATTTACAGTACTGCTGAAATAACATATCTGTGTTTAACATTAACTAGGAGATAGTTACAACTGAATGGCTTACAATATTTATATATTTTTTTGACTCACTAGAGCTGTGCAGGAGGTGAAATTTCTGTTGGTGGAATTCATGTGAAATGGCAGTTCTGCTTCCAGAGTGCCTTTTGGAATTTGTTTTTAATTCCATGGCATTTCAATAAGCACCGCTATGCCCCACACCTCAGAGAGTGAGGGTTACCAGACTCTGCTCTACTAATGCCACCTGCATGAACACAGCTGGCACAGTAAGTCAAGCTGTAGCATTGAGGTGTGGACACTGATTATGTACAATGGATGCATATGTGTGCCAACATGCTGAGGGTTCTCTTGATGTCCTATATGTGTTCATAGGTTCATAGTATGGTATAAGTTCTACAGGCCAAGGCCCATAATGAACTTGCCACTGTTTTAGACTCTAACAGTGGAAAGACAACTTCTTATCTCCCATAAATTGATCTAATCTTTTTTTTAAACTTCAGCATTATCACTTGTGACAACATTATAAGGTAGAGCATTCCATACAGTATGTACTCTTTGTGTAAAGAAGTTACACCTTTTAGTTGTTTTATTTACTGAACCATTCAGTTTAAAGTTATGTGATCTGGTACTGTTATTAAATGAATGTTTTTCAAGGCAGATTGTTTCTAGTGTGGAAGCATCTTGAACAGCCTTGTAATTCAAAACGAGGTCTCCACTTAGAGCTCTGTATTCCACAGAGTGCAGGCCAAGATGTTTTAGCCTGTATTGAGCTTGAAAGAAATTATAACTAATGTCATGTGCCGCAGGAGAACTTCTGTACCTCACTGCAGATACCCCACCTTCAACCAAGCCAAACCTTTCTCAAGAGCACTGACTGAGTACCCATCGGGGTTAACACTCCACTCCCAGCTTCGCCATTATGACAGGTAAGCCAGGGTGTCTGCATGAGAAGGAGGTAGGTCCCGGGAAAAGCAGGTGAGTGGGCTGGGTGTATGGGTAGGACAGATTATGGTTCAGCTGGCAGTGCAGAAAAAGCTACAGTAAATTCATTAAAAAAATCTATACTTTGATATAATTTTTATGTTCTTATTCTTAGGATTTGTAGACAAAACTATGATGTTGAAAGAGTCGCATGAGTCAGCTGTCCTGTGTTCTTCTCTTAACCAAGTTGCTGAAACTGACAAAGAAACATAGAAACATAGAATTTGATGGCAGATAAGGACCGCTTGGCCCAAACAGTCTGCCCATTTCCTTACCTAGTGGATAAGTTGCAGATCCTAGCTAACCAGCAGCCTACTTCTTCCTACCCCCACTCCCTAGAATTGCCTTATGACTGTCCCATGCATGCTTGAATTCCACCACTGTTTTTGACTCCACAACCTCCTCCGGAAGGCTGTTCCATGCATCCACAACCCTCTCTGTGAAAAAACACTTCCTTAAATTACCTCTGAGCCACCCCCTCTATCTTCAAATTGTACCCCTTGTTCTTGCGCATCTCTTTTTTGAAGATGCTACCTCTTGGACTTTGTTGATTCCTTGAGGTACCTGAAAGTTTCTATCATGTCCCCCCTCTCCCTCCTTTCCTCGAGGCTATACATATTAAGCTCCTTAAGTCTCTCTTCATATGTCTTCCGGTGCAGACCCTGCACCATTTTAGTTGCCCTCCTCTGGACAGCTTCCATCCTGTCTATGTCTTTGTGGAGATTGGGTCTCCAGAACTGCACACAGTACTCCAGATGGGGTCTCACCAGCTGTCTGTACAGAGGGATAATAACCTCCTGTTTTCTACTGGTGATGCCTCTCCCTATGCATCCCAGTATCCCACCAGCCCTCCTTGCTGCCCTCTCACATTGCTTTCCCACCTTTAGGTCATCTGATATGACTACCATCAGGTCCCTTTCCATTTTTGTTGTTGTTAGTATCTCACCCCCATTGTGTACTCTTCCCTGGGTTTTGTTTCCCAGGTGCATTACCTGCACTTCTTAGCATTGAATCTAAGCTGTCATACATTTGACCATTCCTCCTAACCTTGCCAAGTCCTTCTCATCCTTTCCACCCCACCTTGTGCATCAGCTCTGTTGCAGACCTTTGTGTCATCTGCAAAGAGACATACTTTTCCTTCAAGTCCTTCTGCAATGTCGCTTATAAAGACATTGAAGAGGACCGGTCCTAATACTGAACCCTGCAGTACCCCACTAGTAACCCCCCTTTCTTCAGAGTGAACTCCATTTACTATTGCTCTCTGTGTCCTATTCTCCAGCCAATTCTTTACCCAGGCTGTCATCTTGGGACCCACTCCCAGGCTGGCTAACTTGTATATTAATCTTTCATGTGGGACTGTGTCAAATACCTTGCTAAAGTCTAGGTAGGCCATGTCCACAGCCCTCCCTGATCTACTACTTTGGTCACCCAGTCAAAGAAATCTATCAGATTTGTCTGGCATGACCTTCCGCTGTGAATCCATGCTGCCTTGGGTCCTGTGCCCTCTGGCCTCTAGATACTCGACAATTCTTTCCTTCAGAAGTGATTCCATCATTTCCCTACCACTGAGGTTAAACTAACAGGTCTGTAGTTTCCTGCTTCTGCCTTGCTCCCACTTTTGTGAGGGGAATCACATCTGCCCTCCTCCAGTCCTCGGGTACCACCCCATCCTCCCATGATTTGTTAAAGAGGGTAGTCAGTGGTGTCACTAGTTCTACCCTTAGTTCTTTTAGAATTCTGGGATGAATCCAATCAGGCCCCATTGCTTTAGTCCACTAGTTTTAGTTTTAAGAGTTCTTTCAGAACCCTTTCTTCTGTAAATGGGCTGGTATCAACTTCTGTATCCAGAGTGTTTCTACTGTTTGTTTTAGGTACCTCCCTCTTCCTTTGTAAATACTGAGCAAAAATATTTGTTTAGTATCTCTGCCTTTTCACAGTCACATTCTGCCCACCCTCCCTCCCCTTTATTAAGCCTCACTATCCCTCCCTTGGTCTTCCTTCGCTCCCTGATGTACCTATAAAAGGTTTTATCCCCCTTCTTAACTGAGATGGCTATCTTTTCCTCGGTTTGGGCCTTTGCTGTTCTGACTGCCTTCCCAGCTTTCTTTTCTTTAACTGATACAGTTCTCTCTCCTGCACCTTCTGTGATTCCTTGTACTTCCTGAATGCTTTCTTTTTCTCTTGAATCTTCACTGCCACTTCCTTTGAGAACCATAGTGGTTTCTTACATTGTTTCATTTTTTTTATTTGCTTCACACAAAGGCTTGTTACCTCTGTGATGGCAGTTTTTATTATTCCCCATTGTTCTTCCATCCCTCCTTCCTGCCCATTTGCTAGTGCATTCTTTAGGCACTCACCCATTTTGGCAAAGTCAGCCCTCCTAAAGTCCAGTACTTTTGCCTTTGTATGGCTTGACTCTATTGCTGTGTTTATTGTGAACCATACTGTTCGATGGCCCACTAGTTCCCAGATGGCTACCCACTTCTACATCTGTGATCCTCTCTTCATCTCCATTTGAGAGAACCAGGTCTAAGATTGCTCCCTCTCAAGTGGGCTCCAATACTAGTTGTCTAAGGCATGCCCCCTGTAGGGCATCTAGAATAACCCCACTCTTCAAAGTGGCTGCTGCAGCTGCACTCCAGTTAACATCTGGCATATTCAGATCACCCCTCAGCAATATCTTCCCTTTTTCTGCCATTCTAAGTATACTTTCTATCATTTCCTTGTCCATTTCCTCCCTCTGAGAAGGGGGTCTGTATACATCCCCTGTGCGGATTGTGGTGCCATTGCCGGTCTCCAAATTTACCCACAGTGCTTCTTCTCCTCCCTGTTTTCCCTTTTGTTCTGTTGCTTTGATTCCTTCCCTTATGTAAAGAGCTACTCCTCCTCTTCTTTTACCCTCCCTGTCCCTCCTGTAGATAGTGTATCCTGGTATGTTTATGTCCCAGTCATGGTTTTGTGTGTACCATGTTTCTGTGACTGCCACGATATCCAGATGTTCCTCCTCCATCAAGGCCACTAATTCAGGAAGCTTGTTACTCAGACTACTGGCATTGGTACTCATTGCTCTCCATTTTTTTATGGCTTTACCTTCTTTTGCAGCATCCCCCACTGACCTTTCTACCTCGGTTTTGGTAGTAATTTTACTGGGATACTGTCCGACCTAATAGTTCAGGGATACATTTGAAACAGAGGTATCATCGGATGAGGTAAGAGAACCTTCACAGGAAAAAGTAGTGAAACTGATGAGAATGGTAACAATATTGCTAAGAATATATGCATGCAAGCACATTTTGGCACTCATGTGAGTAATGTGTCTTGGTGCCAACAGTAAAGGAAAATATATGCTGCTGGGACACAAATGGAATTCAACATAGGACTGTAGATTTGGAATATATCACACTAAATAATTATTTATATCAAATATGCCTTGATTTTGAAACTCTGGATGTGACTTTACTGAATAACAGGCACCTGCATGAGGGAGTACTTATTCGCCCACTCACTAATTGGTAAGTTGCCACACTCAACAATAGTAGTCTTAATTGTGTTAGAAAAGCTAACAAAATAGGTAGGGAGAATACTGCCTCCTAAGTGGCTGGGACCTGTGTATTGCGAGATCACAACTGCAAGGTAAAACAGGTCCTGCCAACCAGGATGCAGTGCATGAACTATATCCTTGTGCCAACATATATAACTGCCAAATTTCAAAGTGGCATCCATTTTTCTGTCATTTTTTCACCCCCAAAAAACTAAACTAGAAAACAAGCACTTTTACTCATGAGTGTCTTTCAAGAAGCCTACTCCCCTCAATATTATGCCAGGTTTTACACTTTTACTAGCTGTACTGTTCATATTTTTGGGGTGTAATAACAACTTACTAACTGAGCTGGGCCACCGATGGAGCAGTAGTGTTACCGTTCATGATGCCAATGACCTGGGTTCTGAAATGAGCCTAGGTCACCAGAAGGCTGACCAGAGGAAGGAGGGAATGAATATCCCACACGATGTTCTCCTCCTCCAGGCTGGAAGGGGGAACACTGCTGCCAGGCTACTGCCATCTGGTTGACCACTGGTGGCGGTGCAGTCATTAGTGTAGTCCGGGACTGGGGATTGCTGATTGGCCAAACAAACATACATGTCAGTTAAGTCACTATTTGCTTAAGTATAACCTAATTACCCAGGTACAAGCAGGGTTTAGGAAGTGACACAATGTCAGTAATGTGATAGCAAGGGTATTTGATGATGTGACGAATGCCTTCAACAGAAATTACAGTGTACCAGTTGTGTTTTGAGATCTTTCGAAGGCATTCAACACAGTTCATCATATAATCTTTCTTGATTGTTTAAAATCAGATGGATTGGGCATGCCTGCCCTGAGCTGGTTTTATTCATATTTGAATAACAGACATCAGTGTGTCTGAGTGAACGAGATTTGTTTGGAACCTATTGGTATAAGATCAGGGGTGCCATAGGGCTCTGTACTGGGTCCCCTGTTATTTTTGATGCATGTGAGCAATCTTCCCAAATGTTGTTCACATGACACCAGTATGTATTTGTATGCTGATGACACCATTATGTATACAGTAAAGAAAGATATGGATGATGCAATTGAGGTGTTACAGAAGGACTTCTTAAATGTTCAGGGAATGCTTCAAGATATGAGGCTTTTACTGAATGAGAAGAAGTCTCTCTGATGATATTTCAAAAAAAGAACAGCAAAAAGATTTCCAATGGGAATATCCATACATTATCTGGCACTGTGTTGGGACAGGTTACCTCTTATAGGTACTTAGGATTGACACTTGATTGTCATTTGTCTTTTGCTCTGCATATAATTAATATTTCAAAAAGCTAAAGAAGTTGCTTGGTTTTTTCTATAGGAACAAAAGTATGTTTACACCAAAAATAAGGAAATTGATGGTTACTTCATTATTTTTGACAGTTTTGGATTATGGAGACTGTATTTATAAAATGCTAGGAAATCAGTACTGGGATCATTAGAACCATTCTATAAAAGTGCACTTAGGTTCATTACAGATTTACCATACCGAACACATAGCTGTACCCTGTATAAGGAACAAGGATTTACATCCTTGCAGGATCGATGTGATACTCATTGGAATCTTTTTGTATATAAATTTGCACTACGTTCTTTACCAGTATTTTTACTGGATTTAATGAAAATCAGGTTGGATCAAAATTACTCTCTTAGATCTACATCTTGGATCACCTTTTATGTTCCAAGATGTAGTTCAAGATTTGGTGATAAAACATGTCCAGGACATGGAATTGTATAACCAAGAAATTGAAGGTATAGGAATTAATATCATTAGCACTCTTTAGGTCGTATTTATCTGGTCTTTATAATAGACACTGTAATTGTTATGGGTAATTTAAAAAAAACCTGATGTAAGTTTACATTGTAATGATGACCTATGTCACAGTTTGTTAGTATGTATCACTGTCATTGGACTGTAAAATGTTAAGTGTTGGATGCAATTGAAAATGAGATATTGTTATCTCAATTTGTTATCCAATCAAGCTGAAGTTGGAGCATGTCTTGCATGGTCACATCCATCAGCTTGAGTAACACCAAGTATGTAAAACAAAGAAAACCTAGCTATGCCATATGATGGCTCAAGTTAGCCTGCAGACCCTGCACCCAGCCAACCTAGGCTCACTTCAGGAGCACCACAGATGGCTTTTCAGAAGGACCTGACCTACCCCAAAGATCTCCACCATGGGAAGGGGATGCCTCAGTGCAACACTCCCAAATCCTCGAAACTCCTGGGAGATGGCAGGGATGGCAGGATTGGGGCTGTCCAAGGCTCTGAGTAGGGCTGCCACCAGCTGAGGGGAGCTAAAACAGAAAGTTAAAAAAAAGTAAACTACCTGACAAACATTACATTCCTGAACTATCATTCGGATCCCAACACACACTGCTTTGCCGTTTGTCACTCACACACATGCGCGCGAGACACACACACACACACACACACACACACACACACCACACACACACACACACACACACACACACACACACACACACACACACACACATATACATGCACACATATACTTATTTCATAAGCACATTAAGACATGATGGAGGGTGTGTTGTGCTGTCACAATGCAAACCCAGGGCCATTATGAGGCACAGCCCCACAGATGGAGTGGCTTATGCCCCTGGGTGTGCATTTTGTCAATGTCATATTGCACTTATAATGTGAGTACAGTCTAAGTATAGAAGAAATAAAAAGGGAAATGTCAGTTTGGCAGTGGAGTGTGAGTGTAAGCATGTTGAAGCTGATGGGCAGTCATGTTATGTTTTTTAAAATGTTCTGTTAAAAAGACCTTTTTAAATAAGCATTTAAAATATGTACTGTTTTTTGATGGTCTGAGGAAGTGATTCATACAGAGTGTGAGTGTGTGTGGCATCCAAATGAGTGATCAGGAATGTATTCTTTGGTCAGTTATTTATTACATTTATTTTTACTTTCTGTGTGGGCTCCCCCCAGCCAGTGGCACCCCATCTCAGAGCCTTGGATAGCCCAAACCCCATCATCCCACCATCTCCTAGGAGTTAGCAGACTTCAGAAGTTTTGAACTGAGGCATTCCCTCCCAATGGTAGAGATTTTTGAGTTAGGCAAGGGCCCTCAGAATGGCCATCTGTGATATTCCTGGAGTGTGCATCTATCAGTGGGGGTGTAGGTCTATGTGCTGCCCAGAGCAGTCATATGACATGGCTGAATTTTCTTTGTTTTTCCTGCCTGGGAATGCTTGGCTGATGGACATGAGCAAGCAAGACAAGTATGTCCATTCAGCCAACCAGCAATCCCCCATCCAGGAACTACACTTCTGCCTGCACCACCACCAGTAGTCACCCAGGTGGCAGTTGAATGGCAGCAGTGTTCCCCTGTCCCTACCTAGAGGAGGAGAGCATCCAGTGGGACAATCAGTCATCCTCCACCAGCCAACCCTTCAATGACCTAGGCTCATTTCCAAACCAGGGTTATTGGTTTGCAAGCAGTAGTGTTAATGCTACACAAGTGGGCTGGTACAGTCAGTAAGTTTTTATTACACAAAAAAAACAAAGATATGAACAGCCAGGCTAGCAGATGTCTAAAACAGGGCAGAAAATTGAGGGGGATAGGCTTCTGGAGAGACACTAGTGAGTAGAAATGTTATATTTCCAGCTTAGTTTATTTTGGTGAAACAAATGAGGGAAAAAATGGCTGCCACTTTGAAATCTGAGAATTGCAAAGGTTGGGACAAGGATATTGTTCATGCACTGTATCCTGGTTGGCAGGGCTTATTTTACCTGTGCATTGTGAAGTCACAATGCACTGTTCATGGCAAATAAGGATGCTGCATTGTTCCTACCCTGGGTAGATAACATATACAAATACTGTACAACACATCTGGTCATATTTCTTTTGAAACAATTAATTTTGCTGTCTTAGCTCATAGGTCTTTTTCATTTTGTGAATGTTTACCATATCTCTGTGAGCAATTAAATATATCAGGGAGTGACAGAATTCATTACTGTATTGATTTTGCTGAAAGTCTGTTTATTTTTTTTAATAGGCATACAGATTGTAAGTATATCACCAATTTAGCATTTGGGTACATGGACACCTTGGAAAACATATTCGTAGAGTCACAACTTTATGCTATGTTTCTCTAATGTTTCACTAAAAATGCCACTAACTGCTTAATCTGGTTCAATTTCAGTTGCTTACCATCTGTATCCCCCCTCTCCCTGGTCGCCCCTGAAAAGGGGACTTCTAGGCCCAGTGGGCTTATTGAGTCAACAAAATTCAATAAATTCAATAAATAAATAAACAATAACAATAATTCATTAAAAGAATCCTGATATTGTATTTGAAGGCCAGAATTAGCTTTTTTTTTTTTTTGCAATTAAGTTTCTTATCAAATATAACACAACACACAATAACATGTAAGCAATAAGAAAAAAAAGAAACTACACAAAAACAGACAAAACCCTACCAACCCCAAGTCTTAGTGTGCCCACTCAGGAAGAAACATGGTCACAAAAATAAAAGGTAATAAAACAAACAGTACAGAGAAAGAAATAACATGTGCAAAAGAAGTCAGGCCAAGCAGTGAGGGTAGGGTTAACAAAATCAAGGCCAAGCCTAACAGTCAGCCATGCTAATTATATGATGGGAATTACTAACATACTAAAATGGCAGCAGAATAGGCCTAACAGTCTTTTGTGTGAGCTCGTTTGGTCAGTCCCCATCTTGGGAGCTGACTTTGCTACCCCCTCGTCCTCTCTGGCTTCTCCCTTCCGAGTCCAGGATATTCTCGTTGCACTGGACTTTGCTTCCAGAACCCTTCCCCTGTACCTGTCCCACCTCCTCTTGAACCCCTTCACCATCTCTGCCTCCACCAGCCCCCTGGGCAGAGCATTTCATGGCTCCACCAACCTCTCAGTGAAGTAGCACTTCCTCCTTTCTCCTCTGAATCTCCTCCACTCCAGCTTCCACCCATGCCCTCTAGTTTCCCCCCTTCCTTCCTTCGGCGCACCCTGACTGCTCCTTCTCTATTTACCACCTTCATGAACCTGAAGACCACTATCATGTCCCCCCGGTCCCTTCTCTCTTCCAATGTGTACATATTTAGCTCTTCGAGACTCTCTATAGGTCCTGTCCCCTAAGCCCCAGATCATTTTGGTTGCCCTCCTCTGGACCCTCTCCAGGAGCTCAATGTCCCTCTTTAAGTGTGGCCTCCAAAACTGCACTCAGTACTCTAGGTGCGGCCTCACCAAGCAGTTATACAGATGGAGTATCACTTCTCTCCTTTTGGAGGTGATCCCCCTAGTGATGCATCCCAGCATTCTGTTGGCCTTGGCTGCTGCCCTCCTACAAGTTTCTGAGTTGTTCATCTTGACATCCACCCCCCCAGGTCCCTCTCAGCCATAGAGACTTGTAGTATCCCCTCCCCCCCAGAGTGTACACTTGGCCTGGGTTTCTGGCTCCCAGGAGCAGTACCTTGCATTTCCCTGCATTGAACCTCAGCTTCCACTTTCTAGACCACCTTTCTAGAGCCTCCAGGTCCCCCTGTAGGGCCACCCTCCCCTCCACCCCATCCACCACCGCCCCCAGTGTTGAGCCATCCACAAAGAGACTCATCTCACTCCTGATACCCTTCCTTATGTCAGAGATGTAGGCGTTGAACAGGAGGGGCCCAAGGACCGATCCCTGAGGGACCCCACTAATGACCCTCCTTCGGGATGAGACTAACCTGCCAACCACGACCCTCTGAGTCTGTTCCTAGAGCCAATTGCTTATCCATCTGATCATTTGGTTCCCCACCCCCAATTCTCCCAGCTTATCCAACAGGCCCCCATGAGGAACAGAGTCAAACGCCTTGCTGAAGTCAAGAAAGAGGACGTCCACCGGTCTTCCCAGGTCCAAGGCACTCATCACCCAGTCATAGAACTCCACAAGGTTTGTCTGACATGATTTCCCCGGGACGAATCCATGCTGTCTATCGTCCAGGCACCCTGACTTTTCTAGGTCCCCCCCAGCCTCTTCTTGACAATGCCCTCCATCACCTTGCCCACCAACTATGTCAGGCTGACGGGCCTGTAGTTTTCTGCCACCTCCCTTGATCCCTCCTTGTGGATAGACACTATATGTGCCACCTTTCTGTCCTGGAGCACCCATCCTGTCCTCAGAAAGATGCTGAAAAGCTCCACCAGAGGTTTCGCCAGGACATCAGCCAGTTCCTTCAACACTCTGGGATGTAATTTATCTGGGCCCGGTGCTTTTTCCATCTTAAGGGACCTGAGGACTTCCCTCACTCTCTCTGCCATTATTTCCACCTCCACTACCTCATCTTCCTGCTTTGTCTTCCCCCCTCCTGCCAGTGATGGCCCCCGTTCTCCCCAGACCTGCCAATCGGTAAGGGTCCCCCCTCCTCAGTTTCACCATCTCCTCCCATGTATGATGCAGTCCCCCATTTTCCTTGGTGAAAACTGAGATGAAGTACTCATTTAGTACCGCAGCCTTCTTCTCGGGTCTTGTGCCCATCCTTCCCCTGTTTTAATCCTGCTAATCTGCCCCTTCGCCCTTCATTTTTCCCCAGTGTATCTAAAGAACCCCTTGTTCCCTCTCCTAATTTCCCTGGCCCGGTTCTGCTCTTTCCTTGCCTTAGCCACTCTCACCACCCTAGTGTCCCTTCTGGCCTTGAGCTCGTACTCCCCTCGTTCCCTTTCATTCCTTGAGCACTTGAAATGCCTATAGGCTGCCTTCTTTCCCCTCACCACCTCCTGAACCTCCCTGGTCCACCAGCAGGGTTTCCGGTCCCTACCTCATTTTCATCTTACTTTTGCACAGGTGCTGGTAGCATCTTGCACCCCCCTCCTGATGATTTCCCACCTACTATCAGCGTCCATGTCTAGCCCAATCCCATCCAAATGCTCCTTAAGGATCCTTCCGATTTCCTTGAAATCTGCCCCACTTAAGTCAGTTACCTCTATCTTTGTGCAGCCTTCTACCCCTTCTAGATCCAGGCAGAACCAGACTGTGACATGGTCGCTCCCCGCCAATGGGTTCCTTACCTCCAGGCCCCCAATCTGTCACTGTCTGCCAGGACCACATCCAGTATCCATGCCTCCCTGGTCGATTCCCACACCTGCTGAGTTAGGAATGCATCCTGAAAGAAAAAAAGAATTAAGTGGAAGAAAGATTCACAGGGACAGATAGAAAGCTGTACAATGCCGACCAACGATGATGAAACTTATCCCACTCCTGATTAGCCAAGGCAATTGCCTGCTCAACATTGTAAGCAGTGAGAAACTCTTGTAACCACTCCAAAAAAGTAGAAATCCAGTCATCTTGCCAATGCCTTAATATTAAAAGTTTAGTAACTAACAAGATTAAAGCCATATAGGCCTTATCCCAAGAGTTAGATTTGGATCAATAATCACCTATAAGGCATACTAGTTTAGTAAAGTATGCAAGGGACCCAGAAAATAGAGCCAAGGCCTTACAGAAGACATCACAGATGGTAACTGCACTGGGACAGGACCATAACTTGAGAAACAGATTACATTCTTCATGGCTACAGAACTCACATCTGGGGGAATCTAGCTTCCCCATATGGTAGAGCTTAAGGGGTGAGTAATAAAGGTCATGGAGAATATTAAAAAGCAAAAATCGCAGTCTGTCCTGTTTAACTAGGCAAAACAGATCATTCCAAATAGAATGCCATTGTACACTACTATAGGATAGCTGCAAAGTTTGTTTCCAATAAAAAGATTCTGTGGAAAATTTATCCCAGACTAGTTGCCCAAAAGCTTGATACAACTGGGAAATTACCCTAGGTTGCATAGCTAATAGTGCCCACAAGTAGACGTGCCCACTAGCCTTGCTTGACCAGGGATGAGACCCCAAGAAGGTTTTAATGCAATGATATAACTGCAAATAATGAAACTGAAAAGCAACTGGACATGGATGCAATTGGCAAAAAGTGGGCGATCTAAGAATGTGAGTACCTTGGATAAAATCGGTTAGGGAATTTATTTTAAACTCTCCCATAAGAGCTATAGTATAGGAGAATTTGTAATTTTAAGATTAGGATTTCTAAAAACAGGTTTGCCTAGGTCTCTAAGTGGGAAAAGCTCTAACATAACACACAATTGTTTGTGGGCTTTCACCAACCAGCCAATAGTGGTATATTGTAAAGGCCAATGGAATTTAGAAAAAGGGATATATAGCAAGGCTAATAGGGAGATGTTATGTTTGGCTACCAAAATCCTTTCTATTAGTAGCCAAGTAGGAGGGGGAGAGTGAATGTAGTCACTGCTACCCCAGAAAAAATATTTAGCTCAGTGCATTGCTAGGTAATATAAGTAAAAATCTGGTGTTTGTAATCCAACCATTCAGCGCTGTCTGCACAAATTGGTGTAGGATCTCCGGGGGAACTAATGAAGCCAAAGAAATGGCAAACATATAGCATGCAATTCAGTGAACCAATTTTTAGTACTGCAAATGTTTAAAGCATTGAGAGAGTACATTAGACAAGGAAAGATGTTCATTTTGAGGAGTGACACTCGTCCACAAAGTGAAAGTGGCAATTGCTTCCAACGATTGAGGTCCAGTTCAAGTTGTCGCAACAGCGGGTCCAAATTGAGACTATGTTAGTGGTGCAAATCCCGAGAGACTTAGATGTCCAAATAGGGGAGTGCGTTAGGTTCCCATTTCAGGCCTAAGCTATCAATATCGGCTTTAAAGGAATGTGAAGATAAAGAGTGCACCACAGTTTTAGTAAGATTTAATTTATAACCAGAAAAAGAGCTAAAGGTATCTATAGTTGTCAGAACTGCTGGAAGAGATAGATGCCAGTTAGAAAATATGTAGAAGTATATTGTCGGCAAAGGTGGATAATTTAAAATCATGATGCCCAAATGTAATACCCTGGATCCTGTTATCTAAATTAATAATGCAGGTTAACTGCTCTAGGTAAAGGTTAAACAGCAGAGGGGAGAGGGGACAGCCCTGCCGGGTCCCTGTAGACAAAAAGAAAGAATCTGATAACACATTATTACATAAAATGTGGGCTAAGGGTTTCAAATACAGAACATGGAACATGGATCCTCTGAATAAACTCATCTGGTATCCCATACCTGGGTGAGATGGTAGCCCGTGTCATGGGCGTCGGCGATTGGGCGCCTACAATAATGGTGACCCAATGCTCAGCGCATGTCATCTGGGCTACAGTAGGGTAGGGAGGCTGGATTGGGGGGGTTGGCAAATATAGCAATGGGATGTCGCTATACATACGTGCAGGGGTGGATAGTGAGCATGCACAGTGAGGGGTGGGAGGGGATGTCTGGGGTGGTGTCACAGTGGGTTGCTGAGCTGACCCCATGGTGTGGTGGGTGAGTTGGCAGCATTGGTGGGCAGGGAACTGGGTTTGACTCTGGGAGCTTGTGTGTTTTTGTTGCACCCGGCCTGAACCTTTTTTTATGTTTTTCATCCCCTTCCGACATGCACCCCCCGGAGTTGAAAATCCTTAAGTAAGGGGGTGCAGGTGTGGTGGGTGCGGCCCCCTGCATAAAACAATAAAAAAGTAAGTCCCTGGCACCATTTTGCTATTTGCCGGGGTATCAGAGTGCTGAAATAAATGTTAGACACCCTGACTTCACGATAATGGTGATCACCTTTAGGCTTTCACCGTTATCACATAAACCCACAATGACAGCACACAGATATGACCAGTCTACCCTATTGGAAGCTTTTTCTGCATCCAGGGAGACCAGCAACGGGTCATTGCTAGCCTGCCAGGATGCAGAAATAATGTGAAACAGCTTCCTAAAATGGTCACTGGAAGTACGACCAGCCACAAACCCTGCTTGCTCAGAACCTAACAGGGAAACCCACACGTTGGTCAGTCAGGTAGCAAAAATCTTGGCATACAATTTGATATCAACATTTAATAATGATATGGGTCTATAATTTTCAACTTTCAAAAGTGTCTTTACCAGGCATAGGTAAAAGAACAATTCTAGCTTTGAATAATGCTAAATCTTTTGGAGGGGACGTACCTAGATAGTTAAATAATTGCAATAAAATGGAAGTGAATTCAGTAATGTAAGTTTTACAAAAAAGAGGAGAAAAAACGTCTGGGCCTGGGGATTTGTCAGGCTTGTGAGAAAGAATAGCAGCTTTGATTTCCAGTTCTGAAATATGCTGCTGATCCAAAGTTAAGGTTGGGAGCTGTGCTCAGTCCCCAAAAATCTGATTGGATTGTACTAAGTTGGGAATCTACAGCTGGGGCCGAGTACAGGTGCATATAATGCTCTTTAAAACATTTAGCCATTTCCTGTGGGCCACTCATATTCATGCCACAGGCAGAATCATACAGAGAGGAGATCCATCTGGAAGGCACCCTTTGTTTCAACCAAAGTGCCAGGAGTTTCCTGGCCTTATTACCTTGGCCCACATATGTAGCTTTAATTGCCGCAGTTGTCTTGTCTACTTTATCAAGTAAGTAACCTGAATATTTGGATCTAAGTTGGGCAAGTTCCAGACGGACCTCCTTGGGTGTGCTAGGTGACAAGGTGTTTTCTAGCTTCTGAATTGCCGTAAGCCATGCAGTGCTTAGGTCAGAAAGCTTCCTTTTTTGGACTGTTGCTATCCACATCACCTTGAGAGGCCAAATGAGGTCTGGTGATACCAAAGAGGAGGAATCATCCTTGATAGAATCAATTAAAAAAGACTGAAAGTGTGATGCTATCTCCTGATTTTTTAACAGAAGGTTATTGAGGGACCATGTATGAACACGACACTTGATATAGGAGGAAGCTATAGTTAAGATCACTGGACAGTAGTCTGACAGCACACGGGGCAAGATTCGGCAACTGGTCAAATTCAGAAGGAGGGATTGGCTAATTAAAAAATAATTGAGCCTCGAATATGCATTGTAGGGCACTGAAAACAAGTCTAATTCCTGCGGATGTGAAAGTTGCCATGAGTCTACAAAGCCCAGGGAATCAGTAAGGTCTCATAGCATGCGTTGGGCTAGAGTAAGGTTAGTTCTTAATTTATGGGACTTATCTAAATACATGGAGAAAAGGGGGGCATGGCTTGGCTCCTAGTGCAATGGCTGCTTAATGTGAGTGCTCTTCCAACTCGGGGATTTTCCATGCAATAAACACTGCCTTCCTGCCTACAAGCTTCACTCTGGAGCAGAGAAATCGTTACCAGGAATCATTCGGATAGTCGTGTCCATTTAGATTTTGATTCTGCACTTTCTTTCATGGGGCAAGCCGCCCATAAGTCCACATCGATATGTCAAGGCATAATGGCTCCGAAAGTGCCACAGGTCCAACTGTGCAAAAAACCCAGGATATGTTTACTGCTCTTCTGAAACAAATGTCTGAGGTCGCTTTAGCCTCAAATCACACTATGCTGGCTATAAACAGACTTGAAGCTTGGCTTGACCAGACTGAGATAAAAATAAATAAAAATACGGTGGTTTTAGAAGATCTCTCCTCGACACTGCGAGAACAAGAGAGGACAATTCACCTGCTACAAATAAAAATAGACGACATGGAAAACCGAAGTCGTCGCAACAACTTGCGACTCATAGGTTTCCCTGAAGAAGTGGAACGTAGAAATCTAGTCAACTTTTTGTATGATACTCTACCAGAAATACTAAAACATGACCTTCCACCTGGATTCACAATTGAGTGAGCTCATAGAATGCTAAATCCAGTGCCGATATCTGGAGACAGACCTAGGCCTATTATGGTCCTTATATTGAACTTTGCCAACAAGGAGTGGATTACTTCTGAGGCCGTGAACTCAGTGCCCTTTCATGGCGGGGTCACAGAATCCTTATCTTCCAAGATTTCTCCCGGGATCTGGCAGCTCGTTGGAAAGAATGCATGGACCCCTGACGTATAATGCACGATCTGGGAATTAAATTTTCTCTCAGGTACCCAGCGACCATGCGCTTGTTGGTAAATGGTGCTTTCATCTCCTTTGCTACCCCAAACAGCCTTATGGACTATCTGCATACCATCTGGCTAACCCATTCTAGTGGGGAGTTTGCTTAAAAGGAGACCGTACCATCTGTCAGGCAGAAAACCAGCAACTTAGTTCTAGAGGGAGCTTTGATTATAAAGCCTCAGCCTCAGGGATTCCAGTTCACTGGCAGGGGTTTGCCCTTACCAGTAAGATCACGGAAGCGACATCAAGACGGTGGACACTCTAAGTGAGATCACCCTCAAGAGCAGACCACAAACCCTGCTGTTTCCTCAACTGTATCTATGACCCCCTCCACAGACTGTACATCTAAATTCTTGTCCCCTAATAGATTCACTCCTCTTACAGGAGGAGAACACAGACTTTCCCGAGTATCCAGAGGAGGAGATGGTGGAGGAGGCATTAAGGACTGAAATCCCACCTCAAGAAAAAACGGTAGCCACAATACCACATACCACTTCCATCCCAACCCAAAGGACATCTGATGTAGCTGACAGGATCTAAAAGACTACTGAAGTAGCTGACACTGGCTCTGAACTTTACGATGCCCTGAAGACACCATATCAGTTCCCCACATGGCTTGGTAATGGGCTGGGGGGAATTGTCTTTTGATACGGGTATAACCCCTTTAACCTGGTAACAGTGGCTCGGTAATCCCCTGTCGTCTAGCCTGCCATAGTCCTGTATCTTAGTGTAAGATTTTGGGATGCAGGTATCTCATTGTTGTTAAGGATACTGTCATTTCTGAAAAAAGTGACACTATTAGTTATGTTATGAGCGGGTGTCAATAGGGGGGATCCGGATGTTTAACACACAGTGCATAGATCCCATACCCTTTTAATAATAGCGAAAGGATTGTAGGTATTTACTATCCTGTGCTGCATAACTTTCATTCCCATTCATGCTTGCAGGATACACATAGGCCTCATAGACCACTCAGGTGCTATCACCAGACCTATTCCCTGCTCTGGCAATAGTAAGTGTGTTTATCCAACAGGTATTTTACATATATATCCTCTCATAAGGAAAGTCCCATCGTGGGAGCGCTTACATGTGATGAGTCAACCCGTCTATGTTTTCTACCCTCACCACCCCCATTCCAGGTTGAGTGGTACGGCCTGTGAAGACTATGATTCCTCAGCCTGTGATACCCTCATGTACCTTTGTGCAAGGTAGCGCAATGTATGTAAATAGTTTATGTTGTTTCTTTTATACGGTTCAGATGTTACTGATCTTAAGTATTAAGATGCTGTTTAGTGTCCGGAAAGTGCATGCATTATCCTGTGTTGTGTTACTCAGGTACTTTTCTGGTATTCCCAGACAACCACTTATCCAGCAACAGAGTAGGTCAATCAGTTATGCCATTCCTGTCAGTACCCTCTCATGGCAAGATAACTATTTCCCTCTGCCTAAAACATTTTATTATAAACAGCCAAATGGATGATATTTCTTTTATAACATGGAACGTATGGGGGTTAAACTCTCCCTCAAAAAGGAAGCAGGTGCTAACCCATTTAAAAAGGTTAAAAACCCAGGTTGCTTTCTTATAAGAAACAAAACATACAAAGCAAGATCATAAATATTTAGCTAGAGGCTGGGTTGGTATAGAACTGCACTCCTGCACTGACACAAGAAAAAGGGGCGCAGTCATTCTACTGCATAAATCACTCCCGTGGTTAATTTTAAAAAGTAAGGTGGATCCTCGCTGTAGATGGGTAATAGCCTTGCTGGACACCCCAAAGGGTCACCTCCTTGTAGTAAATATCTATGCCCCAAATGTGGATGACCCAGCCTTTTTTCTTGATGTAAATACCAAGTTGGAATCGATGGTGGGGACTAATACACCTATTATAAGTGGGGGAGATTTTAATCTCACCTTAGTCCCCATGCTGGATAGAAGTGATCAGGGCAAAGAAACCTATACTCCATGTGTACAGGCAGCCTTCCACCTTAGCTCTGAGTATCAGCTGGTAGACATTTTGCGCTTAGTGCATCCCACTGTCTGGGATTAAACCTACCACTCCGGGGTACACGGGTCATTCAGCAGGCTGGATTTTTGGCTTATTTACCAAACCCTCACACAGCATGTTCTAGAATCTAACATCCTTTGCATGGTCGTCTTGGACAATGCTCCAGTGCAACTGATTTTAAAATGGGGTCATAAGGCCCCCTGTTCCTCCACTTGGAAAGTGGACCTGCTCCTTTTGCAAGATTCTAAATTTGTCCAATGGGCCAAATCTGAAACTAAAAGTTTTTTTCTGGAAAACCCTATAGAGGCAACCTTAGCCCAAAATACATGGGAAGCTTACAAAGCAACCATGTGGGGCAAGATTATTGGCTATGCCTTGCACAGAAGGAAAATTAGAGAAGAGGAACTGACTCAGCTCGAAAGCGATCTGCTGTTTGCTGAGCAGGCTCTTGAAGCTCAATCACACCCCTCTTCTCAGTCTGTGTGGGGGCGGTGGTTCCTTACTATAAGAACTAGAATAAATGAGCTCCTCTCTAGAAAGGCGGATTTGGCTCTCATCAGGATTCGATGTTCTTATTGGGAGGGGGTACAAAAGTGGGAACATTTTGGCCTACCAATTATGGAAGCAACAAGCGAATAGATTTACAGGGGGGGCTGAAGGACCCAGTGTCAGGGACAGTAAAAACCAACCCTCAAGATGTGAATGGTATCATAACAGCATTTTACTCCCAACTTTATATGTCATCCAGAACTGAGCCATGTCCAGATATTCAAGCTTTTCTGCAGAACATTGATCTTCCTTAGCTCTCCCCCACTCAGACTGCTACCCTTGAAGGCCCTCTGACTACAGAGGAAGTATTTACAGTTCTGATGGCTCTAAAAAAAGGGAAAGCTCCTGGTAGTGATGGGTACTCTGTTGACTTTCTTCAGATGGTGGCCCCTGTGATTTCCCCATTACTGTGTCAGGTCTTTACAGAGATGGAAACCAAGGGTATTTTACCGTGTACCCTCAGGGAGGCAATTATTACAGTTCTTCCAAAGAAAGGCAAGCCAGCTGAGGAGGCAGCTAGCTATCAACCTATTTCTCTGATTAACTCAGACAGCAAAGTCTATGCCAGAGTGCTGGCCAATAGACTATCCCCAGTTCTACACTCTCTCATATATGCCTCCCAAGTAGGTTTTGTTAAAAACAGATATAGCACTGATCACCTTAGAACACTTGTCAACCTTATACACGTGGCCAGCCAGAAGACAATGCCTACAGCTGCCCTGGCAATCGATTTTGAAAAGGCATTTGACTCTGTAGAATGGGATTATTTGCAGAATGTTTTACAATATTTGGGCTTTGGACCCCATTTCAGAGCAGCTGTAACTGCCTTTTATAAGTCCCCCCTTGCTAAAGTCCTCACTAACTCCACACTATCGGAACCTTTTCAGTTGCACAGAGGCACAAGACAGGGATGCCCCCTTTCCCCTGTATTGTTTGTCCTTGCAATTGAACCCCTGGCAGCTACAATCAGACAGAATCCCCTCATAAAAGGCATAGGTCTTGGGAAGGCACAATTTTTCACTCTGTTGTACACAGATGATTTACTAGTAACCTTAGGGGATATACAGGTTTCAATCCCACCACTCTTAGCCCCATTATACTGCTTCTCCCTTATATCAGGGCTCAAGGTTAATCAATCTAAATGGAGATTCTCCCCCTTAATTCTCAGTGCCAACCCCATACCATAGCTCAGTACGGTTTAAAATGGTCACAATATGTTATCACGTATCTGGGTATTGAAGTTGGGGCAAATCTTGCAAAGTGGTGGGATAACAACTTAGGCCCCTTAATAACTTAATGTAGGAGTGAGCTAGATCATATGAACCGGCTCCATTTAACTATGGCTGGCAAAAATTGTGGCCTTTAAGATGACCTTAGCCCCTAAAATATTTTACCTGCTCTCACATATTCCCCTGTTCCTTCCATCTCATTGGCTTCAGAAAATAGATGTGCTGATTGTCTTATTTCTTTGGGGAAATGACAGACCCTGCATTAGTAGGAACCAGTTTAGGGCCCATTGGCACAGCGGGGGGTGGGGCCTCCCATGGATGGAAGGCTATAAAATGGCTTTTCAATGTGCTCAAACTTTGAACTGGTTTTGTCCATGCTCTGCTGAATTCTCCCAATGGCTACTGATCAAGCAGGCTCTAAGTAACTCCCCTGTGGCAGCCTCTATCCTCTGGACCTCCCCCTCCTGCAAGTTTCAATTTCATCCCACCATAGGCCCCTCAATTAGATATTGGAGGCTTTTGCATAAAAAACTAAAATTCCCCACCCTTCCTCTACTCTACATGCCTCTTTGGGGCAACCCCAGGCTTACCATTGGGGGCAAACCGGTGATATGGTATCTTTGGCAGGACAAATAGATTTTCTTTATTCAGGATCTACTAGTGCATAATTCCCTACTGGTAGAATCATACCAAAACTTGCAAATTAGATGAAACCTGGTTAAATCTGACTTTTGGCAATACTTACAGATCCAGGACACTCTTAAGCCCTTACTACGACAGGGGAATATCCATATAGACCCTGCACCCCATTTAAAGGGGTGGCTTCTCCTAAAAGACAAGGTTTCTGTGACACTCTGTGCAGTGGTAAGAGATACATTACCCTCCTCCAACTTGACATCCAAACTTAAGTGGGAAAAGGCCCTTCAAATACAAATCTCTGAGGCACAATGGAAGCAATGCTAGCAAGCTGGATATAAGATACATAGGGATGCCTGCAGTAGGCTTATTCATAATAAAATAATGCATTCATGGTACAGGACACCAATGGTGCTCCAGAAAATGAAAGTACTTGCCCATGATGCTTGCTGGCAATGCCACCAGCCGGGGGGGGGGACCTATACCTTATCCCGTGGCAGTGCCCTAGGATTCATGGATTATGGGAGAGAGTTGCACATGAGGCTAATCTGATTCTACAAAATCCAGTCCCAGTCAGTGCAGCCCTCCTGCTGCTAGGGTTGAGATCCGAGGCTCCAAACCTTAAATCTCAAGAATTTAGATGGCTAATGCTATTTAGTATGCAGGTGAAGCATGCTATCCCGAGGAACTGGAAAAGCACTACTATCCTGTGTATCAGTGGAATTATATCAACACTTACATCAGTGTATGAATTAGATAGACGTTCATATATACTAAAGGACAAGATGGATTCCTTCCATCTCTGCTGGGTTCCATACATGGCATATATGGCATCCAGAGCTGGTATTGGTTGAATTATTCTTTTTTAATATTACAGGATTACCTATTGACAGTTCAAATGTATGTCTATAACCTCCCTGCTGAATTGATGGTGTTAACAGCAAATACTTTGGATTATGCCTAGCACTAACTGACAGTAACTGTACATAGTTTACCCAAAAAGTTGTATTATTTGCTTTGAGGGTATTAGTAGTTAGTGTGTGTTAGTTTTTTTTGCTTTGTTGTGTTCTGTTTGGTTAAATACACACATGTAATAATAATTGGTTCTGTTTTCCTTTTCTCATTTATAAATTTGTTTTCATTAGCCAGTGAGCATTATATTAGGTCCAGGCATAGATGCTTAGTTTGCATATGTAACTATGTTTACTTTGTGGTGCCCTCCATTTCAGGTGCTTGCTTGGTGATGACTATGCGAAGGTATGGCTACCGTAACACTTGAAGCCATGGCATTTCAGTGGTGATACCTCCCTATGATTGTGATCCATAGACATCAATATGGTAAGGTGCCAGTACATCTCCTTATAATAGTGTTCTTGACTATGCAAGAGATACGTAATCCCAGTGTTTTCCTTTTTTCCCCCTACCTGGTTTAAGAATCTCAGTGCTTGTAAACTGATGACATCTACTGAAGTGAACCTTAAGTTGTAGTTTTGTCATATAACAGTCTTATGTATGGACTGAATACTAATTTTTGTATCTGTATGGTTAGATAAGTGTGGTGTTACAGTTTATGTATGTCATTTTATGTGTGTGTAATAAGGCAAAAATTAATAAAACATTCAAATATATATACATAGAGAACACTAGGTTTCAGCCTCCCCCAAATATTAATGGAAGATGGGCGAATTGTGCAAGTTTAGTGATCAAACTTGAGAAGAAAGATGGAGAATCCATATTAGGGCCATAGATAACCTCCACAACTAGCTCAAAGTGACCTATCGTCCCATGAAGGAAAATATAATATCCCTCTGGGCCTCCCACTTGTGTGATCAAGGTAAAGGACAATGATTTGGTAATTAATATAGCCATTCCCCTCTTATGCAGACTATTCCCAGATCCAAAAGCCTGTGTTACCCAAAGTCTACATAAACACAAACTTTGAGCAGTAAGCAGGTGAATTTCTTGGAAGAAAACAACATGAGAGTTGAGAGAGCTCACGTGCTTCAGCATGGCATATGTTTTCCTATTATCCCTACCCCTTTAATGTTCCAAGTAATAATGTTTAAGGGGTTAGTCATAGATTAAGAAAAAAGCAAGGCAATATGGCTGCAAAAGAAAAAAGGGATCCGAGAGGACACAAAAGGACAAGACCCCACCACAACCTCCCTCCCTCAAAATGGAAAAACACCCACCAAGTAGATACTTCAAGCACGAACATGAAAATAAAAGAATAGTAGCCTAAGCTGCCAAATGTCCCAGGCCAATGCTTGCTCCCACCCATTCGGTCTGTGCATGTCCAGGGTGGCACCTTCCTAACCCAGTTCAGTATAAATCATTACATACAATTCCCAACCTCCCCCCATAACAGTAAACATAGCCTGAAAAAAACTAGAAGGCTGCCCAGAAGTCTATACATCCTATATATAAAAGCAGGGCCGACTACAGTAATGTAAAATACAGTTAGTAACTACAGAAATAAACAATGGGGAGGAGTCACTAAGCCTCCCATGGCAGCCAAAGTTAAATACTTTATATAACAATATAACTACTTCCTATCTTAATAGAACTGTAAAAGTTATACTACCAACTGTAAGAAAGAAAACGTACATATTTATCAATAAACAACTAGAACCGGCTAAAGAAAACAGTCCAAACAGCTAATTTTGAAGACATAGCTAAAATATTGCAATGTAGAGACAAGAAAAGCATTACTTTATACAAAAGTAACTGTCTGTACAAAAGAAAAAACTCTGCCCTCGATCCCATAGTTACTGTGGAGAAAAGGGCCAAAAACAAAAGGGGACTTGATCCAAAACAAAAGAAAAATGAGGAAATAAGGTATTAGTAAAGCCCTTGGTCCCTAAAAAAGAGCAAAACTAAAAAAACTGCCCCTTAATAAATCAATACCTTACACTAATATTTGACCAAATGAAATAAATGGTCTGGAACTGTAATACAGTCCTTCGGCTGACAAGTTGGACTCACTAGCCAGCAGTAATCTGACAAAAGTCCATACATTCTAAAGATTAACACAATAAAAAGAAAAAGATTAAAGTACAACTCATAGAGTCCACACTTCATCGTGTAGCTGGAGTCACACCATCCACTTGAAACCGATCTTTGAATTAAATAAAGAAACTGGTGCTAGTGTTCAAGAACAGGGTGAGGATCTGCACAGCATGACAATCCAGGGGTGAGGTCTTTAAGTCCAACCTACCTATATAAACAAGGCTCTGAACAAACAGGAAAAGCAGTGAATTTGTCTGATTGATCTGTCACCACAGAAGTAAGATGAGAGTCAGGTAAAAAGGTAGAAACAAGAAAACTGCCACAAAATC
Source organism: Neoceratodus forsteri (assembly GCA_016271365.2). Taxonomy (NCBI): domain Eukaryota; kingdom Metazoa; phylum Chordata; order Ceratodontiformes; family Ceratodontidae; genus Neoceratodus; species Neoceratodus forsteri. Next base: position 941,782,116 of record CM057449.1, on the reverse strand, counting down.
CTTTGCCCATAGACAAAATGAGGAATAGTAGCTACTGGTATCACCACTGGCACTCAGTAGGCAGAAAGTGTGATAATTATCATACAGTACCAGACCCCCTCATAAAACACAGTCTACCGCCCTACTCCTCCCTCACTCCCACACTGTTTCCCTCCCCATCCCTGCTGGCAAACTCTTGCCTCCCATACTACACATCTTGGCTAAGATATCTGCTGCTTAAATCTTACCTTGCACACCTCCACTACCCCTGTTTCCCTCCAAACTCTTTCTCTCTACTTACTGCACTACAGTACTTTTGTAAAGCTATGTATCCACAGACTAAAATATTTCTTTTATTTGACCCCCCGCTCAGCACTTTATGCTATTTCTATGTACTGAGTCTTACCTTATGTTATGCTGCTTGGTTGTATGTATTATCTCTAGGACTGTCTGATCTATCCTATATCTAATTTACCTATAATAATGCAATGTATTTGTCATTCAATTCTGTATGTACTCTCCCAGGTCATGCCTGAAAATAGTCAATTGTTGGCTAGTGCACCTACCCGGTTAACAAAAACGAAATAAAATAAATAATCTAACAATAGTAAAAGGAGACTAGGCACTTGTAAAATACCTCCAGGTTGCTGGGAATTGAAGCTAGGCAAGCAGGTTTGACCAATCTATATCCCTTTTTTGAAAACAGGTCTGGGAACAACAAATGTAGTGCCTGGCTTGCTTGCTGGTCCTTATCAAAGCACTTTACACCATCTGAAGTATGAACCTCAAGTCGAGCAGGGTGCAGCAGCCAATGCCTAATATGCACTGCCCATAACTTTGAAAGTAGCAGTTGGTGCTTGAGTCTAGCTTGACAAACCTTAGCAGTAAGGTCTGGTGCCAATCGTAGTTTAGCGCCTTCCCATATAATGGAATCAAGCTTCCTGGCAGATTTTAGTATATGATCCTGGTCAAGAAAATTGAACAATTTAAAGATGACAGGTCTCAGTGGCTCCCTTTGGGCCTGTTTGGCACATAAGGCTCGATGTGTCCTTTCAACCACATAAGATGGACCATTCAGGAAGGGCCAGCCACTTTCTCACAGAAGCGCTGGATGAAAGCATTCGTATTTGGCCCATCCATCTCCTTTGCAAGGCCCAAAAGAACCAGGTTATCTTTCTGGTTCCTGCCTTCCAGGTCCTCCACCTTCTCATCCAGTGTGGCAAGTGACCTCCTCAGGGAGACAATCTCTGGATCCATGTGGGCTTGACGGTCCTCGATGGAAGAAATCTGGGCCTCTACATCCAAGACTCACTGGGTGAGTTGCTGTGGGGAAGGTTTCAAGATCTTCAGATCATCAAGAATGGCAAAAAATGCTGTTTTAATTTCGGTCAGTCCAGTGAAGACCTGCTTCAGGGAAAGCGCCGAAGGGGGAGAGGTCGGTGGAGTTGCTGGAGAAGTACTCCTGCGGGGTCTCTTTGGCTCCATTGCCAGTGCATGATCATTCTCAGATGATTGTGCAGTATCCATTTCTGGCTGATGCATCTCCAAGAAATCTATTTGCTCAGTAGCCATAGGATAATCTAACTAAGCTGAATGAAAAAGTATCACTAGTAAGCTTGATGAAGGGGTTTGAGAGGTAAAAAATAAACAAATATCCCCTGGTTATAATGGAGCTCACAAATGTCGCTGCTACCCTGACATGAGCGTCACATAACTCAACTTATTAATGTAAGAAAATAGATACATATTTCTTTTGAATAATAATATTTTGATTCCCTTCTTTGCATGACATACTTGTTTAAAGTGCAGCTGATACAATACTGGCAGGCAACCCAGACAATGGAGTTGCCTATCCTGGGAGCTATCCTAGCTATATTTGGACTTTTTTGGTGCAGTATTAAAAACATTATTACTTCTGTAACACCCAGCTCATAACTTCCAGGTACGACCATAGCGGTCACCGAACATTGCAGCCCCTCACCTTAAAATCAGCATAATTATGATGTGAAGTAGGGAACAGGGCTGCAGCGCAATCTATGAACAGTGTAATCAAATTGGGGGAGGGGGGCTGCCTAAATGTACCTAGATTATCTTTGCTGGCAGGTATACAAGTATGGAGCTAAAATATAACAAATATTATAGCCCCATACATGTACACCTGCCAGCAAAGATAATCTAGGTACATTTAGGCAGGTCCCCTCCCTGATTCCATTACACTGTCCATAGAGCGCCTGCAGCCCCGTTCCCTGCTTCACTTCATAATTATGCTGTTTTTAGGGGTAGGGCTGTAGCACTTGGTGGCCACTCGGCTCATACACGGAAGTTATAAGCCGGGTGTTACGGAGGTAATAACTTTTTAATACTGCACCAAAAAAGTCCTATTATGACTAGGATAGCTACTAGAACAGGTGACACCATGTTGTGGGTTGCCAGTCCAGAGTCAAAACTGGTGTCAGCTGCTCTAGAAATAAACATAAGGTTAGCCAGAAATGTACTATAGCACAATATATATTTATTCATTCAGTGTTTGTCTTTAATTGTTTCAAAATTAAAACTGGTTTTATAATATTGAACATTACTTTCAACCTTCTAGTAAGCATGCAAGTTGCATATCTTGTCAAATGTCATTTCTAAGAATGTTTTTTCTAACTTAAAAATTGTTAGAACTTACGATCAAAACATAAAATATGCTGAATAAAGATTGACAGTAGAAAACAAAAGAGAAACCATGCATTTTATTTTTCAATTACTTTAACAGACAAAAAGCCTAGACCGAATATGAAAAAAATAAATGATATGGGCTTGATTTTCAAAGGCCACTTACAGCCACGCAAGTTGCATCACTCTAAGGGTTGTGGCAAACTCTAGTTGCACCAGATACCCTGCACTTGATTCCAGAAAATCAAGGACCCTGCACCAAACTCTCTGGGTTTGCTGCAAGTGTGGACATGCAACAAGCAGTTGGCATATCTGCTGGCATAGGTGCAGGGAGCAGCCCCTCACCTCACCTGGTGCAACACTAGTGGGGGTGGTATGTTGGGGGGAGGGGAAGAAATACATAGCCAAGAGGGTTTCTGGGGCATAGGGGCATGGAGTAGGCCTTGTGGGGTCTGAGGCACAGCTGGGATGAGCCGCTAGGATGTGGCACACATTGGGGTGCCATTGCAATGTGCAGAAAGAGAAATATTTGTGTAATTAAAGTGAGCTGGTGCTGTAAGCATATAGCTTCCTCAGTAGTCTAGTGCTCCCCAGTACCAGATGTGTACAGAACAGCTCAAATTGTAGTGCCCCTTCAACTATTCACAATCTCCCCTGAGTGTAAAATAGCATGTGTGCCCCAGTCCTATAGCACTCCCCCCAATCCCCAGTCTCACCTGAAATCCATGTGGTAATAGCCCTGTTGGTATAGTTAACACCCCACCCTCCTCAATCCATACAGCATTGGCCAAACTCCCCCACATTACTGCCCCTATCCTGCAACTGGCATACTACTCCACTCACCACCATGGCCAGTTGCAGAATTCGCTATTAAGGAACGTGTACTGTATAGTATCCACTCCTTGATAGTACATTCTGCAACTGGCCATGGTGGTAAGTAGAGGGCTGTGCTGGTCACAGTATCAGGGAAGTAACGGGGGGAGCTAGGTGTATGGCCAGTGCTGGACAGTGTTGGGAGGGTGGGGGGTTCACTACACCACCAGGGCTACTACTGCATGGTTTTCTGGTGAGATCAGGGATTGGGAGGCACTATAGAACCAGGGTACATCCGCTGTTTTACACTCGGGGAGATTGGGGCTCATTGGGGGGCACTACACCTCAAGCTCTTCTGTACACATCGGGGATTTGGGGAGCATTAGACTACCAGTGGAGCTATATGCTTACAGCACCTGCTTGCTTTCATTACACGAAATGTTCACTTTTCTGCACACAGCAATGGCACACAGTTGGGTGCCTCATCATGGCGGCTCATCCTAGCTGTGCCCCAACACTCCACAGCCTCCTCCTGTGCCCCTTCTGTACCCCTACTGTCCTTTGTCTTACTGCATCCCAGGGGCACAACCATTTAGACTACCTATAGGCTGGTCTAAGTGGTGGCCCTTGCTGCGTCCATGGTGGGCTTTGACAATCCTATAAAAGGGGATGTTGCAGGCCCGCCATGGTGCAAGCCCCCTTGCAACCAGGCGTACCTGGTTGTTTGGTGCAACCCTGGCACAAGGGAGCTTTGGCACAGCAGTGTCTGGCTCTGACACAGGCTGATTTAAAAATTGCTTTTGATGCAGGTTGTGATGCAAGTCACCACTTGTGTCAAACTCTTTTGATCCAAGTCCTTTGTACTATTCTAACCCATTTGAAAATTGGGCCCTATGTATCTAACAGGTACCATAATTGGGTGCTATAGTGTGCAGGTTAGCAATCACTATTATATTAGAGCAGGCAACAGGACCATGTGGCATATAATAAATGTATACTGTTGGAAACTCAAGGATGATGTGATTAAATATTTCAACACTGTATTGGCTTAGAATGCATGGAATAGATTGTCAGCGGAAATAGCAGATGGTAGATCAGTGCGTGGCTGTAATAAAATATGGGATATAGATAGGGATACATTGAATAGGATGCAAAGAGGTTGCTTGACAAATTAGTCCGAATAGGGTCAGTGCAGACAGAATGACTACAGAACAGATGTGCAAACTATGAGGGCTAAGAAGACTTTTCCTTGACTTTGTACTATTTCACTGAAATAGATTTTTAAATGCACATTTCAGTCGACTAACTAATCAACTTCACTTCATTTTATACTTTACCTAATCACTTCATTTTTGCCTTTCAGTTCATATTTGACTGTAATGGGATAACGACAGTGTGTAATTGAACCACAAAAAGTAAACTGCAAAATGGAAATACATGCGGGTAGGATTGGAGGGGGTAAATCCTGACTGTGAAACTGATCTCTGGGGACAGACACAAACAGTAACATCACATCCACACATAGGGCATTGGGGTGAGTGGGGGAAGTGTGCAAGTGAAGTAACACAGTGAGGTTCAAGCAGGACATAATGAGGAAATACTATTTTACAGAATGGATGGTGGAGCTGTGGAATAGACTACCAGCTGAGGTGGTGGGTGTGGAAACTGTTAGTGGTTTCATGTATGATAGGAACAGAATGAATGGTATACATAACATACAGTACATGGTATATAAAAACAATAATGGAGACATCGGCTTCAGAAAATAATGATTGAGAACTGATGGTCCCTGGGTATTCAATGTTCAGGATAAATGGACAAACAGGTAGAGGGGAAGAGTAGCCCTTTTTGCATGGAAGGAGTAGAAGTGGTAGAAGATGGGTGCATCGGGGTAGTGATGGAGAGACTTACTTGCTGAGGGAGTAACTCATGGCAGCCTGATGCAGAAAATTGCACTTGAGTGTGATCTACAAACTGCCAGGGCAAGAGTAAGAGTGGGGCAGAGAGCTCAGGGAACAGCTGGAAAGACGGGTAGCTAAGGGGGAAGTAGTGATGGTTGGTGATATGAACCTGCCAGGTATCGACTGGAATGTTTCTGTGGCTAAGAGCATCAGAAGACATGCCTTGCTGTATGTGTTCCAAGACTGTCTGGTGGTGCATCTAGTTAAGGAGCCCGCCAGGCAGACCGCAATTATCATTGTGGTGCTCGTCAACATGGAAGTGGTAGGAGATGTGGGAGTTTGGGAGCTGCTAGGAAACAGTGATCATAAATCTGTTTGGTCTACAATGGCTCTTGGGTCAGGTAAGCTGCAATCAAGAGATGAAGTCCATGATTTTAGAAGGGAAGACCACAATAGGCTGAGGGAGATGGTCAGGTATACTCTAGTAGGGTTGGACAACATGAATGGGATCAAAGAGAGAGAGATGGGGACAATTAAGGGGGCAATTCTCATGGCATTTAATGTATGCATGAGAAGAGTAACTATAAAGAACAGGTTCAAGATACCATTATGGTTCTTAGCAAGGGTCAAGGAAGTGATGTGGGCCAAGAAAAAAGACATTCAACAGATTTAAAAGAAAAGCGGAGTGAGGAAGAATGAGAGATTATTTTCTGAAGACAAAATGGAAAAGAGGGTGGTTAGGGCATCAGATGCAGATGCAGAGATGGGTATTGCAGAGGGGTCAAGAACAGAGAAAATCAGTCTTTAGAGAATATTAATGAAAAAAGGAAGAAAAGACGTCTAATTATAAGGCTAGCCAAGTGGGGCAGAGTGGTTCGGGTGTTTGAGCAAAAGGCTGCTGTCCTTAACGATTCCTTTTGCTCAGTTTTCACTAGGCAGGCATATGGACCACTGTCAGATAGTGTCATCAAAGCAGGTAGGTAAGGGAAGGGAAGGTGTGCCTATCTGCAGATGACACAAAGATCTGCAACAGGGTAGACACTCAGGATGGGGTGGAGAAAATGAGGAGGGCTCTTTGAAACCTGGAAAAATGGTCTGAAGCATGGCAACTAAAATTCAATGCAAAAAAGTGCAAAATCATGCACTTGGGGTGCAGAAACCCTGCAGAGAGTTACAGGAATGGGGAGGGGGGGAGTTGCTGATGATCTCCAAGGAGGAAAGGGATTTGGAGATTATTATCTCAGATGACCTAAAGTTTGCCAGGCAGTGTATAAAGGCAGTGGGATGGGCCAGTGGCATGTTAAGGTGCATATGAGCACACACAGATGCCAGCAGAAACAGGCCTCATGGTTTCTCGAGCCTGCTTTAGTGCGCAGCTAGTGCCTTATAATGCTGCTACCCCTCCCTTCCCCCCATCCTATTAGCCCTTCCCCTAACCATATCCCAACCCCTACTGAAGCTGCCTGCCATCTTGCAGGCCATAACCTCACCCAGCAAGGAGTTCCACTTGTCCACCACTCTTTTTGTGAACAAATGTCTCCTCATCTCTCTCTCCTGAATCTACTTCCCTCCAATTCCAGTTGGTGTCCTCTCGTGTCCCTCCTCTTTATCCTCTGGAAAATCCTCTTTGTATTAGTCTGTTTATTCTCTTCAGGTACTTAAAGGTCTCAGTCATATCTCCCCTGTCCTTCCTCTCTTCCAGAGAGTACATATTCAACTCCCCCAGCCTTTCCTTGTATGGCTTGCCCTCCAATCCCTGGATCATCTTTGTAGCTCCACGCTGTACCCCCTCCAACAATCTGATGTCCTTCTTCAGGAACGGGTACCAATACTGCATGCAGTATTCCAGGTGGGCCCTGACCAGCAACCTATACAGAGACAGGATAACCTCCCTACTTCTGAAGGAGATCCCTCTAGCTATACACCCAAGCATTTTATTTGCTTTTGCAGCTGTCCTTCTGCATTGAACAGAGTTGTTCATGTTCCCTGTTATGATCATCCCAAGGTCCTTCTCTTCTGTGGAGTAACCCAACTGAACCCCATTTAAGTGATAATTCCTCCCCTGGTTCTGGGCTCCAAAATGCAGAACCTTGCATTTCTTAGTGTTGAACCCCAGCTGCCATTTATCTGACAACTCCTGCAGCTTATTCAGGTCCTCCTGCAATCCCCCGTATCATCTACATCTCCCTTCTTGCTATCATCTGTGAACAGACTGATTTTTCTCTGGATCTCATTCGAGATATCTGCAATGAAAATCCTGAACAGTACTGGTCCCAACACAGATCCCTGGGTACTCCACTCATCACCACTCTCAGTGATGAGAGTCCCCTTCGACCACCATCCTTTGCTGTCTTCCCTCAGCCAGTTCCTGATCCAGGTCACTATTTTGGTCCTGCCCCCACATACTCCAGCTTCCCCCCCCCCAAATCCCCATGTAGCACTGAATCAAAGGCCTTACCAAAGTCCAAATACAGGATGTCCGCAGCACGGCCCTTGTCCAGTTCCTGTGTCACCCAGTCATAGAATTCTACCAGGTTTGTCTGGCATAATCTGCCCATGACAAATCTGTGTTGCTGGTCATTCTGGATAATGTTTGCCTCCAAGAAGCTCATGAGCCTCTCCTTTAGGATGGTCTCCATGAGTTTGCCCATGATCGAGGTGAGGCTTACTGGCCTGTAGTTTCCTGGTTCATCCTTTGGCCCACTTTTATGGATGAAAACCACGTGGGCCATCCTCCAGTCCTGTGATACACATCCTGTGTCCAGGGAGGTATTGAACAGGTCTTCCAGTGGCCCTGAAAGGACCTCTGACAGCTCCCTAAGTACCCTAGGGTGAATGCCATCTGGCCAAGGCATTTAGTCCACTCTTAATGCCTCAACCCCTCCAGCATGCTTCCATATATCTATCATCCTCTCCCCCCCTTACCCACACCCCCACTTGCTTGAGGTGTTTGCCCCCCCTTCTCCTGTTAAACAATGAGCAGAAGTAGTCATTCAGTGCCTCTGCCTGCTCTGCCCCCTTCTCCACCAACCCCCCATCTTTCTTGATCCTCACAAGCTGGTCTTTGCTTCTACTTTTCTTGCCTATGTAATGGAAGAAGTTTTTTTCTCCTGTTTTGATCCCCTGCACCAGTCTTAGCTCTCTAGATGCTTTGGCCCCCCTGACCAGTCTGGTGACCTCCCGAGACTTTTCCCTGTATACATCTTTATCTTCTCCCCTCCCCATTTTCCAATACTTCTGAAATGCCACCCTCTTGGCTCTCACCCCTTCCTTGACCTCCGGTGACAACCAACTGGGTTTCTTTGCCCTGCCCTTCTTGTTTTTTTTCCTAGTATAAGCGACATTGCAGAGGGACTTTAAGGAAAAGTATGTCTCTTTGCAGATGACACAAAGATCTGCAACAGGGTTGATACACAAGGTGGGGTGGAAAGGATGAGAAGGGACTTGGCAAGGCTGCAGGAATGGTCAAATGTATGGCAGCTTAGATTCAATGCTAAGAAGTTCAAGTAGTGCACCTGGAAACAAAACCCAGGGAAGAGTACACAATGGAGGGTGAGATACTAACAACAAAAATGGAAAGGGACCTGGGGGTTAGTCATATCAGATGACCTAAAGGTGGGCAAGCAATGTGAGATGGCAGTAAGGAGGGCTGGGGGGATACTGGGATGCATAGGGAGAGGCATCACCAGTAGAAAACAGGAAGTTGTTATCCCTTTGTACAGACAGCTGGTGAGACACTATCTGGAGTACTGCTTGCAGTTCTGGAGGCCCAATCTCCGCAAAGACATAGACAGGATGGAGGCAGTCCAGAGGAGGGCAACTAAAATGGTACAGGGTCTGCACCAGAGGACATATGAAGAGAGTCTTAAGGAGCTTAATATGTATAGCCTCGAGGAAAGGAGGGAAAGGCGAGATATGATAGAAACTTTCAAGTACCTCAAGGGTATGAACAAAGTCCAAGAGGGTAACATATTTCAGAAAAAGCAGTGTGCAAGAACAAGGGGGCACACTTTGAAGATTGAGGGGGGATGGCTCAGAGGTAATGTGAGGAAGTATTTTTTCATGGAGAGGGTTGTGGATGCATGGAACAGCCTTCCTGAGGAGGTTGTGGAGTCAAAAACAGTGGTGGATTTCAAGAATGCATGGGACAGTCATAAGGCAATTCTAGTGGGTGGGGGTAGGAAGAAGTAGGCTGTTGGTTAACTAGGATCTGCAGCTTAACCATTAGGTAGGGAAATGAGCAGACTGGGTGGGCCAAGTTGTCCTTATCTGATATCAAATTCTGTTTCTATGTTATATTTCTAGTACCGGTGTCTGTTGCCTCCGCTAGCCCTCTCCTTATCATATTCCATTTCTGATCTGCATCCATGTGTTGTTGGATGTCTGCCAGGTGCTTGCTCAGAATTTCCCCCATCATCCTAAAGTCTTCCCCTCTAAACTCAACCACTCTTGTACCCGTGCCCCCTGTGTCCCTCCCCATGTTTAGTGTGAACCACACCGGGTAGTGGTCACTTCCAACAAGCGGTTCCCCCACTTCTAGGTTCCTTACAGCTTCCCCATTATCCAGTACAAGGTCCAAAGTCCTTTCCAGCCATGTCAGCCCCTGTACCAGCTGTGTCAAGAAGCTATTCTGAAAAGTTTCCAAGAGGACCCCCTCTCTTGCACTCATGGTGGCAGGTGTGCTCCAATCCACCCCCTGTAGGTTGAAATCCCCACCACCACAGTGTTTCCCTTCCTGCTTACTCTTCAAATTTGATCTTTCAGTTCCCTATCCAGGTCACAACCCTGTGATGGTAGGGGTATCGGTAGGGGTATCACCAGCAGAAGAAGAGAGGTGGTGATACCACTGTACAAAACACTGGTGAGGCCTCATCTGGAGTACTGTTTACAGTTCTGGAGGCTGTATCTTTGTCAGGATTTTTACAGGGTGGAGACAGTCCAGAGAAGGGCAGCTAAGATGGTACAGGACCGGAACCAGAAAAACATATTAGGAGAGATTAAAAGATTTAAATATGTATACACTAGAAGAGAGGCAGGAATGGGGAGACATGATAGAAACCTTCAACTATCTCAAAGGCATAAACAAGGTACAAGTGGGAGGCATCCTTCAATACCGGAGATATACAAGAATGAAGGGTGCACAGCATGAGGTTGGAAGGGGCAGGATAATGGGAAACATGAGGAAACATTTCTTCACGGAAAGGGTGGTAGATGCATGGAATAACCTACCTTAGGAGGTGGTGAGAGTGAGCACAGTTGGGGGGGTTTCAAACATGCATGGGATATGCATAAGAGGATCCTAACGGAAGGAGAGGCAAAGTCTGGTGATGAAGTAGGTCAGCAGCCGCTGGTACAGGTAGGGTTTATGGACAGACTGGATGGACCTAGCGGTCCCTATCTGCCAACAATTTCTGTGTTTCTATGTAAGGGGGTCCAAGAGATGAGACAACCTATATTTACCAACAAAGGGGTATTGAAAAGCCTAGCAGCCCTAAAGATTGATAAAGCCCCATGACCAGATTGGTTGCATCCAAGGATACTCAGAGAGCTGATAGCAGAACCTGCTGATCCCCTGGTAGTCTATGTAACTGCTCTCTAAGAACAGGACAGTGTTCTGAAGGATTGAGGGGTAGTGGATGTGTTTCTGCTCTATGGAGGGGGGGTACAAGGAACAAGCAGGGAACTACAGACTTGTCAGTCTTACCTCCACTGTAGGGCAACTAACTGAGTCATTGGTCAAACAGGATTTCATGGACTACTTGGAGAGCAACACTCTGCAGGATAGTAAACAGAACAGACTTGTGGCAGGAAGTATTGTCAGATTAACCTGACTGTTTTCTTTGACTGGGTGATAAGGAACTTGGATTGGAGCCACACTGTGGATTTGCTCTATTTCAGCTTCAACAAGATTTTCCACTAAGTGCAGTACAGATGCTTGCTGAAGAAGACGGAGGATTTGGGTGCACTTCATGTCATAGTAAACTGGGTCAGCAACTGGATAAATAGTAAACAGAAGATGGTAATGGTCAACAGGGTTAAGAAGAGAGGGATTTCACAAGCGGGGTTCCACAAGTATGTGTTCTGTGCCAAGTCCTCTTCGACATTTTCATCAGCCACAGTGGTGAAGGACTCTGGGGCAGATTTTGTCTCTCACAGATGACACAAAGCTCTGTGAGAGGCTGGATAGTGATGAGCGAATGCAGGAAATGCAGAGAGACTTGCAAAAGCTGGAGGGGTAGTCAAGTGTTTGGCAGTTGAAATTCAATGCTAAAAAATGCAAGGTACCACAGCTAGTGAACAAGAACCCTAGGGCAGAGTTCTGGATGGGAAAACAGAGACATAGTACTTCAGCTGAGGCATGAGAACTTTAAGTTATCATCAGCGACTCACTAAAACTATGAAGTCAGTGCAATAAGGCTTATAGTAAGGCAAGTAGGATGCTTGGGTATATTGGGAGGGGTACTGACAGCTGCAAAAGAGAAGTAATATTTCCCTTGTGTAGATTCTTGAATACTAGCTCACAGTCATGTCGTCATGAGTGGAAACTAAGCCAAGGGAGGTTCAGAAATGACGAGACCAAGTACTATTTTACAGAAGGTGTGGTAGGGTCATGGAACAGGCTACTAGCCAAGGTGGTGAGTGTGTAAAGGATCACTGTTTTCAAGCATGGCAAGTACAGAATGAAGGGAATAGTGGTTCCTCAGGGCATCAGAAATAGGGAGGAGAATGGGGATGAATAGAGAAGACTAGGACCCTTGAAAGACAGTAGATCCCAGCTGTAAGTATGGAACTCAGGCAGACTGGAATGACTATTTGTCTTTTTTCTGCTGTCATTGCCTATGTTTCTATATTTTTGTGTTATAGTCATTGCTTGGGGAGGCAGAGTCAAGGATAAGCAATGATGTGGAGGTTGGAGAGGGATAGGACCCATGCAGCTCAATTTTCAAAGGCTTGGGAATGACACAAAGTGCTTGTGTTAAACAGACATGACTGAAGGGGCACACTACACAGCACCTTGCCTCATTCCCTATTTTTTATCAGTGCTAGCAGCACCAGTGGACCCCCCCCTTCACCCAAAGACCTAGCACTGGGCTTGCAGTAATCCACAGGCTGCGCCATGGGGCTGAGGGGTCTTGCACCACCAATCAGCTGCAGCATCCTCTGCTGTGGTATGTTTTTTTAAGTCCCACCCTGGCTGCACCTAGCTGCCATGGTTAGACCAGCCAGGGCTGGTCTAACGGCCCTGTGTGGACCACCAGCAACAGCTGATACCTAGAACACCCAGAACTGGGCAGCCAGGTGTGAGTATGTGTCACAGCAGGCACACAACTGATATGGAGGATGGCATTGACACCACAGTGAGCAGGGTGTGCTGGGGGCAGCTGTGTACAGCCAGTACAGAGTGCCCCACAAGGATAGGTGATGGACTGGGCTGCTGACCATGGACAGTGGGAGAACTCATGCCATGCCAGATGTCATTTGGGGTAGGCAGCAGGGTGTGGATAGTGCTGTCAGACACTGAACAGTGGTGTGGGTGGGCCATGGAGTGCTGTGTGACATTCCATTATGGAGATGGTGGGGCAGTCATGGCATGGGTGTTCCTATGTCTGTGCCATGAGCAGCTGGATGGTATGCATCCCATAGTGTACACCATTGACCTGTTTGAAGGTCATGAACTGCAGCACAACAAGGGCATGTTGCCTGTGTGCTGGAGTGGGACCATAGGGTTGATTATAGGCAGTGTGATGGGCAAGGTGTGTTTGAAATTGTGAGCAAACCCATGTCATGATTGCTCTGTCACTGGGCAGTTTCTAGAGGTCTGGAGGACAGTAGCCCATGTTGTGCTGGGGGACTGGGTGCATGGATACATAGTTACATATACACTGTCGGCAGATAAGAACCTATGGCCCACCCACATGGCCCCACTCCCAAATACGTGTCCAGCACTGCCATCCAACCTGCCTACCTACTTGGGTAGGTGTATGTTGGCAGTCCTGTTGTACCATGGTGGCCTGTCCTACTACTCTCATCCTCCCGGTGCAACTAGTCACCTGCTGTGGGTCATCATTGGCTGCTGGTGCTGTGCTGGGTATCGTCTGTGCCATGGTTCCATATAGTTGGTGTGATGCTGTGGTGGTGTTCCCACTGGAAGGCTGTGATGGCTGCCTCTGTCAATCCCCACCCATGCATGCCATTTGTTTGTGCACAGGAGCAGTTGCGGCAACTCTGTGGACCTTGGCAACAGGACCCCATCTCTATTAAAATCAGGTACAGGGTCCCTGGTGTACCGAGCTTCAATGCAAGCTGCTGTTTGCTTCAGCTTGCATCAGTCTGAGGGCCCTTTTAAAATTTGATGTCATTAGGTACAGTATGTGTCACGGCTAAATCAGGATCACGGGTAGTCTGGATTGACTATCATCTCTTTCTGCTGTTTTTACCTATGTTTCTGTGTTTCTTTAATCAAAACATACATTCTGGATTCTTTTTTTCCCATATGTCTACCATGTTAAAAAAATTATATTTTATTTTTTTTTTTTAGAACTGAATCATTGTATAGTAACAATAATACACAACAGGGTGTGTAATGTGCTGTGATGATATTACTTTCCAGGACTGAATATACTTGGACTATGAATTTGTGTTTCACTGCCTGAGGCATGACGTTATTCTTATCACAAAACACACACACAGTCATGTATAATTGTTTAGAATTCAGTTACAACTTGGTAGAATACAACATGGGGATCAATATCCATAAAATAATCTTTAACAGACAGTAACAGATAACTAATGATAAATTAATGTAAGCATGTATCAAGTATGGACTAAAGTACATTGATATATGCAGCCAACTAGATCTCCTTATTCAATCTCTTAGCAAAGCAAGTTTAGCATGAACTGTGGTAAAAGGAAGTTGGTAGAGACTGCTGGCAGAAAACAATTTGCAAATTACTCAATGAAATGGTAGTAGAAATACCATGTCTTTTTGTTGACTTTTTAAATATCAAGATTTTGATATTCCTTGTTCTTAAACCTTGTTTTATGATCACGGATTGCATCATAAGGTGATGGTCTTGTGACTCCGTAGTGGTCTCCCAACCATTTAAACATATCAGTTTGTCAGTCTTATCTCGGTCTAATTTTTTCATTGTACCTATGTGAAATAAACAAACATGAGTTAAATATAGATACAACCATTTAAGTAACACATGTATATTGGACTCATGATTTTCACTCAGAGTGGTTACTTTGAATATATACCTTCAACATATAATTATTTAACTCTTGACAGTGTATCTCTAAATGCGTAAGTCTTGCTACTTCTTCTATGGTTGATTACATATTTCCCAGAAGACTCTGAATGCTAATGCTTGAATTGTGGAATTCCTTGTTTACTTTGTAATTGATTTTGACATACATTTTCATAATAATCCATGGCTGCAATATTCATCCTGCACATATACGCATCAGTGTCATATTTCATTTGTTTTGGGGTGTATTGCAATTATAGCAAGTGGACACTCTCCAGATCTCCTGTGTGTATTCCTTCTGTAACCTGCTTGATTACATAGGCACAATTAGAATTAAATACTGTATCACTTCTAGGTAGTGTTTGTCACAGATTATTGCTATATTTCAAGATGATGAGACAGTTTGGCATAATCGGCTATTGCCTCAAAGTGCACATGAGTACACAGTAATCAGTGACTACCATCATCCATTAGAGTCTTAATATCCTTAAATGTAAGTCACAGTTTATGTGTAAATAGATTTCATACTTGTCTTAATTTTTTGTATTACCTCCTCCAGATCCTTCAACAAACTCTTATCCATAATAATTTTTGAAAGTTCATCATGTGTTACACAAGCAAACTCCCTTTGGGCTCTTACTAGTTAATTTATTTGTAGCCTTAGTGTTTGCAGCTGGGGCCTTACCTGCCAGCAGGGAGGGCCTCAGCCCTAGGGTGTAAGTAGGTAGGGTTTTTGTGGGAGATGAGAGTTCTGAGAGACAGATAGAAACAGAGAGAGAGAGAGAGAGAGAGAGAGAGAGGAGAAGTGGGTGTGTGTTTTGTCCGTGAAGACCAGTGTGAGAATGTAGCAGTCAGGGCCGGGAGGAGTTCAGAGCCTGTTTGGGGATTGCCTGTGCCAGTGGGAGCCACAGCCCGACTAGAAGAAATGTGGCCTTCTCTGGCACCTTCATGGGGTGTAACAGGTGAATCCCCCTAAAATTTTTATCTGCATGTGAACATGGAGCAGTTCTGGGGCCAGATCATTGGGACAACACTGTAGTGACAGCCTGTGTTTGCAGGGAGCACAGTGGTGATAGCCTGTCTCCTTTTCTTGTGGCACTTTGGCCTGGCATGGAGGTGTGAGGGATCATATTCAGCCCAAGAGCAGAGTGTGCATGGGTCTACGGCGTGGCCAGGGCTAGCAGAAATGTTCTAGGACACCTGGAGCTGAACAACAGCTTGGGTTTGAGGGAACTTAGCATTTTCAGGGACTTGGATAGCTGAATTTAAAAAATGTCGCCCTGCAGGAGCCTGGATTTGAACCCCAGCATGGGGAGGACTGCTTAAAGACAAAATATTTCTCTACTCTTCCCCCTGTAGCAGGTAGTGTATTGTGTGGCCTGCGATATCTGCCCCAGTGACTGTGGAAAAAATCAGTAAGTTTTGTGTAGGAGGGAGTTCAGGGAGAACACACGTGATTGCAGCCTGCAGTCCAGCCATGTGTGTTGCTGCTGCCAGGATTGTGAGCCTATTTGGCCCTGAGGCAGAACTGCAGGAGAAGAACTTTTAACAACTAAAAATTTGCTGCAGATTGTATTGGGCAGTTCACCCTAAATGGTTTCCCACCATTGTGATTTGCACCCACCGCTCCATGGAGTGAGTCCATCGATTATGATAAATTAAATCTACTGTTTTCTTCCTTAATCTGGAGAGGACAATGGACTTAATCATTTGGCTCAGTGTGTGTGTTTGTGCTAATCAAGCTTGCCCCTGCAGCTACTGTATACCCTGCTTATGAAGTAAGGCTGGCACGCCCTCAGACACATCACCTATGAACTCAAGTAATGAGTTATATTATTTTCTAATCTGTGTTTCTTGCTGCAAGTTCCCCCCTCCTCCAAAGTAACATCTAGAATATCCCTAGACACCAGGAGGTAGGGCTTACAACATGGGGGCTGTCTAAGATTTACTGCTTGTTTTTGGGGGTACTTGAACTGTTTCTGGACTATACACTGTGAGGGTAAAGCAGTGCAAGAGACTTCTTTGCTACAAAGTGCCATTTTAGACCTGTGAAGCTTCACACCTTCTTGTAGCGCCATTTTCTGCTAGCATGGTCTATTTAGCATACTTTAATGTATACAGAACTTTTGCAGACTATCTGACATTGGCTGGAGGTGGCAGGGTTGGGGCTAGAGGTCATGTTGTCAGGTGCTGTAGTGCCATTTTGTGGAGAGCCACAGAGGACTGCGCCACAAGTGTTTTGCAGCTCAAGGGAAAATCTTCCTGAGAAAAGACTATTTCTATTCTGAACAGCAACAGCAAAGGAGTGAGGACTAGACAAAGAATGGCTGAGGCATCAGGTGATGGGAACAAGATGGTCCCTGTTCCTGCTTCACTACTATTCTGGTTGTTGGAGGTGGATCAAAAGGGTAGCACACAGGAGAGATGTGTGATTTGCCACAAGACACCAGGACATGTGAAAGTGCTACCCATTTGCTTAAACTATGCCAGAAGCAGAGCACCCCCTCTGGCCCTGCCAGCCTTACCCTATGAGCCCGCCTGGAGTTGGACCACCACCTCAGTTTGGTCAGCACGGACTCCCCCAGTTTAGAACATTGGGATGATGTGGAAGCTGCAGCTGGTGAAGCTATTTCTATGGAGAAGGGCATTAACCATCTACCCAGCCCTTCTCCTCCACCAGTGCCTGACCCTCCCTGTGGCAGAGGCAGAGGCCGTGGGATGGCAGGGAAGTCAATGTCATCAGTAGCCCCTGCTCAGGGTACACTTCCACCACTGGCAGGCACTGAGAAGACTACCCAGGAATATCCCCCTGCCACAGCGGGTGCTGCAGCAGCTAAGATACCAAATGTGGAGGTGCAGGAGGTCATATCTGAGGAAGACTCAAGCACCGTGGAAGACACAGAGAGACTGGATGTGTTATCCCCTGCCCTGGTGTCCATGCCAAGTCATTCACTTTTGATGATCCTCTGTGGGAGTGGGACATTCTATGGTCTTACCGCTTCCATAGCCTAAAATATCCAGACACCATCCACCAACTGTGGCAGGTATGTCAAAAACTCAGAAAAGATATGGACACCCTTAGCCCATTTGACCCCCCACTACTCCCCGTACACCTCAGGGAGTTGGCTTCAAAGGGTAATGCCCCTAGAACCAGTGTGAGGAGCATATCTAAGTGGTCACAGGACAAGTGCTGGGTAAGAATGAGGGTCAAAAAGGAGCACCAAAGAGAGAACTATCTATACTTGTGCAAGAGGATGTTGGACATCAGTGAGGAAAGAAGGGAGAACAGGGTTCTCCAAAGAGCCCTGGACAAGGTCAAGCAGAGAAGAAGAGGAACTGCCCTTGATCTGGGAGGCCAGGAGCAGCAAGCCATCAGGTAAATGAACCAGATGTGTACCTCAATGGTGTGAACTGGAGTGGCATTGTTAAAAACCTTTGCAATGGTCCAGGATGGAGAGGGGCAAAAGACAAATTATTACATTACCTGTGAGGATGCTTTTGGAGAGGAATGTATCAAGTCTGATCCAAAACTGTATTGTTCCTCAGAACCCCAGAAATAAAGCTGCTTCTTTTACAGACTGCTAAAATATTGCCCTAGGAGATCTGTGTTTGGACTGATCCCCCCCCACCCCGATGCAGGCTTTGGCATCGGGTGCACTGGCAGAACTGAAAACATATGCACTCCCCCACTGCTGGATGCTGGGTGAGATCAACCCCTTTCCTTGTTTTTGCTGTTTCAATTGTTATGCATTTTAAAGGGGTTGTCTCCCCAGTTAGTTAAAATGTGTGCTGTTTTGGTTGGAAAAAATATATGCTTGGCTTGGTAACTTGCTAGCAGGAGGCTGGACTGGAATATGTCCCCCCCAACTGATAGTTTTTTCATGTTTTACTCACTTGCTACAGCGACTACCAGCGGGGGCATCCAGCCACTGGCCTTACCCACCAGGAGAGCACCAGGCTCACTCACATAATGAGGGATCCAGTATAGCCATCACCAGTCTGCTGGAGGGTCTCCCATACCCTATCCAGCCAGACCGGCCCCGGACCCCCCCCAAGTGCATTTCTATGCGAGTCCTCCCAGTGAGGTAGGGTGCAGCTATCTGCACAGTCACGTCCAGACATTTTTACTTTTTCTCCCCATTGGGACTGAGGACGTGCAGTGACATCTACGCACATATGTGCCGACGTCTGTCGCAGTGCCCCCTCCGGTCACACCATAGCATGCGGTACCTCCAGGCATCCCCAGGGGTCGCAGCAGCATGGTGTGGTTCCCCAGCCCACCCCAGGACTTGGAGAGCTGTCTCCCAATGCTCAATCCTCATCCTCCCCTGTCGACCTTGATGACCCGAGCTCATTCTCAGACCCGGTTCGCCAGCATAGCGCGAGGTGTGGCGTCCAGCGCCTCAACCCTCAGCGCCACTGGGCCATACCCCCCCAACTGATTGTTAAGCTTAAATGTGTGTGTGTGTGTGTGTGTGTGTGTGTGTGTGTAGTGTATGAGTAAAAGATATGAGTGATTAGTTAGGAACAGGGAAGAAAAATGCTGAAAAGTTTAAAAGTTTTATACCTTTAGAGTTGTAGTCTGTTGTGCCTGTTTAAACCAACTGTGTTGCTTATTCTGTTAACTAAATCTTGTTGCAATGCAATGTTAGCAGGTGAGTATGCTTAAGCCCTACCTGGTAGCAGCAACTTTCAGGTTTTGGTAGTTTGGGAGCTGATAGTGGGGGGTGGGATGCCACTGCTGTAGTACCTGACAATCTGACCAAGGGAAAGTGTGGGTGGATCATCATGGGACTCCGTATGTTGGCAAAGTAATAGCTGTATTGTAGTGTAGCAAAAATGCCCTTATTTTGGGGAGTTATTGTGTTCCACCACATTAGCAGTGTTCCAGTAATGCTGTCCTGTTTTTTTTTTGGGGGGGGGTAGTGTGCCTATCTCCCCTTTGGAGGCTGCGTGGGATGGCAGCTGGTAGGCATTCACCAGAAAGTAAATGGTTTTTAAGGGAGGGGGAATGTAAGCCTCCTTTGGGAGCTTACTAGTTAATTTATTTGTAGCCTTAGCATCTTGAGCTGGGGCCCTACCTACCGGCATGGGGGTCTCAGCCAAGGGTATAAGTAGGTAGTGTTTGGGTGGGAGGTGAGAGTTCTGAAAGAGATTAGAGGAGAAGCGGGTGTGTGTTTCGGCCATGAGGACTGAGGTTCAGGGCCTGCGTTGGCTGACTGCCACCCTGGCCTGTCACCCTCAAATACTGGCATGAGAATGTAGCGGTCAGGGCTGGGAGAAGTCCATAGCCTGTTTGGGACTGCCTGTGCCAGTGGGAGCCAGAGCCCGGGCAGAAGAAATGTGGCCCACCTCATGATTCTCTGCCACTTTGGTGGGGTGGCACAGGTGAGTCCCCCAAATATCCTTATATGTGGGTGAGCATGGAGCCAGTTCTTGGGGCAGGTCATTGTGGCAACACGGTGGCAGCCCGTGTTTGCAGGGAGCATGGTGGTGGTACTTTGTTTCCCTTTCATATGGCACTTTGGCCTGGCCTGGAAGTGCAGGGATAATATTCAGCCCAAGAGCAGAGTGAGCATGGGTCTCCATGGTGGCCAGGGCTAGCAGAAATGCCCCTGAATGTGAAGAGCTGCACAAACACTTGGGATTGAGGGGACTTAACATGTCCAGGGACATGGATAACTGTGTTTAAAAAATATCACCCTGTGGGAGCCCGGATTTGAATCCCCTGGTGTTGGAGGGGACCGCTTAAGGTATTGCACTACTCTACACTCTGCATTGGGTAGTGTATTGTGTGGCCTGCGATATCTGCCCCAGTGACCATGGAAAACAAAAGTACATTTTATGCAGGAGAGAGTTCGGGGAGAATGGATGTGATTGCGGCCTGCAGTCCATCCATGTGTGTTGCTGCTGCCAGGATTGTGAGCCTTTTCAGCCCTGAGGCAGCACTACAGGGGAAGAGCTCTTAACAACTAAAAGTTTGCTGCAGACTATATTGGGGAGTTCTCCCTAAATGGTTTCCCACTGTTGTGATTTGCATCCACTGCTCCTTGGAGTGAGTCAGTCAATTGTGGTAAATTAAATCTACGTTTTTCTTCTTTGAGCTGGAGTGGACAATGGACTTAATCATTTGGCTCAGTGTGTGTGTATGTGCTAGTCAAGCTTGCCCACACAGCTGCTGTACTCCCCCCCCAATTACGAAGTAAGGCCAGCACCCCCTAAGACACATCACCTAGGAAATCAGGTACAGTCCAAGCCACTTTGCGTGGACACAGGTAACGCAGACAATCGGGTACCGCAGACAGATTTCAAAAACCAAAACCATGACCTATTTGTTGTATATTAAATTATCCCCTTAATGCAGACCTGGTGTGCTGGCAAACACAGAAAGCACAAGTGCGATTAACAAGGGCAAATAATACATTCTTGAGCTGTCAATTGGGCAGTTAGGTTATTTCCATGCAGCTACTTAAGAGCAAAACGTTCTAAAACCCACACTCTTTGCCACTCAATGCTACAGACACGTCTAAGCACCCCGGCATCCCATTAACATGGATGCTGTCCGAATGTTAAAGAAGGTCTGGGACAGCGTTACCCCAGAAACTATCCAGAACTGTTTTTCTAAAGCTGGATTTAAGCCAGATGAGAACATGGTCGAACTACAGGCACGAACCTTGATAGAAGAAATTATCCCACCACCACCCAGACTCACAGAAACAGATTTTGCTTCGATATATCACCTCGGAGAGCAAGATGATGAAATTGCCCATGGTGATGAAATAGCGAGGGTAGTGGAGGGAGTGCAGTTTACGAGCAGTCAGGACCCGGAAGTAGAAGAGACAGAAGACAACCCAGATGAGCAGGCATTCCCACCTGTAACAGCCAGTGATGTGCACACAGCTCTGAACACACTTCACAGAGCCATAGAACAGTGCACAGATGTAAAACCAGATTGGAACATGATGGACGGTGTGGAAAGGAGTTTCCGACCATATGCTACAAGCACCACCAAACAAACTACAATTAACGATTTTTTTAAAACAAAAGAATGAATAACGATATGGTTTTAACCTTAGTCCCTACACACAGAACTGAAAAGCATACACAGTACCCTGCGCAACCCTGCACTACCCTCACACCTGCCCTGTATAAGCTGTATAAGCAGTAATAAAAGCACATAAATGTGTTTTGTTGAACAGTTTGGTACAGTACAAAAGCACTCTACTGCCATCCTTCGGCAACTACGGACATCGTCTAATGTGGACACATTCCACAAGTCTTGATGTGTACGCATTAAGCGGCTTTGACTGTATTGAGTTGTATTATTTTCTAGACTGTGTTTCTGGCTGCAAGTGCCCCTCCCCCTGAAGTAACATCTGGAATAACCCTAGATGCCGGGAAGGGATCTTACACAGAAGTTCTGGCAAGTCATGTTTTTTGTTTTCACTTGATGATGCACAGTATTCTTGGTTTTTGCATCAGTGAAAATTTTCTGCTGAAATCCAACTACCCACATTGTAAATGTTATAGAGCACTGACGTGAAATGTTCTTTCAAATCCTTGTAGTCCTTTTTACATGTGACCATTGGCCAACATAGATAACTAACTATATACTGAATTCATCTTGGCAAATTATTGCAGTCTCTTTGTTTACTGATGTTAATAATCTTTCTTAGAACCTTTCACAATGTGCCAAAGATAAAATGCATGCCTTGTCCAAGGGTATTTTTCTTTGACTATTCATTGTAATTTTCCAGTGTCTCTTGGTTGCCAATAGTGAAACTTTAGGATCTTTGGAATTTAAATTATCCATTGTTCATGTTAATCCTTCAGTTTGTATCCAATAGCTGTTCATGACCTTGTTTAACTGACTGCTGTTCAGCTATTAAGTTTGTCCTAGTCTCAATAACTATGTTTGTCCTGAGCATAGGACAATGTGTAGGACAATCACATCAAGCATTGCCGAATAAAATCAGTCTATTATCATTCAATGTACTATGTGTTTCATTTAAATGTTCAAACCAGACATCCTTTACTGTTAGAATGACAAGATTCTTTTGCACATTGCTGCAGGGTGTAACAGTAAGAAATCTAGTATCTATTCTAGAAAAATTCAGCAAAAACAGTGAAGTAACTGCCACAAATTATTCCAGCAGGCAATAACAAGTTCATACATGAAACTCCTTGAGTCCCATTTGTTTACATAACCATCAGGGCATTCATATTTAATTGTTATTTGTGTGTCTTTTTTAATTACTGTAGGAGATTCAACCAACGGTTTACTGCACATATGTGCAAGACAGATTTGAAACAGTGTAATTAACTAGATTTTTGATATTTTATGGAACTCATTTGTAATGGATTTGGTATCCTCCACATCAGAGTCTGATTTAATGGAGCTTTCACTATCTGCAGACAACAGTTCAAAGTATGTATCTGATATAATGTCATTCATTTAAACATCTATGTCTGAATCATATGTGTCATACTCCTTTTATAATAATATGAGTAATTTATGTCGCTGTCATTCTAGCCTTACCTTGCTGTATGCATTCATTTAAAATAGATATTTCAGATTTACAACTGGCTATCATATTGCCATGTATCATGGAGTCCTCCTCTAGAAGTCTCTGATAGATATGATCATTGTTGTATGTATGATATGCAACTACATTGGCTGCCGTCCAGTGAGTTGATCTTGTTTCAACTTTGGGATTGAAATCTATGCTGTCAGTTTGACATTCTTTGGTTGTGCACTTAATTTTATCTTTAGTTCTTATCCTCCACAGAGGTGCAAGTAGGCAGTTATGGGGACATCCAATTACAAAACTAAAAGGAATAGATAATTAGATTGTGTGGAAAAAAACACATTTGATACAAATAATTTCCATTTGTATTTTATAAATGATGCTAGATATTGCCCAGCATATGATTAGCATCTACATATGACTTAATACAAGTTTTAAACAGAACTGATAGAATTCTTAGGGACATTCATAAATCTCACACATCGAGCATATATTTTTTATTTTATATACCTCTACTGACACAATGCTTTATTCCTACTTATAAAATATGTAGTAAAGTATTCTGCTTTGAGTAGGTGAAGGTAGCTACGTTCCATGCAAGTACTGATCCCTAATTGTACACCAAAAGTACTGTCAGCCATTTAAAACAAACAATAAACTCATAGGGTAACACTACACTAGTAGTGTTAGAAGCACCATTTTAGAACAATGACATGATGAGGTTATAGCAACTGGAGTATGAGACAGCATCTAAGGTTTAAGTGCAGGTGACACGAGAAGGGGTAGCAAACAAGGTACAAACAATGGCAGAAAGTGGACTGATAGATGATTATGTATCAGTATGAACACATGTTGCATGCAGTTTGGTACCCTAAAATGACTGCAGCAGGAGGAAGATTTAACTATTGATTAGAAGTATGAACACATGCTGCAGTAGTAAGTCAACCTAAAGTAATGATGGTAGCAGGATGGTGTGGTGACCGGGGAACAAGGGATGGTGACAGGGGGAGCAGGCAGCAACCGATGAACAATTTGCAAGTGTGCATAAGCAGCTTGGCTCCCTTAAGTCACTATGACAGTAGAATGAGGATGCTACCAATAAGCAGTATGACCATTCATGGCACAGTAGCAAGTCACCCTACAAGCGTGGCGACTAGAGGAGTGTGTGGTGACCGATGAGTAAATGACTGTGACTGGAGGATTGGGAGGCAACCAAAAAACAATATGAATGTGGGCAGCAGCAGCTTGGCACCATAAAGTCACTGCAACAAGACAATGAGGATGTGACTGATGAGCTGTATGAATGTGTGCTGCAACAGGAACTCATAATGAAGTCATGGCGGATGGAGGAGGGTGCTGTGACCTAGGAGCAAGTGATGGTGACAGAAGGAGTGAGAGACAACTGAAGAACAATATGAGTGATTGCTTTAGCAGCTTGTTAATCTGAAGTCATGACAGCGGGGGGGGGAGTAGTGAATTATGATGTAAACTCTGTATATTGATGTGATACATACCTCATCATCATTTTGCAGTGATGTATCACTGGATTGATATACAGGCATTTCTTCAGTAACAGTACATTAAGAAGGCAAATTACGGTCCTTACTAACATCAGATTGGAGTCAAAAATTTCATAATTTAATAATATGCCTTGTGTGTTTATGTTATCATTGATAAACATATGATAGAAATGAAGAATTTAAAAGCAGGTAAGGACCACTTGGCCCATCCACTCTGTCCATTTCTCCTTACCTACACTATTAGCACAGACCATGCCAAGCCTGCAGCATTTCCCTTCCCCATTCCTTTCCACTATAATTCCCTTCTGCATATCTCATGCACTGCATTCTCATCCTACAAATTAATATACTCTATGAGCAAGTGTCATTATTACATAAATTGTTACATTTTGTAGTTGGTGAAATTCTCAAATTCAGATCAAAATATATAGTTAAGTTATGTTAATACTGCCACTAAAGCCACTCTTACAGTTCTAAGAGTGGTTGCAAGCACATTCTTAAGATATAAGAACCACAAACTGAAGGTGAGTCATTTTGATGCTATTAGAATGAAAGAGTTGTCTTGGTGATGGTAATAATACATTATTGATCAAGCTAGCTTTATAATATAATCATTTTTATAAAACCTTATACAAATATACACGTCTATGGTATAGTGCCTCACTCTTATTTGTTGAGAGCACACCCTCGATAAACAAAAACATTAAGTTTGTAAGTATAGCAGTATATACAGTATTTTTTTTAAATCTAACAGAATTTCCAATGACTGGTTTGCTCAACACACAACACATTATCTTAGTGCTCTGTTAACAATCAAACCTAAATGACTATCTCTCAGTTATGACAATACAGATGACTGCGTATGGTCAACCATAGACAGAAAGTCTGTTTTTGAATCAAGGTGCCGCCACGGTAGCAAAAGACCTCCAGAATGCAGTTTGAGATGTCCCTTGCTAACTTGGAAACCTTAAGATACAAATGTAGAATTTCATGTGTATTGTGGCTCATACACAACCTTTTATATTATATGGGCAATCATGAGATTAGAAGAAATCTTTTGTCTTTCAGAGACTGGTTTTGAAGAGAAGAAACCAGCTGCCACTGCTCAGTGTTCCATTAGAACTGTGGATCCTGATTGAAACAGACAATGATCACTTGACAATATTAATGATGGCAGCAGCAGCTTGAGGAAAGTTTGCCATGCAGCACTGTTCTAATCTGTTGGGCTGCAGCAGTGATGTCTTTAGTGCAACACAACAGAATGCAGCAGCCCAGTAAAGAAATTTTTTTAATCAAATTTCATCAGCAACAATGCTCTCCAATACACCATAAAGAGTAATGTTTTGGCACTCAAACAAAACAAGCGTCTGTCTGAATCAAAAGGATTTTACGGCAATCAGTCAACTTGAGACAGATGCTTGAGAGGTTCACTGCTTGCAGTATGAAATTCGAGATGAAGACACAGACTTGTCTATGTATGGATGCCCATACATTATTGTTTGTAGTGTATGGGCATCCATGCCCATTTCTGACAATCCACTGCCTTTCTTTGAACTGCAGGTGGAGGGGGGGGGGGAGCACTTGAGATTTTGGTTGTAGTCTCAAATTACTTATTTAATGTGCTGCAGAGTTTCTGTAAGTTCAAGTTCCAAAAAAATAGCATACATTTTGATTGGATAGAGGAAAGGAGATGTGTAGTAGCATTCTAAGATGTTGTGCTGCAGTACTGGCATCACTACTGCAGCAAAAAAACATAATGATGTCACCACTGCAGCACAAGTATATTCCAGGAA
Source organism: Neoceratodus forsteri (assembly GCA_016271365.2). Taxonomy (NCBI): domain Eukaryota; kingdom Metazoa; phylum Chordata; order Ceratodontiformes; family Ceratodontidae; genus Neoceratodus; species Neoceratodus forsteri. Next base: position 941,755,673 of record CM057449.1, on the reverse strand, counting down.
TGAAATTCCATGCATAACAGGGCTCCCCCATACACTATACATCTATTATATGGATACTTGATAACCATACTGTCTAACGTATTTCAAATAAGACTACAGAAAGTCCATGATGCCAATGTCAGTTTAAATTAAGTAGCACTGTAGATGTAAACACAGAAAAAATGTAGATGCCATCATGCTGCCTGCATGTAAACTGTCTATGTGATTTCTAGTTTGTGTCATATAGAACCAGAATACATCTTAATAACATCAAGAAGTTAATTTTCATTATCTCATCTCTCACCATTTCTGAGTAGAACTAGATTAAATCTGACACTGAGAATTTAATTCTGATCATCTCAACCCTTACTATACTTGAGATCGATCTTCAAGTGCATAATAATATCAAACTTCTCACTCAAACTATTTCAAAATGTATCTATACTATTATTATTATACTCAAATAACTTGTGGCATTATTATCGATTATCTTAACATTAAAAAAAAAATAACATGATGTGCTGTTCCTGAGGTGAAACCGCTTGCTCGATAAGTATTATTGCATGAGATTGTTCAACAGTTTTCTCATTAGAAGATGACAGACATTGATAATTAGTATTACCTTCAATTACAGACTCAACCAAATGTTTATTAAGGGAAAGGGGAAAGTGGTTAACCTGGAAAGCCACACTAAGCTATAGCTTGTTTCCAGGTGTGACCTAGGAGCACAAGGAAGTTAAATTAATTGCTCAGGGTTAACCAACATGCAAGTGGTGGCAGATGGGATTCAAACCCAGGTTTCAAGGTTGGCAGCTCAGTGCCCCTAGCTGCTACATTATGTTAACAAAGGGTATAGCATTTTTCTTTTGTCTAGTAGATGTTTGCATTGAGAATATTTGATTGCTGTCAAAAACGCCCTTCCTTGGGTAATCATGCTTATGAAAATGTAAACTGCACACAAATGTACCCACTTGTGAGTTATATTTTTAAATTCCCAGGACATGTAACCACTTAGTGAATAATTCTGGATTGCCAGATGGCAATTAATGAAAACTTAATGAAGGATTTCTCATATAAGTACTGTTGCAACCTAGTGCAATGCAATATGGATCTAAACCTATTTTTTCATACATGTGTATGCTACATTTTCAACTTGTTTCCTGATACTGCAATTTGTTGATAACCATATAATATAACATATTTACGCTGGGATAAACTGCTTTCTGTAAATAACACACGCAAAAAATGTTAAAATATATTGCAGCTTTAAAATGAACTATTTAACATTACTACTTTCATATTTTTTTTTAATCTGTGATGGTTAATAAGTTTTTCAACATTATACAATGGCAAGAAAGAATCATGGACACTGATTGGTCAGTGTTGGACTGGACCCATGATGTTATCCCAGTACAACATCACGGGTCTAGTCCCAGCACTCAGAAGACCACAGCAACATTAAAGGAATTACTCCACACATTTCACATGCTGCGGTAATTCCTGCTCGCAAGCCACTTTCAGTGTCAGTGGCTCCTAAACCCTAAGCATTTTCCCAAGAAAATTATTTCTCCCTGGTCTCCATGGCAAACAAGCATGACAATATCACAAATCATGCCTAAACTCCAGAATGTTACCCCTGCTCCCAGCTGCTGCAGTAAAGTTATTCAGCCCACCCTCCACACACACGCACGCACGATATCACCCCCCCCAATATCAGTTCTGTCAGTGAACTAAATTAAGGCACAGTTCCAATATAAAAATCACTAGTGAGACTCTGCTTGATGTATTGTGACAAGTTGTGGTATCCTCATTTAAGAAAATATAAGGACAGAACAGAGAAAGTTCAATGTAAGATAACAAAAATCATGTCCAGCATTGCAGTTCTGATCACAGCACTGATCATGTACTCACTGAATGCCAGACTAAAGAAGGGAGGTATGATATACAGTATAGCTTCCAGTTCATGAAAGGAATGAAGCAGATAAATTGCTAGGAACTTTTTTACATAAGCATTGGATCAGTAACACAAGGACACAAGTGGACACTAACTTGGTGGAGAGGGTGAGGGTGTCGGAAGTTAAAGAATGATATGAAAACATTTTGTTTTATAGAAATGGTATTGGAAGCATTGAACAACCTGCAAGAAGCAGTGGTAGGTGCCAAAACTGTCAATTGTTTTAAACACAGCTGATACAAAGTAAAAGGCATACGGCTGGATTTTCAAAATGTGGTGCAGGGCTAGTGTCATGTCCTGCACCACAACACTTAGGTTTTGGCAGTGCACTAAACCCTTTCACCACAACTGTACCCAATTTTACAATCTTGGGTGCAGTTGCAACAGATTCTATTATTTACAGCAGCTTGCACCAAATATCTGGTGCAAGCTCCATAAAAAAGGTCCCCGGGTTTGCTGTAAGCTAGACCTCAAAAAGCTGGTCTAACCTTTTAAAATTCACCCACAGGATAGAAAATCCTGATCACCAGCCAAGAGAATGCAGCAAGCCCCATGCACCATATGTTCGGCATACCAGGGGATTGCAGCATTCTCGTAGGTTTGAAAATCCTGCCCATAGCACTTGCTCAGAGTGCTAATAGTAGGGTTGGGAGCATGTGGATCATTATTAAGACCCCTGGTTAGAGGTGGGCGAAAGCTGCAGATTTTACTTTGACGGAACTTTCATGGAAATTTGGAAATCTCGTAGAATTTTCTGAACTTCCGCCATTGGCGGCATTGAAATCTTCCAAATGTGTTTGGTGGATTTTTGCCTTGTTCTTCAGAATTTTTTGACTGAACTGCAGAATAATACACATGAACTGTGGAATAACAGTTCTGAGGAATTTTTTTCTGCGGTTTAATGAATTATTCTTCAGTACATGTAATTATTCCGTAGTTCACTGATAAGTTCTGTGGACTTTTTTCACCACAGTTTAATGCAATAATCCATAATTTATATTTTTTCCACTGTTTTAAGCCAGAATTTCCATGAAAATTGCTAATTTGATTTCTGCACTTTTGTGAAAGCAAAAATCCACTTTTCGCTAAAATTCTGCCAGCGGATGTTTTTTTTTTCAGACTCTTCCACCACTGGTTTTCATTGTCTACCAGAAAACCTGGAAAATTCTGGAATTTGGAATGCCTGCACACCAGTCAAAACAAAGAATTTCACAGAATTTAGCATTTTATAACAGATTAGTAAATCTACAGGTATTGCATTTTTCTTATAATTGCTTCCTGTACTATTATCAATTTGCTTCATTTAGTGTTCTGTATATTAAGCCTTTCCTATACTGATTATTTATACAGCTACTGAAAGAATGACAGTAGAATAACAGTAACATCCAAAAATTTTCACTGGTGAAATTCCTGGAATTTCATGTATTGAAAACAGAATGGCATTACTTTAATCACCGTAAATCAGTGGCTTTGATCATTATTATAGGTTTTAGAGAGGGGGGAGGTGGGGAAAAGAGAGGATGGCACAGTAGAGATGCTCAATATTAAGGGAGGGAGAAGAGAGAAAACCAGGATGGATAGGAAGAGATGAAGTTAAAGGGGATGAAAGAGGGATGGATGGGTGATTTGACAATAATAACATTCAGATTCAGTACAACAGATATGTTAAATTAAAAACATGACTCATGAACACCAATCCTCATCCCCCCACCCAACAACTCCCAGCCCCCCCCCACACACAGCATAAGATGACTGTGATGATGTAATTATTTACAACACAAATGTATGTATGACTGTAAATTGAATCACCTGAGCAGGAAGTGATCTCTCATGCAATGACTTTGATAAACAATTATGGATGTGTCTGCAATGGGGATGTAGGGGGTTGGTTATTAAGAGACCCGAAGATCAGACTCTGTGAAACAGAATAATGTAAATTCTGACACTCTAAAAAAATCATGTATTGTTTAACTTATATGATATAAAATACTGCTCCAACCTACTAAGAATGGCATTGTTATATATATTTATAAAATTGGTAAGGAGTTTCCTGTGTCTGATTGGTCAGGATGTCTGTTTTCACAGGACATCAACCCAGAAGCTAGCACTTTTTTGAAGGAAGATGTACTCATTTCAGCCCACATATATGCCTGCCAAAAATGTTTGAAAAAGTCTGGCAGCCATGTTAGCGCAGTAAAAAATCACCTAACATCCAGGTCTGCCCTAAGTAACAAAAAATATATTTTTACACAGTTTTGAATCCCCATCCACCCCATGCCTCAGCCAGTAACCAATACAGCCAAGTATAAATAGTTTTAAAATGTGCTTTGACCTTGTGTACTGTTTCCTTTATTGTTTATTTTATGTATGCCTTTAATCCCAAATTATCCACTGCAGGTCTACTCAAACTGTTACCTTCTCCTAGCAGACACAAACTGCACTATGTGCCCCAACATACAGTTCTGGCTTATTGGTCACATAATGCCCCTCCACTGAGCTGTACTGCACTACAACATCATAAATCATCATCGGAATCTTGTGGATTTTGGCAATGACATTTGGAACTGAACTAAGTGTTTTTTTTGGTACTGTTTTTGAAATCACATGCTGTCTGATTGAGTACCATACTGCAATTATGACCCCGGAAGTAGCTAAGCAGATGGTACAGAAAGCTTATAGTTCATGGAACAGTTTACTGATGCAGTGTCTCTTAATAATAAAAATCACAGCTGGCTACACAATGTGGTACCACCTTCATCACCAGATCATGGCTGATGAGTGCATATGGCAGAAATGCCATTTTCCACTCTGAGCAAAGCAGTTTGATCACGTGATTTCCCATAGGCTATTCAGTTGTGAATGACTGATGACAATGCTTGATCAGTGTCCACCCCATCCCCTCACTCCTTAAAAGCACTGTACAACATGCAAAGACATGCAAGTTAATTCAGCCACACTGACAGAAACTGTATGATTTGCTATCTTGTTCCCTTCCCCCCAGAATTATGGGAACCATTTTTTTTCTAATTTTTCTGTTAAATGTTAAATACAATTAATTTGATTTTCTTCAAGCTTATGTTTGACTCCTGTCTGTATTTTTACTCTTAGAACCCATTTTATAACAGCAATAAGGCACTCCTGGGATGTGAGTTATTGCCTGATAACAACACTTCACAGGTGCTGAAGGCACTCGGTGCAAGCATCTAATGCCTCACTACACACCTGAGGATGCTCCTATCAAGCAACAATCCACACCCCCATTGTGTCTTCTTTCTTTACATATTGAATAATGACTTAGATAACCACATATTTCTAGCATTATGTAATTATTGAACGATAATGGTTTTTACACATGCGTTGTTAATGATTTTTAACTTAGACAACGTACCATCACTTGTGTTACATGTCAGCATGTTATCATTATGACTTTTGGTAAAATTATACCCTGTTTTCAGGACATATTATATATGTCTAATCCAACAGTGTCACTTAGGAAAGTGCTTTAGAAAAAAGTGAATATGCTGTAGATACATGGGCTTGAATCCCATCACAACAACTTAGTAACAGTTTACTTATACAAGGTTAATAAACCGCTCCACTTGCACTACAGATCAAACATAAGACAGACGATTGTCTAAAATTAAACACCCTGTTGAGTAAAATAGCCAATATTTTACAACATTTATATCAGAAAGGGTGATTATGAAGTAATATATTTAACCAGTAAAACTACTGGTATATAGAAAAGGAATGGCATTGGATCAGAGCGAGGATTAGGTGTCAGAAAAGTGCTACAGCAAGTGGCGGTGTGAAAACATGATGTTCTGTATCATATGTATTATACTGCTGGCACAAAGATGGTTAATGTATAAAATTAAACTTCATAGGTGAAAGGACAAGGGTTTGAGACTCTTTAAATTTAAACAGCCATATATACCATCATTTAAAATTTCTGTTCTGACACACTTCAAAAAATGTGTATGTAAAATAAAAATTAAAAAAACCCATGAGAAGAAGCACCCTCATTTAAAGCTTACAAGTAATAATCATACAGATAATCACAAACAATAACTAACTGACACATCTTCCTTCACAGCAACTGTTTAAAAAATGTCAGAAAGGACCATTATAGTAACAAAATTAAATAAAATGATTAGACTATATAGTGTGACTCTAATAAAATAAATGAGAACAATCATGGAACTCAGTGTAAACTATTAAAAGAAGTGGAAAAAATGAGCTAGTATCAGGAAAATAAATATTCAGAATTATTTTTTTAAAATGAATACCTATTGGATCATTCACTTAGTATTTAATAGTGGACCTCACAACTGAAGTTTAATTTGACAGTGAGAAATGAAGAATTTATTGCACTGAGATAGTGCAGAATGTGTAGTGTTATACGCTTTAATTTTGTATTGTAAAGTTGACATGCACACTTTAAGGACTAGTGTAGGGTTCTAGAAGGAATACTTTAAGAGAAAACTTATCATGATACCATTTTGATTTTATTGGGTGCAGTAGGAACAACCATCGTACAGTATCTGCTAATTTATTAATGTTTTTTTTTTCCAATTGCAAATAATATACTCTGGTTTACTGACCGAAAGATAGTGATTTCCATTACATAGGAATTCATATTGATTGACTGAGTAATTTAAATAGTTAGTTTTTGTTGACCAGTTAGGGTGCACTAGTCAGACAAATGCCTATTTTGAGGCATGACTGAGGAGGTTACAAAGCAGGATAATTAAATATATCAACATACAAGACAGGTATTTATAAGACTCATTGAGAATAGAAGCAAACACTAGGTGATGCAAAGGTGTACAATAGTAGGATAGATGCATAGAAACATAGAAACATAGAATTTGATGGCAGATAAGGACCACTTGGCCCACCCAGTTTCCCCATTTCCCTACCTGATGGATAAGCTGCAGATTCTAGTTAATCAACAGCTTACTTCCTCCTACCTCCCGACTAGAATTGCCTTATGTCTGTCCCATGCATTCTTGAATTCTCCCACTGTTCCTGACTCCACAACCTCCTCAGGAAGGCTGTTTCATGCATCCACAACCCTCTCTGTGAAAAAAATACTTTCTAACATTACCTCTGAGCTGTCCCCCCTCGATCTTCAAATTGTGCCCCCTTGTTCTTGCACATCTCTTTTTCTGAAAGATATTACCCTCTTGTACTTTGTTAATTCCCTTGAGATACTTGAACGTTTCCATCATGTCCCCCCTCTCCCTCCTTTTCTCAAGGGTATACATATTAAGCTGCTTTAGTCTCTCCTCGTATGTCTTCTGGTGCAGACACTGCACCATTTTGGTTGCCCTCCTATGAACAGCCTCCACTCTGTCTATGTCTTTGAGGACATGGGGTCTCCAGAATTGCATGCAGTACTTTAGATGGGGTCTCACTAACTGTCTGTACAGAGAGATAACAACTTCTTGCTTTCTACTGTTGATGTCTCTACCTTTGCATTCCAGTATCCCCCCAGCCCCCCTTACTGCCTTCTCACATTGCTTGCCCATGTTTACATCATCTGATATCATTACTCCTAGTTCTTTCTTGATTTTTGTTGTTGTTATTATCTTACCCCCATTGTGTACTCTTCCCCTTGGTTTTTGTTTCCCAGATGCATTACCTTGCACATCTTTGCATTGAATCTGAGCTGCCATATATTTGACCATTCCTCCAACCTTGCCAAGTCCCATTTCATCCTTTCCACTCCACCTTGTATATCAACCCTGTTGCAGATCTTTGTGTCATATGCAAAGAGACATACTTTTTCCTTCCAGGTGCTCTCCAATGTCACCTCTAAAGACATTAAAGAGGACTGGTCCCAGTACTGAACCCTGCAGTATCCCATTAGTTACCCTCCTTTCATCCCTGTGGACTCTGTTTACTATTACCCTTTGCATCCTGTTGTCCAGACAGTTTTTTATCCAGGTGAGATAACAGTGAATAAGAGATTACTAAAGTATTAATCACGAACTTGGTGTGGGTAGAAGAAATATAACTTTCACAATAAATTTAAACAAATGTGGTTTGGTACCAGAGGATACTGGTAGTACAGTGTGCAGTAGCAACTAGGTACATAGCAGAGCTTGTTGTTTACTAAAGTCACTAGGACAGAATAAGGGCATTTGACTCAGAAGCCTGTGGGCAGCTGCAATTAAGTGCTTCCATTTTCCTAGGGTGTGTAAGAGGAGGATGTTATAGGGTTATTAAGGCTTAAGGGCAGACACATTGGTAGCAGTAAAGAATATTGGAGTGGAAATGACTGCAAACGGTATTGGAAACTCAGTGTTGCTGCAATGGAGGAGAAAAGCTGTTCCAAAGTTTGGGAGCTACAGAGGAGAATGACATATATCGCCATATCTAGTTTTTAACCTGGGGACGGTCAGTTGTTCAGTTCCCAAGGATCTGCAGGTGTAGCTGCTGATGGATAGAACAAGGTATGAGGCAAGGGGATGGAGAGTTTTGTTCTGTAGGATACTATGGACAATTTTCCCTGGCATAGGTCCATTAGGGCAGGAAGAGAGGACCAGCCTAGGTTACTGTAAAATAGGCAGTAGTGGGTGAGTCAGTTACATGCAAGAGCAAAGTGGCAGATGTTATTATACTACAAATAGATGCAGATTGTTGTCCTTCTTTGCAGTAGATAAAAAGTGCATAAGGGCATATTGCATTTGCATTAATAGCCTTTGTATCACTAACTCAGAATTTCCCTGTAAAAGACTTGACTCTATAAAGCTCATGCATACAAAACAGAATAGATTGAGAGAAAAACATAGAGTGGTAAAAAAAAATATAGCCTAACCAGCACCCACAGGGTAGAATAATGCCTCTGTAATGGAATCACCACAGAACGATAATCACAAATGTTGATAATTCCAAAGTTGTACAGTATGTGTGAGTGTGTGTGTGTGTGTGTGTGGGGGGGGGGTGTTACTGTAAAGGCATCCACCCAGACAGTTCCAGCATATGTAGAGAGGACACAGCAGTAGGACATAACAACACCTTCTTAACATTAAAGTTGATTTTGATAAAAGTTATATACCATTTCACAGAGCAGCCAACATCATACCATTCATCTGTGATGGTGTTTGGGAGACTTGGGGGTGGGTCTTTACTTTTAGAAGGGTGATTTGTTTCTTGCTCTTTGTAATGCCAAAACACAAGAAAACAAAAAAACATATGTGCTATCATACCAGTGATTGACAGTTGTCTGTAATTTGAACAGCTGCCGCCTATTACATTTATTTGCTATAATACATACTGGGAATGATTTACCAAGAGGTCACTAATTCCTGTATTCAGCTCAACATCATCAAGAACAGATCACAATTCTCAGACAGCTTCACATTAATCAGAGTTATGCGTTCTTCAGTATGAATGCTAAACTGGTCATTGTACTATATTCTGTGAAACAGGATTCAAATAGCTAATTTACAAACACACATTGTATCTACTTTCTAAAATATTTCAAAGAAAGCATGTGTCTGTCTCAGAACCCACCCATCTGGTACAGTCAGGCCCCCCTCCCATCAAACACTGTTTCAAATAGGAAAAAAAATGGAAATGTGGGCATATTATTTGAATCACAGGCCATAACATTAAATATAGAATAAAGGATGGTGAAATGTGTGATATGAGAATTTAATGCACACCCAAGGTATGGGATACTACATACAGCCTGAGAGAGAAGCTCGAGGGGTTTATTAAAGCATCCCACAACTAGGGTGTGTGTTAAATTTGAGTTTCAAGACACATCCCCATCTTTTTAATTTTATATAATATGGTCAGCAATTTTTGTACAGTCCAAGTCCTGTGACTGACACACACACACACACACACACACACACACACACACACACACACACACGCATGCACACGCACACACACACACACACACACACACACACACACTGTCTGTTCCCCTCCTTGCTTTCTGGCCTCATATTTGTTTTATTTATTTGTTCATTTATTTATTTTAACTTATTGTTAAAATCTGGATCACACTTACCAGCAGAACTCTGCAATTCCTGAAGATGATGAAGCACAGAATCAACCAGATAAGGGTTGTTTTTATTTATTTTTTTAATGTAATTTAAAGGCAGGATCAGCCAGATAGATTAAACAATTTGTTTTGCAACTGAGCAGGTGGCTCTGCACTAACATATTTGGAGCCAACACGATTGAGAAAGAGTTCTACCTGCCCACGCACAAGACCAGAGCAAATCAAGGAGTGCTTGAGTTTAACAGATGGAGCACATGTTCACCGTAATAACCTGTGGATTATTACGGTGAATATCAACTTGGTCAGCCTTAAAAAAAATTGCTGACTGGTTATTATAAAGTAAGGTATATCATCACTACAGCAACACCAGCACACTGAAAGCCCCACAGCAAAACCCCCACCACATCTACATTGGTAGTGACATGGGTTTCACTTTGATTAACTGTTTGGTGATGGGGAGGTAACAAACTTCACTGTCTGACAGTAAAAGGCAGGTTCACTGACATTGCAAATATTCAAAACAGCTGATGGAATAAAATAAACAGCTATTATTAAAAAGAATACAGGAAAGTAAAAGAGGTTGCATAGGGCTGGTGTGCTAGGATATAGAAACAACAATGTAAAAAGCAAAAACCTGCAGTTACCACCCAAGGCAGAAAAGACTGCCTACAGACTTTTAAAGGTGCTTCATTTTATTTTGGAAAAGTACAATGTGTCAGTTCCAGATGTATTTCAGAATGTTAAATTCCTTTTTCAATGAATATGAAACAAAAATGGCAAGGTTCAGTAAACCAAAAGGAATGAAATAATGGAAAACCTGGGTCAGTTGTGGTTAAAAAGCATTCAGAAATGTACTTGTTTCTTGAGAAAGTATGCATGCACAGTAGTGGCATCTTATTTTGCAAAAGATTTACATCGGACTGGATGTAACACTTTAGTTATACACCCCTACTGAAGAATGAATAGTAAGACTCTTTCTATTTGTTTTATTCATATTTTCAAATCACTACATAACTACAATAAAAAAGGATAGGATTGAAGTTAAACATGAAATGGTCCTGTTTTGATTTTCTGTTTTAGCTGTAAGTACAACTATACCAAAAATGTAACTATTTCCCATTTTTAAAATGACATAAAACACACTGTGTGTAAGACACACAAAGTGTGACACATCTTACAAAATCCAATAAATTAAGTATAAATTACCAATAACATACACTCATTGGCAAATGTTATAGCTTGCAGATGTTATGCCACCACTTACTGGAAAAACTCGGTAAACACATATCTCAAACTGCTGACCAGTTTCATGAGCATATAGTCGGTTTGAATAATGTAAAAGTCAATTTGCTTTCTATGGTGTATCCCAAATTATACCAATAAAAATGCAGTTATTTGCAATTGTTTTTATGTATCCTTTCATTGTATTTTTGATTTCTGTACTTGAAACCACAGTCAGTCTTAGGCAACCCCCCTTCAAACAAAATAATACCGAAGAAAATAAGACAAGATAATAAGAGCTTTCCAGCTCTGTATCTGAAAGTTATAGTTTGTGGTGAAGAAAATAAAAGATCAGTGTTGATTGTTGAGTTATGAAATATATATGTTTCTACAGCTTATGCTACATATAGTATATAGAGACATGAGTAAAACTCAACACTAAATGTGATATCAGACCTTTTCGTATACTGGATCAAAACTTTGTAATTCTCTTCCTATGTATTTACATCCTGGTGATAGACCACTGCCTTTGTTGCAAAGTGTAAAAAGTCTAGTCTGTTGTTATTCTAGTATATAGTAAACAAGTTTGTTGCTGCTCTATTTATTCACAAGATGTTTTCTTGTTTTTTTTTAATGTGTACTGTATGTTCATGCTGAACTTTGTCATGTATTAATTCACATCAGATATCTATACTTTTACATGTGCTTGAATTTAATCAGGAAGCCATTGAACATGGCCACAATCTCAATTGTTTTGTTACACCTTTCCTGTTTTAGGTAAAAATCTTGAAATCTTGGAAAGTGTGAAATTAAAATGTTACAAAGATTTCAAATAGCCGATTGCATTCTCTTCTTTAACAGACACTGGCATTACACAGGAGAGGAAATTTTGCTTTAACTATAGACTGTGAATAGGTTGTTAAGCATTAATTATACCTAATGACATCTGCATTGAGTCCATCAATTTATTTACAATTACCAGATGTACAGATTTACCTTTTCTGTATTTTGAGCCTGCAACAACACCATACTGCTTGCTCAAATGGAGACATAATTTACAACGTAAATTTCATCAAGCTGCTCTTGAGCTAAACAAGCATTTGTCAGTGCCGAATGTTGGCTTGCTGGCATTGTCATTGATAGTGCAGGAGTTAGAGAGATGCATAATAGGAATGGCAGTAAAGTATTGAAGTGACACTAACCCCAACCCCACCCTGCACAGATTGACAGGAATTGGGGTGTTCATTTAGGTCATCGATTTGTTAAATGCTAAATGGCTCATATGTCTGCCCGCATAGTCCCATGCTCTACCACTGTGTAACTCACTGACCTACCAAAGACTTCGAGACATGGAGTATATGGAAGACACCATATAAAGATCCTGACTAGATTCTACTTGATGTAAGCCAGAGCAGAATCCAGTGTCCCTTTTATCTTTGACATTTTTGCACAATTGGAAAGAAGTCTCACCCTCTGAAATTCTCGGGTGCAAGGATCCCATGGTAGAGGTCTGTAGAAGGTGCAAGCAGTTTCCACACATGTGTGAAAGACAGGGACAGCAGTGGACTGAGAAGACAAGCAAAGATGCCACACAATGAACTCTCTAAAAAAGTGTCTGTGGTCAAAACTCACAGATAGAACTGAACAAGAACTTCAAATATGGAACCAGCACCCTGCAATTTGCAAAATAACCACAGACTGAGCTCTCACTGGTTATAACAACACTTCCTCCCCTGTTCACACACACAGAGCCATCGAATATAACAGATCCCTTCATTTATTGGGAGGCAACTGATTTCACCCTTTGTACGAGACCATTGGGTTCACCATTTCTACTAGGCCTTTGCTGATTGACTTCTGACAGTTAGGAAGGAAAAGAATTCCAAAAGTGATTTCTAACAGTTAGGAGGGAAAATAATTCCCTAAGTGACTTCTAACAGTTAGGAAGGAAAATAATTCCCAATGTGACAACAGTCAGTCAGAGACCACCCCTAAAGGTTTTGAGCCTGTAACACTCAAGTCCATATAGAGGAACTGATAGCCTACAGTACCTGTATGTTGCTGTGTTTGCCGGGGGAGGGGTTAGACCCCTTGAGAGTTACTAGTAAATTGAAAACTAATTCTCTCAAAAGACCAGGACGGGATCTGAATTTTTTTTTGTTGTTGTTGTTGTTGAAAGAAAAGCAGTGCTATACACTTTAAGAACACTGTGCTGACTTGCACACTGATAATGACAGTAGGTGATTATGATGATATACAGAACATTATTTGGTTTTCATACAAGCCCACAAAAACTGTTAAAAGGTAATTCAGAGACCTTGGGGCAGTTAAGCAAACAGCATAAGTTTAGATTTCAAGCACAGCAATACAGCCACGATATTCAGAGTTGGTCGCAACACAGTCAGTACTGATGTGTGGTAAACAGCTCACAGCTGGTCCTAAGCATCAGCCAGATAGTTAGCTTTAACACTGTATTCATGATCATTCACTGACAGTCAGACAGTGACCAGCCAAGGAGGTGAGCAATGGGCTGTGCAAGTTGTCACCAAGGTCTGTGTCTGTGGACTGGTTTCTGTGGTCGGATGGGGGGTTGATATGGAGTGAGCAGGTTGGGGGGGATTAGTTACTGTTTGTGGGGAGGGGGACCACTAGTCACCATGGTATATATAAGTTATGCACAATGTGGGTGATTAAAGATATTCATGCATGGGTGCTTGAGGGGGGGACCATCAGATACTAAGAAGACTGGAGAAACTGTACAACAGGGGTGACTGGGTTGCTGGGGGAACCTGTAGATACCAGGGATATTACAAATAATTACAGCATGGGCTTGGGGGGGGGGGGATGCAGCCACTGCGCACTGTTAAGGGCAGGGTTTTCACAGCATTAAATCTTGCTGAAATGAGGAGTTTTTTTTAATTCTTTATTAACTGAAATATTTCACCAGAAAGGGATGCTGAGCAACAAGTTGCTCACCTCCTGGTGTGACAGGGGAGGGGGGAAGGGAACGTGAGGATAGTATACAAAGATTTGGCACACAATATATGCAATTTGATTACATTCAATAAAGTGAGCAGACTATAAGAACTCTGCCAAAACTGTTTAATATATCACTGCACCCCTTACACATGCAAGAGTCCTCATTTCTCATTTGCATAGGTGCAATGGTATTGTATGCACTGTCATGCTTCCAGGAAAGTGCAACACACCTAACACCTCCGAATACGGCACTTCCCAAATGCTGGTGCTGTACACGGTTAGTGTGGTGCTAACTTGGTAAGTGCCATGCTAATCATTTGAATATGTTGGCCTCACATATACACACACACACACACACACACACACACACACACACACAGAAATTGCTCCACAAACATTTCATGATTTTGTTATAATGTTAGCTCTTTTCCTGCACGTGCAAACCATTAAAAATGCAAGCTAACGTTATTGAAACAGTTTTTACAACACTACGACACCAGCTATGTGATGTTTGTTGTATGTACTTTTGTTTTTAACCCCTTGCCTGTACATATTGCTATTCTACCCCTCGTCCCTATTTCACTATATATATTACTCCTGTATGAACCTGTTCACTATGTACCTCTTGTTGTAATCGTTATTTAATGGCTTAATGTGCTCCCTGTTCTACCTCTTTACTCTGATTTGTACACTTGTAATCCTCCTCGGCAGCACCTGAAAAGAGGCACGTCCCGTATAGTGTGTTTACCTGGTTAACTAAAGCAAATAAATTAATAAACTATTCTTATAATTCTGATTATGCATGCTGGCCATTTGCTGTTACTTTTAAAGGTCAGTGCTACATATTTTAATGTTGATAGACTGAGAGCATCTTTACAAGTCACCTTCAGCACTGAAGGGGGTCCTAAAAATAAATTCCTCTCTGACGGACACAGCACAATCGTGTTTTGTACCATGTAGGAGTACCAGATTTTGGGATGCCAAAAAGAGGCAACTTAGTACCTCCCCCGATGACCCCTTGTGCCAGACCCCAAGCAAATGGGTTTAAAGTCTCTACTGCCTTCACAGATCATTAACAAGGGGGTCCTGAGTAGAAAAGTGTAAAAAAATATATAATAAAATAATAATATAATAATAATAATAATGATTATAAAAACAGGATGATGAAGTCACATGAAGAATATTTGGCAGCTGGAGAAGAGGACACATCCTCTAAAAGAGGACATCTGGTAACCGCAGTATGGATGACATTGCATTTCGCAACCTGATGTAGGAAGTCAGCAACACAGAGAAGAAACTTGCTAAACAGGACAGTCACCTCTTTTTCCTTCAACAATACAAGAATAATTAACATGAGTGTTCTGTATAAAATGTCTCTGTAACTGTGTTGTCACAATGCTTGACATAGGTGTCTATGTGGCTTCCAACGCTCGTATATTAAGTTATGTTGGTCAAATAAAAGGTATAACAACCTTTTTCAATCAATTCTATTCCCCCCTTCCCCTCACAAAAAACACATAGACCATTGCTTGTTGTTGTGCTCAGATTGGCAATTAATTTATTTAAATCCATCAATCCATAATTCATTTTCCATTTCTTTATTGTCATATATCCAAAATTTCCATTTATTTCCATCCATATATCACTTTCTGATTATTTATCCCCCAGGCAAAAACCTGGATGTCTTCTTCTCCTTTTCTGTTAGGTAATGGTGAAAACCGAGACCGCTTTCTCCTTCATCTTCTTCTTCCTCTTGTGTTACTCCTTTTCTTCCCTTTCCCGACCCCCTTTTCCCCACTAGCCAGTCTCAGCTTGCGTTGGATGACTGGCTTCCCTAACCTAGGGAATCCCCCACCTCTGCTCTTATTTATTTATTTATTTTATCTGTTTGTCTGTCTTCTCCATTCTTCTATGAACCCCATCGTTTCTGCATTGTACATATCTACTGCTATATCTGACAGGTGTACCCCGTCTGATCTGTAGAATTCATCCACCCATTTTTCAACCCCGCGCAGTATCACCTATCCTCCCATCTGCCTTATCAGTGTCCCTACTCACCTATTCATCTTCCTCCTGGCCCTCTCTACTGCCCTGTGGCTGTGTTCCTGTCTCCATACTCTTCTTGGTATTATGTCCGACCATGCAAGGCATACCTGAGGCCACCACTGTCTTAATGCCACCAAGTCCTTCTTAATCTGCAAATATGTGTGCATCCACGGTCTGCCTGCCAGGTCGTTGCCCCCTAGGTGTATAATGATAAGGTCTGGACTGGGCCGATGTCTCTTGAGCTCTTTCAAAGCAGAGAGCAGCTGTGACCATCTCATCCCCCACTAGCCATGCCATACCAACCTACACTGCCTTGCATCTTGGTATAACTGTTTTCCCCCAGCTTTTGTCTCCGCTCTCTTACCAGCCCAGTAAATATAGAAATGGCCACAGATTCAGACTTCTGTGCTCCTCCCTCTACCTATGGGGTGCAACAAAAAAAAGTTAATTTACATGTATTCTCCAATGTCCCCCTTACCATATCCCCCTCGCCTTATTAGTATATGTACATTATTACCATTTTTTTTTATGTCAGTGCTCAGATGTATCTTTTGTAACTGGCTGACCACCAGCGACCTTTTACCAAAATGTCCTCCACAGGTTCGCCCCTGGCTGCCCACTGTGAAGCTGCCCCAATCCGCAGGGAATGGGATGAGTAATTAGCTGGGTGCTCACCCAAAAATGCCATTGCCTTTTTTAACACCGCCATAATTTGATAGCCAGTGACCATTTTTCCCATCCCCGTGTATAAAAAACATCCCCGTCCTGATTACTTGCCCTGCGGCGAAAGCCCACAGGGCCTGTACTGGGCATATCATGATCTCTGATTGCCCTCTTAGTGTTATTATGCAACCTTGCACTCTTTGGTCAGTCTTAGACCATCTTAGTTTAATCCATATTTCCTTTGTCCCCCAACTCACATCTTCCCATTCCACGCCACCTTCCCAGTCATTTATCCCATGACCTACCACCTCACTCACCCTCAGAGCCCCTGCAAAGATTTTCACATAAATCATGTGAAATAGCTGGGCCTCACCTTTTGATGTGCATATTGCAGGGAGCACCTCTTTTAGCTTTATTAGCCACTTCTCCCCATAGGCCTCCAAATGTCCCCGGTCCCTCCTCTTAACCTACCCCAGCCCTGCATCATCCTTCTGATGAACATTGCCTTTGTTGGGTCCCACCATCCTTTTAGGCTGCAGATCACACTGATTCCTGACAGATAAACCCCCATTGTGGCGTGAGCCGTCCCTTTCTGCCATTGTTCCACTGTGAACATTCTCAACTGTTCTTCAGATAATGGCACACTTACCTCCATCTGGTGTTCTGCCCTGAATGCTTGAAAAACCCTTCAGGCCCCATCGTAGGCCCTCAGAGTCTGGGGCACACATGAGCTACGAAACAACAGTTCTGCTCCTTCCTGCCAATGTCCCAGATGTCCGCTGGTATGGGTGTTTTTTGTTCTTCTGCTGCTGGAGCCAGCTTCCCGAAATGGTCCAGCTGCAGACGGGAAAGGCTGTCAGCCAGGGTATTGTGTAGCCCTTCTATATGTTTTTCTCTGAAAGACATGTTCAGCTGCAGAGCCCTTAAAACTAACCATCGTACTACCTGCATGACTGTGTCTGACTTGGCTCCCTTATTGTTCAGTATGTCCACCACCGCTCTATTGTCAGACCAAAATGTCACCTTCTGATCCCATAATTCCTCCCCCCAAACCAAAGTGCATGCCCATATAGGCATGATCTCCAGAAGTGTTATATCCTTCACTTTCCTATCCCTCACCCACTTGGCTGGCCATGGTTCCGTGAACCACCTGCCCCTCAGGTAACTTCCCATGCCAAGACCCCCAGCTGTGTCCATGTATAAGTCCAGGTCTGTGTTGCACAACCACTCTTCCTGCCAAAACAAACACCCATTATAGTCCTTCAAAAAGTCCTCCCATACGCTAAAATCCTCCCTGACGCTGCAAGTCAGGTTAACCCAGTGATGTGGTTTTGTGACCCCAGCTGTTGCCCTGGCCAACCTTCTGGTGAACACCCTCCCTGGCCCAACAGCCCTGCATGCGAAATTCAGATGTCCCAATACCTGCTGAACTAATTTCAATTGAACCCTCTTCTTGCTTGCGTGTATCCCGATTAGCTCCTTCAACCTCCTTACTTTTTTGTCTGGCAACCTAAAAACTTCATTTGTGGCATCAATCTCTATCCCGAGGAATTCTATAACCTTGACGGACCCTTCTGTTTTTTCTGGTGCCAGTGGGACCCCTAATTCCTGGCACAATTTCTGAAACTTTACCAGCATTCTCTGTGTCTCCTCTTTACCCTTCTCAATGAGGAGAAAATCATCCAGGCAGTGGATGACTGACATGTAACCCGTTTCCTATTGGAATATCCACTGCAAGCATGTGCTGAACACCTCAAATGTCACACATGTTGTGGAGCACCCCATAGGCATTGCTTTGTCGAAGTAACACCGTCCATCATTTTTAAAACCCAAAAGGTCCCAGTCTTCCCTCCTGACTGGAAGCAGCCTGAAGGCTGACTCAATGTCCATTTTTGCCATCCATGCATCCTCTGTGACCCGGATTACCCAGACCGTGTCTTCGAGTGTCGTGTAAGTCACCCTGCTGTGCTCCTCCCCAATATAGTCATTTACCGAGTCACCTTCTGGGTAAGACAAATGGTGTATTACTCGGTATTCCCCTTCCTGCTTCTTAGGTACCAAACCCAAAGGCGAAATCCGCATGTTTTCCAATGGGGGGCCATCAAATAGACCCTCCACCCTACCAGCCGCCTTTTCTTTCTCAATCTTTTGCCTTAACATGCCCTCTTTGTCCTTCACAGACCCCAGGTTGCTCGCCTCCCTTTCCTGCCTGGGACCTTTAGACTGCAATGAAAATCCTGTGTCAAAACCACGTAAAATCATGTCCTGCGCACTCATGTTCGGGTATCTGTCCAGGCGAGCTGTCAAGGCCGTTATGTTCATGGGGGTTCTGGCCATCCCAAACTAGGCCTTGTTGCGCCACCTTGGACCCTCCCCTCCTGCCTGCCCCTCTCCCTTTGTTTCAATGTTTTTGACCACCTCTACCCCATTTCCTCTGCCCCTCCCTCCGTTGCTCCACATTTGTCCTCGAAAGCCCTGGCCATCCCGAAAAAACTGCTGGCTTGATCCTTGCCCCCCCGTACCCTTGCGCTCCTTGTATACTTGTAGTTCTGCATTTGCTAGCCGAGTGCCCCCTCCACATTTTGCGCAGGCATGCCAAAAACGACACTGAGGCCACGTGCAGAAAGCCCTATTATATGCCCAGCAGCATCTCATAGGCGTAGCCCCTTTTTTACCCCACCCTCCATCGGGTGTGGACTGATCCATTACATAATCTGTCCATAAATCTATTTGCTTGGTGTCACATCTTGCATCCCCAAATGTCACCATGCGCTGCTGAAAATATTCGTCGTAATATATCCATCCCACCCCGCCTTTTGCTTTAGCTCGCCATATTATCAATGAATAAGTAATGAGTGGGATACCTAACTCCGGTCTTCTTTCCAGAGCTATGGCTGAAAAGATTGCAAAACCTAAGAACCACCCGTCCCAGGTCTTCCCTTTCATGAATTTGTCTTCCTCTTTCATTGCTAATAACACTATGGCAGCTGCCATCTCGCTCTTACCTATGCTCTCCGCCTCTTCGTATTTTGCCACCGCCTCCCGGCTCACCAGGGCAAATATATCCACACATTCCCCCTTCCATATTTTTTCTTTTGTGGTAATGGGCACGTGCTCACCTATCCTCATCCCCGGTGCCCCCACCTCTCTTGTACCTTGGCCCTCTCTTTCCTCCCCATTCTCTGTATCTCCTGGTGCCCCATTCTTGCCTTAAACTCTGCCAGGGCCAATTCCATCTACCCCAAACCACCCATCCCCAGCGCTGCCACTATTTGCCCTATATACCCTTTGATGCTATCTCCTACTGTATTGGATGCATTACCTATAACCTTTTCCTGTCTGGGGTGTCTGGAGGCCTCCAAGAATCCCCTTGCTTCTTCTTGTGGTTGAGGCAGGTGAGATGAAAGCGGAGGGTGAGATACTGGGAGCTGTGGGTCGGACTCCCCTCTCCGAGTTTTTGGTCCCGGTTCCCCTGGGTGGGGACCCACCTTTGATCTGGGGTGAGTGCCGGTGGGTCACTCGGCTGCATGGGTATGGGCTCGGCAGCCCTGGCAGGCTCTCCTGCCCTCGGCGCTACCCTAGAGGGACTGTGTCGTCCCCCAGGTGCCCTCTTCCCTTTGCCACCTTTTTCCCCATCTGCTTTCCTTTTCCCCTGGGCTTCCCCGGGTCCTCCCCCTCTACCAGTTCCCACATTTTGTTTGCCTTTTCAGCCAGCTTGATTATCGCCTTGTAAGCTTCTTCCTTTGATGGCCTGCTCTTCCTGGGTGCCATGTCTGTTCTGCACTGCGCTCTGTGAAGACAACTACAGAAAACAAAACAAGTTACTTGTGCCTCACGCCACCCTCTATATGTATATATATTTTTTTTTATTTAGCCCAGGTTCCGCCGTCCGGGCCGACCTTCCACCAGTGAGGTGCATCCTGCCCCCCTCAAGAACTGCTCTATCTGTACCGCCCGGGCGTATAGGAAAGCTAAGGGACATGCCTAGGGTCATACAGCATGCATTGGGAGTTGTGGAATCTGAATCCCGGGTCTGTCTACCGGATGTCACCGGGTTGCAGCTTATCCCTCAAATCCCAGGTTACCCGGCCTCTTTGTCTGCGCCGGGCCTCAAGGTGCCATGCCATCCACTCCCTTCTGCTCTTAAAAACATGACCCAGGAGCCCACTTCCCCGTAAGCTCCCGTTCCCCTTCACTGTATGTCCCTCTTTTTTTTTTTGAGTGACTTGTCATCCCTATTCCCCTGCATCCCTCTGCCTCCATACGACTATACAAGTACTTTTTGCTTTGTGCTGTGGTAACGCTCTTTGTCCGCACTCTCCTGCCCGACTAAGTCCTTCAGCAACAATAAGGTCCTCCCCTGTGGGGGTATGTCATGGGTTGAGGGACCATGTGAACCTCCATGAATTGTGGCAATGAACCTTCCCATCCAGGCCATTTAATCAGCCAACGCGGTTCCCCCACCCGGCATGTGACGTCACGCCACGTGGTCATCTCCCCGCGACCTACCCCCAGCCCTACAGGGCCCCTTCTAGCTATCCCTCTTTGCTCCCTTTTATTCACTGACATTCCAAGCCTGCCCAGTGTCCTACCCCTTGTCCCAATTGTGTGCTTCTCCATCCCCTTGTGCCCTGCCACGCCCCGGCCCCGGGTCCCCTGTTCCTTCTCTTCTGTACCATGAATTGGTACTCATGTCTTTGAATGATTGCCTGGTCCCCCATCCCAACCCCCCTCACCAAGGCTGAAAACAGCATCCCCTTGGGCCCACGTGCCCCATGCCATGTGGCGTGCCAAAAATGCCATTTTAGCTTTAGACCTCGATTCGCATGACCGCTGCCATCCGTGGCATGCAAAATGCGGCTGGCCTTAGGCCCTCGCTCGCATAGCCTGCTGCCCCGTGCCTCCGCTTTCCTCTGTCAGCCTTCCAGCAAACCGCCTCACGGCACACACGCTCCTTCTCAACCTCCATTTTGAATCACAGGCTCCCCCATTTAGCCACCCTGACTGCAGGTGGCACCACACCAATGGCTAGCTTACTCCAGGGCCCTTTCCTGGCCTTCTATAGGATTCAACACACAACCTTCTGCTTTGCTTATGAGAAAATACCACTGCACCACAAGGCCTGCTCCATGAACCTCTTTGTCTTATACCGTGTGCTTCTCTTTAGTAAGAGAAAATACCACTTCCCCACAAGGACTGCTCCAGGTGCCTCTCCACCGCACAAACGCGTTTAACCCCAGTCCTAAAAGCAGCTAGCTACCAGTGTAATGGGGGAAAGAACGTAGCGTCCCACCCAAAAAATGCCTCTCTTCATATCTAAACAGCAGCTGTATGCTAGTGACTGGGAAAACAGCACTCCCAAGCCCTTAGCCACACCAAGTTCTTCCGCCCCCTGAGTCCTACCCTGACTCCGCAGGCCCCACCTGGCCCAGATCCTTGCAGACCACACGCTGCTCGGCGCACATCCCACGTGACCTCGCTCCACTCCTGGCTCTGCTTCCTTCCTTTTTTGGCCACTTCTGGGTCTGCCAACCCCCACTGACCAGCGTTTCGTTTTTTTTTTCTAAACGTTAATACTCTACCAACCACATATTCCACCCTTTTTGCTGCCTAATGACACTCCCCTGATCACTCCTTCTTGTAAAGGAGCTCTCTTCAAACTGTGCCCTTGTCTGTTAGCCTTCACTTCCTTTCCACAAATGATGTACACACATTTTTTTTAAAACGCATATCTAAACAAATAATTGCTGCCTCCTTACCTTCTTCCGCTGTGAAACCAACCTCAAATTAAATGCCAAATCTGACATGCTGCAGTTGATCAAAATCAAAACTCCAGCAAAAGTGTCTGAGGCTCCCTTGTGCTGTCTCTTATGTACCTCCCTCCCCCCCCTTCCTGCTGCCTGGCCATTGTTCTGGCTCTTGGCTCCTCCCCTTCCCTATCCCCTCCCCCTCCGAGCACAACCATTCCTTACAGGAGGGAAGGGGTGCACCAGGACAACATGGTCTGCTCCTTAAAGGGCAAACTCCATTGTGACCTTTTACAGAAAAGATTTAAGATATATTTGTTCACAGCTCCCCGACTACCACATCTACAGCAATTGCTGCATCTTCAACCACCCACAGTAGTATGCGGCTGACTAAAAGTTACCATAGCACTTGTCAGCAAAGGATAATGAAGTTTCTAGGGGGTCTACAGGAAATGAAGTACTTCGAGGGGAAACAGGAGGAGGAAAATTACCCTTAAGAGCTGCACAAGAAACCTCTCCCAGCTGATATGAAGAACAGGAGGACACATCACCCTCTCCTCACTCTGCCAGACTGCAAGGCTTTATTAACAGCACAGTGCCCATAGTAACCTTTTTCTTTCATTAGTTTATGGTACTTTGTGTAAGACACATGATGGAGATGTTTTTGGCAATATTAAAAAAACAAGATACATATTATTACAAAAGCTAAATTAATAAAGGGTTTGCAAACTTAGAAAATGCAACATAGCTCCTCTGTAGCTGTCTATCCCACCACATCAAAATATACACTGACCTAACATTTGATTTTGCAACAAGATTATTCTTGAGTAACACAACTTTTTATATTATACTTTAATGCACTTATTTTCCCCTGCTCCTACACTGGTATTTCGTGCAACAAGGGATACTGGTATTTCATGCAACAAGGGATACAGTCACAAAATAAACCATCACGTCTTTACCATTCCTGACATTCCTTGCCCACCAAATGTAAGAGACTACTACCCCTTTTGTCTGTCATCATCAGCAGCCCTCCATGTTGCAGCGAACATTTTTTTTCACTTTTCTACAGCATGTTTTTACAGTCCAACAAACCATTTCCACCGGGGAGGGGGTTACATTTTAATGTAGAATATACCAAATGAAACAAATGTATCACTCTCTTACATTCTGGTATGCTAATCCAAGCTCCCCAAAACTTCAAAACATTTAACAACTCCATTTTTCTCATTATAAAAATAGAAAAAAATGATAAAAGTTGTATGTAGTCCAACTTAGCCCACCAGTTCCCAAGTGCTTTCTCCAGCTTTCAGCTGCGGGAGGACTGCTCCCTTCCCACAGCCGCCTGCCCACCAGCTCGGAATCTCAGAGCCGCGTCATCCATTTCCTATTGTTCCTTTTTCTCCTCTGCCACTCTGACCGAGAAGCCCTCCAAACCGGCAACGTCCAGCACAATCATGTGTGCTCCACAGCTGTACTTCAAATTAATATAACTTCCGTGGTATCCTTTTTTTGCCTCTGTTCGGATCAGAAGAATAACTCGGGTGATAATCCTTTGCTGGCTCATTGCAATCAGAATACGGTGGGTGGCTTGCAGGTGAGTAGGCAACAAGACCTGGGGGGTGGAAGAATGGGTAACTAGCAAAGGGGTTAAGTGAGTGACCGGGGAGGTCTGTTTCACTGACTGACAGAAATAGAGAGAGTGAGGGGAAAAAACAGTTTAGAAAAGAATCAAAATAGAATGCATTTTGATAAACAGGTAAAAAGCAACGTTTCCATGCACGTTCAAAGAGCTGTGTAGTTGAATGGAGACAGGAGGTGGGGGAATGTGAGACAGTTAGAACAAGTGAGCTGTGCTGCAGACTTTGGTACTGAGTTGAAAAACTGTTACACTGCAGCCAGTCTTGAGTAGCAAGTTGAGACTGGCTGATACGTGATTCCATCTTCTCCATTCTCTCTCCGCAGTTAACAAGAGCCCACTTCTTCTGGTAAAACTGACCGCACCGCCCACTGGACTTGCTCCTGCCCACCCATTTTACATTTTTAGCACCTTCTTTATTTGTCTTAGAAGTCTGAATGCCAAAGTAAACAAACAAACAACAAAGCAAAATTGTGCAGTATCTAGTTGGATGTGCGAACTAGGCATTTAGAGACAACACCTACTTTATTTGCTGCATTTTCTGGTAAAAACAATTAAAGAGAAAACAGTGGTGTCCAGTCTCATTCCTTTACAGTGATATTCTCTTTGAGACCTAAGTCTCATTTTAAAGGTTAACCAGGAAATGCTCATCGGGAGGCCTGTCATCAGAGCTGCTGCATGAGGAGTTTGTCTCTGATTGCAGTGGCACTTTCCTTAGAAGTTTTGTCCACTTTACATAATGTTGGTGTCAGCACAAGCATGCTGCCTTATTGGGGAATGCAGGATGCACCTACTGTTGACAGCCTTGCATTCGCCCACGCTGACACACCTCCAAAATCTGCCACTATGGCAAGATGTTGACTTGTGCACAAGCGCAGCAAGCCAACATAAAAAGTAATTCTTGATGTCAGAGAGGATGCCACAGTATAATTTAGTGAGAAACCCTCACCAAATAACTGCAGGAGGCATAAGGTAAGGAATAATTAATGTTTTAATAACAATTAAACAATATTTATACAGTTTATACTAAAATTAACACTACAATCAATTCAAGTCCCCTTTAATCTGCAAACGTACAACAATAACATGGAATGCAGACCATCTGAACTGTATCAGTACTCTTTTAGGTTTAATCTTTTCAGAATTTTTTTTTTATTCTGGAGTATCTACCTTAGCAAAAGTACAATTTATTTCATGTATATTTTAACTAAATGAACATGCAAAACAAGCTTGTTTAACACATAGCAAAACAATGACTCAATTAACTGGAGTAACATTCTTCAACTCAGTCTTCAGAGTGTGAAGAAACTGGATAACATATTTTTTCCAGGCAATAAATGGTGCACTTTCCTTAGCTTGGTTTAAATCTTCTACAGAGTGCTGCAGATTAAACTACAGTAGTTTGATTGCGCAAGGCCTGCTAAGGTCAGATTTCATAAGTGAAATGTAAGCATTTACTGAGGTAATTTTCATAGAAAGCAATATGGGAGTATAACATTTTGTGGGGTTTTAGTTGTACTTTGGCAATAATTTGTTCCCCAAGCTGACCCACTAACCTGCCAAGAACAACAAAAAGAGAAGGAGCATGTTAAAATCTGTCATTAGACATCTGGGCTTAAAGGAGCACTGCCTGGAAAATGAGGTAACCACTTTGTGCTCCCTCTCAAATTTTGCCAGCTGTTCATTATTATATGTGTACTACAATTTATACTACAATTGTTTATCATCTCTGGATAGTGTATACTAGGTGTCGTGGTTTTATTTTTATTCAACTTTCTGCTCTCATTTTTCAGGACTCCTAATTGCCTTCCATCTTTGGAGGCTCCATGGTTAGCCATAGGTGACGCACTACCAGTCTGAATGGTTTGCCTCTGATTAGTTGTGCTGTATCATGGTGATTAACCTTATGGAATTATGGTGACATTTTGTGCACTCATGCAGCACTTTGCCACATATTCTATGCTATCTCAACAAAATACAGTGAGTGGAACAAATCGAGATACACTTCCATTTCAAACCCTGATGATTTACACTCACTCTGGCTGGGGTCTCTTATAGTAAGGGCTCTGGCAGCCAATGGGACTCTTGGTGTCTTTAGTCATTTGTGTATATTGGACTTTATTTACTGAGCGCTAGATCTTTAAACTGAAGGTGGAGCTGCATGTGCTTCCTTAGTAGGTGCACACATTAAGTATAGAGCATATAAAACACACAGCTCCAATGCCAGAACAGAGCTGCCTGGGTCAGCTGTTTGAGGTAAGGGATCAGAAATGATAATCCTGAAGGTACTGAGGAACAGACTGTAGAGGTGACATTTTGGGAGGGTTGTTAAGAGTAGTATAGTGGGGTAGCAATGGCTTTTGGGCGGCTAATTTAATTGAGGACTAGGTGCTAAGCCTTGTAGGGTTAATTAATATGCTCAAATTCAGGGGTAGAAACCAGTTTGGTAGTTTGTTATAGCACTAGTTGGAGGAAGTTAAGCTTGCTGCAGTTATGGCTGAGGGTACTTGGGACATATCAGCTGCTGAGGATAGGAGGCTTGTTTAACTTTTTTGAAATGGAAATGGCAAGCTACTCTATCATTTCCTCCCTTTTCCAGGTCATCAGCTCCATTCTTACAGGGATGGACCAGGGCCAGATAAATAGGGTTGTATTTGTTGATCCGGCTAAGGCCTTTGATACTGCGGTCCACTCCATCCTCCTGAATAAGACTGGTAGCTTATGTCTGTCTGGAATTGCAGTTGAGTGATTCATCTCCTACTTTGCTGACTGGCACCAGTTTGTTCAGGTTGGTGATAACTTATCAGCCCATCCACATCAGATCAGAAGCACCCAAGGGATACACCCTGGGTCCAGCTTCTGTTTGATTTTCCGCACTGATCAGTGATCACCCCTCTGTTTGCATCTCCTTGCCCATCCATAAATATCCAGATGACATTGTACTCTTTTAATCTGGGATACTGGGTAAGGACGCAAGTTCTTCCAGTTATAGTAATAGTAGGAACAGGAATATTGGGAGTGGTGCAGTGCAGTGGATGTGGACCTGCAGTTTTCACAGAGAACTTCTGGAGACTGAGGTGCTGTACCATCTATATCCACCTCTCTGGACTTAGGGAGGAGGTCACTAGACTCCGGGTTGAGTTGACTAGGATAGTGGGGACCTCTTCCCCCACTCAGCAGCCACCAAGTTCATCACTGTTGTCCCAGGGGATGGCAAGAAGGAGGGCTGACTGGACTGTGGTGGGCTCCAGGATGGTGGTGGTGGTGGTGTGAGGTCTGGTCCATATTTCTCAGCTGGTGCCACAACAAAACTCATTCACTTCTCTAGTGGGACAGGACAGCCAGGAAGAGACACCTATGGTAGGTGCCAGGGAAGATGTGGGGTCCTCCCTAGAGGAGGCCCCAAGGTGGGAAGGAGTGGACCCTAGCAGAGGAGGAGGAAGCAACTTTTTGTGGGGTACGTGACCATCGAGGGGGTAGATTTTGGAAATGGAAGGGAGAGAAAGAGTGCGGTGAGGTGAGGTGCCTACCAGGCACTTTTGCTCAGGGGAATGGAAAATGGATCCAAAGGATCCCTAGGGTGGCAGGGAAGAAGGTTGATGTCATTGTCTACCTGGGGACAAGTGACCTGGCTAGGAATGATGCTATGATTTTACAGCGGGATTTTAGGTATCTGGTGAGGGGTCTTAGGCAGGTAACATGCTCAGTGGCTTTTCCTGAAGTGCTGCCTGTCTATGGCAGGTGGAGGATAGGGATCTCCACTACAGGAGCTTCAAATTGTGGTTGAAGAAATGGTGTTGAGTGGAGGAGTTTGACTACATTAGGGCTTGGGGACCAACTAGGAGAAATAAGAGCCTATACGGTGGTGATGGCCTGCATCTGCCTGGGAAGGAAATTGCAGTCTTCAGTGTACTGTTTTAATGTTTCTGTGATGAACATTTATATTAGCCAAGAGGGATTCTGGAAGAAATCAGGGAGATATAAACTGCTCCACACAGACTGAAGCAGAGAGAAGGAAGGGCTCAAGAAGAGGTAAATCCTCCAGGAGCAAAATAAAGAAAAAAGCAGCATGGTTGAAATGAAAGGAGACAGGAACACAAGCTGTGAAAGAAGAGGGGGAAAAGGAGGCAGAGCAAAAAGTAAAGAGGGGGCAGCAGGAAGAGTGGTAACAAAATGTGGAAGGTTATGTGCGCAAATGCAAAAAGTCTAGGAAATAAACTTTCAGATCTAGAATTCATCATGGCAGAGACAGACTTGGATATAATTGTTAGGACTGAGTCATGGTGTACAGGAAACCATGACTGGGATATGGCCATGCCAGGCTAGTCTTACAGTAGTTCAGAAAAGATAGGGTGGGAAGCAAGGGAGAAGAGGCGGTGCTGTGTGTAAGGGAGGGTATCAAACTGACAAGGACACAGGGAATCTGGGAGGAAAGGAGGGATTGGGGGTGCTGCAGATCACCCTGGGGATGGGAAAGGGAGCCTTTATTCACCCTGGCTTGATCTACAGACCTCCAGTACAAGGGGATAAACTAGATAAGGCACTGGTGGAAGTCACTGGCAAAATGGCAGAAAAAGGGGAGGTGCTGCTGCTGGGGAACTTCAATCTGCTGGCTGTAGATTGAAGCCTCTCAGCTACAGCTCCAGCTAGAAGCAGGGATATCCTAAACTCCCTGCAGGGGGCATTTCTCAGGCAGCTAGTCAGGAAGCCCACTAGTGATGGGGCAGTACTGGACCTGGTGTTCACTGACAGGGACAGTATTGCAGAAATCAAGATGAGAGGCCACCTGGGTGCTAGTGATCATACTACAGTGTGGTTTAACATAAGGAAGGGAATCACACAAAGATGAGGGTCCTGGACTTCAGGAGGGCAGATTAATAAAAAAAAATAGGTGAACACCTCAGAAACAACCTAGTGGGAGGATTACCTTGGTTGGATGGAGAAACAGTGGGCTAAGCTATGTGATGAATCAGTGAAGGTAACTAACCTCTGCATAAAGAAAATGAGCAAAAACAAAAGGAAAAATAGATTTCTATGTTTCTTGAAGAAGTGGCTGAAAAGGTAAAAGCTAAAAGAATATCTTTCAGGAGGTATACAGACATGCAGAGAGCAGACAACAGGCAGGTGTAACAGCAGAAGCAAAGGCAGGCAGGGAAAGCAGTAAAAACCACAAAAATGCAAACTGAGGAATGAATAGTGCACTGGGTAATGAGAGAGGCAAGGCATTTTTTAGGTACATATGTGAAAATAGGAAGACTAGGGGAGGGATTGTGAGGTTAAGAAGTACAGGTGGGCACTGTGAAATGGAGGATCAGGAAAATGCAGATATCCTGAACAAATACTTTTGTTCAACATTCACAGAGAAAGGAGAGGGGGATGGGCCACATAAAAGCAATAGGGGCTCAGGGAAGGGTAGACACAAGTCCCTTTACAGAGAAGAGAGTCCTGAAAGGACTCACAAATCTGAAAGTGGACTAAGAATGGGGTCAGATGAGGTACAACCTAGGGTACTGAGGGAGCTCAGGGAGGTACTGGCTGCAGCTATGACAGTTCTTTTTAATAATTAACTGAAAACAACAGTGGGTCCAGATGACTTGAGGGCATATATAGTTCTGCTTCACAAAAGTGGTAGCAGGGAGGAGGCTGGCAACTATAGGACAGTCAGCCTAACACTGATGGTGGGGAAGCATATACCATTCCCGAAGAGATGGAACAACAGCAAAGACCACTACAGTGACAGAATTGGTCTGCTGTTGTTCTGACACTGCTGTCTCTGGGGATTTTTCCCCCTCCCCAAAACAACTTAGACTCAGAACTGGTAATCAGTAGTGCAGGGGGTGCATGGGGCAGAGTCCCCTGTATGGGGGGTGAGAGGGGAAAGCCCCCTGCAAAAAAAAAACTTGATTCTCCTGATGGCACAATACCAGCTGTTGTCATTTTGCCATTTGTTGGCATTGTGCCATCACCGTAATGCCCATCAACAGAATTCTTGTCAATGTGGCTTGATGGAACTGGTGAGGAGGCTAATGGAGTCACTTCTAAAGGAAAGGATTGTGGAGTATCTTCAATCCAATGGGTTACAAGACCTGAGACCACACAGATTCAAGGGGGAGGTCATGTGAAATGAATCTAATAGATCCCTTTGACTGGGTGACCAGGGAAATAGATCAGAGTTGTGTGGTGGATATGGCCTAATTAGATTTCAGTAAGGCTTTTGCCACCATTCCACATTGGAGGCTCACAAGGAAACTGGACAGCTTAGGGGTGGGTCAAAAGGTGGCAAACTGGTTAACAAATTGCTTAAAGAATACACAACAGAGGTGGTAGTAAACAGAGTTCACTCTAAGGAAAGGAGAATGACTGGTGGGGTGTCACAGGGCTCAGTACTGGGACAAATTCTTGTTAATGTCTTTATAAGTCACCTTGCAGATAAGCTGGAAGGAACAGTATGTCTCTTTGTGGATGACACTATAATCTGCAACAGGGTGAACACTCCTGAGGTGGTGGAAAGAATGTGCAGAGACTTGAGAAAACTTGAATGTGGTCAAGGGGATGGTACAGTAGTTGGGCTTCACTTGAGACCAATAAATATCTCACAGGGGTAAATAAGATACTGGAGGGGAGTATTCATCAGAGGACATACAATGAAACCAGAAGGGGGTAAATTCAAGAGAGTTGTGAGGAAGTACTTATCACTGAAAGAGTGTTGGAGGCCTGAAAAAGTCTTCTAGAGGAAGTGGTGGATGCAAAAACAATAGTGGATTTTAAACATGCATGGGATAGACTTAGTGGAAAGTAAGGAGGGGAGGGAGCTGGAGATCAAGTAGGGTCTGTGGTGACAACATACTGTAGGTAGAAAAAAATGGGCAGACTAGATGAGCCATGCTGTCCTTATCTGCCATCAAACTCTATGTTTCTATGGAACTTGAGATGAACTTTGGTGCAACTTTGATAATGTCCAACACTGGTTTTGTTAAATCCAGATCTCTCTTAATGCTAAAATGATAATTTCCATGACTTTTTGCTTATACTTTTGCACTAAGCAGAGATCTGCTTAGCTTCAGTTTTTCGTTGTCTTCTAGATGCTGACAGAGCAGCTCTCTACTAAAATTGAAATCTTGAAAGTATTAAATTTCCAATTTGTGTATAACTTTGGGTTTTTTAGTTGTTTTACTGTTTTATTCTTGGTCTAATAAATATTTCAGATAATGCAGTGCCTACTTTACAGTCTCTCACAGGGTATCTGACTGTTTCCAACTGTCCTCACAATTGTTGTTTGTGACATTACAGTTTGTTGTCATGGTGAGCACAATGATACTGTAAACAAAGGAATATGGGGTGACTAGGGGATAAGCCAATGCTTTTTATACAGGCTTTTAGGATAGGCTACCAAACTGTGTTATAAACCATTAGAAAAGAAAATGCATTCTCTAGGAAAGTGTAGTGGCTGGAACATCATATTTATGGGACTACAGACAGAAGTGTACAACTGCTGTTTAATTGCATTTCTGTCCCCCGAGGCAGTGCCCCACTTTAAGTACTTTGGTGCAGTTAAATAGTAACCTTGATTTATCCACCCAGAACAATACCATGACACCTAACCTTCATCCAAGACTTGGCTCATTACATCACAGAAATATATAAACATAGACACTGTTGGCAGATAAAGACCAATGCCTCCATTTTTAGAGTTATGACAGATGTAACAGCAAGTTGCATCACTTTTAGATTGCAAATTGCAACTGGGTCTATGCTGGAATACTGCTCTACCAACAAAAGATGGTTGCACTACACTCTGATGCGCCTGCACTTGCTTCCTAATTAATGATGCACAAGTGATGCAAAAGTGATGCAGTTATGATGCAACACACAAATATGCCACAACAATGCCACATTTATGATGCAAGTATAACTGTCCATTTTGACTCAACTATGAAAATGTAGCGCAATTTTATGTTGCATCTGCGTGATGCAAATTTTCATATCTTGACGCAACTGTATAATTTTTTAAGTACTATTGAAAATATCACACCTAGAGTCCATCCGATCCACCCATCAGGAGTGTAATACTCATCCCCTCACCTACCATCACAATAGGGTTTCAGCTATGATGCCATAATGCAAATTATAAAATGGCAAGAATGGATTCTCAGTGCTGATTGGCTAATACCACCTCCAAGCTGGGCATTTATTTTTCAATAAATGCCCAGCAAGAAATTAGCACCAGCCTGAGTGCCACCTTAACACATACCCTTGTGCAGGGGTGTTCACCCTGCTTACTCATTGGCTAACATTTAAAATCCCCACCATGTTTTTCTCTTCCTTAGTGAGAGTGGACCCCCCACCACCACACACACAGTCGCTCCTTCAGTATAAAGTCACTCCTGTTCAAAAAAAAAAAGACACTCTACTTATTCTGTGGTCAGGAAGAGTGCCCAGATCTTTTGTTTCTCACAGCTGCACTCTTCCAACCACACTATCGCAGCACTGCGCTAAACCGGTAGTGAAACAACCCATTGCTCCAAACCTTTTTCAAAATCATATCATTCTACTGCCACAAATGCCAGAACTGCCTCAAACTACAATGCTCCCACACTTATTCCATCTACCAATGTAAATTAAATACATAATTTACCTCGGAGCTGTTTGTCAATGCATAGTTCTCACCACGCTTAACAGACGCAACGTACAACTGCAGCCCAATTAAAAAAAAAATTAAAATGTTAAACAAACATGACACAACGATGCCCACAGACTGCTTCTGCATATTTACTAATTCTTCAGGTGGATGTCTGTGTCAGAAAGTGGTGGGGGTTGATAGCTGTGGGAGGAGCAACACAACTTGGAACAGCCTTAAAGAAACATGGACTATTTTTTAAATACTTTTGTTCTGCTAATACTATTAATTTTTTATAATAATTTCTCTCTTCATTAAAAGCTTACTAAGAAAAACATTTTATAAGTGTAATATTACCCTCAGGTGGGCATTATTGGGAATACCAGACCTTCCAGGGCTATAAGGCCCTCCGCGTGCGGCGTTGGGCCTCATCACGCCCCTGGGCGGTCCGGTATTTCCCAATAATGCCCATCCTGTCGGGTATTTTTGCTTACATATTTACCTTAAACTCCTGGTCCTCCTTGACTGCAACTCAGAAAATCCTAATTCTGAATGTCAGGTCAGAATCGACAAACCTGATTCCTTGATTCAGACTCCGAGCAACCCTCAGAGGGATCACAATGGAGTTGATGGAGTGCCAGTCTTTTCTGCTGCAGATTTCTGTTTCTGTTTTTATAAAGCCTGTCCTACTGTTTGCACAATTTGAAAATAATCATGTACCTTATTGTGTGTCTGTTGTTTTTCTGGACCTGCAATAAAAGTTTGCCTTTTTTTCTGTGTACATGTTGTATTTGGCTGCACTCTATATTATTTTGTCTGATGCTGACTTTTTTAGACGTTATAGCATTCATACCTTTTAGTTGTCTTTGTGTCTACCATGCATTGTCTACATTAACAATGAGAATGTAATGTAAAGGGACACTATCAGCTTTTAGGTGAATCTCATACTGTAATGAATGAGTGCTCATTCTTTACAGTACGTGATCAGTCAGAACTTAGTCGGCGGCTGGCCATGGAGGTGAGAGGAGGGTTGAGCCAGTCTCCGGCTTGGTTCCGGGATGGCAGGGGCAGCGGAGGCCATCAAGGGTGGGGGGGCACAGTACTACCAGGGAAGTTCTGTGTAGAATAAGTTTTCAAATGGGGTTCAGGGAAGGGAGGGATGTACCACTGGACTACCAGGGAATTTCGTCGATGTCTCATTAATCAGATGGGGTTTGGGGAAGGAAGCGGGGTTAGCACTGGACTACCAGGGATATATTGGGGATAGATTTGCCATGTACTATTGGGGCTGGGTTGGGCACTAGGCTACCAGGATGTGTTAGGTGACATTATGTATACTACAGATGGGGGGGGGATCTAGACTACCAGGGCTGCTACTGTGTTACTGGGACTGGGTGGCGTGGATGGTGGGGTGTACAATGTGCTTTGCACATGCAGCAGAGGCCAGGAGATCCTCCTCCTCCCACTGCTTGCCCCACAGTACCACCTGCTTTTTGGAGGTGGTAATGTGCGCTCTGCTATGGGTCATGCTAACACCTGTAGTGCAGCACTATGCCTTTGAATATGCCAGTGCACCAGCATTCATGGACCCTCTCCTCAACCCCCCCCCGCATACATTGTAAGTTAGCATCAGTGCTAACACCTAGTGCCAGTGCTAACTGTCCCATTGAATACTGCAGTCTGGCATGATCTTGGTGCTAGTCCAGTGCAATGGCTTTGTCCCCAGTGCAAAGCTTTGAATATCAGGCCCTAAATATGTAATTTATGTTCAATTAATGTTTTTTTCCTTATGTTAATTTTATTAATCCTGTATTTCTTGATGCTCATAATGATAAATCTGACTCCCCACCACCCCCAAATGCTCAATCTGACCCCATTCTGCTTTCCACAATAGAAATTTTTTTGTTCTTACACCTTACTTTATTTTATTTAATAAGTCATGTGGTCACCAACTTTATGGACACTGAATACATTCATTTAATTTGAAATTGTGGCTCCAAAACTCCCTCTTCAAGTCACTTTTATTGCACCGTGCGTTGCAGCACCACTGTTTCACCTGTAATGAAAGCATGCAGCATCCACCATTTTGCCGACCTTTGGTTATGTAA
Source organism: Neoceratodus forsteri (assembly GCA_016271365.2). Taxonomy (NCBI): domain Eukaryota; kingdom Metazoa; phylum Chordata; order Ceratodontiformes; family Ceratodontidae; genus Neoceratodus; species Neoceratodus forsteri. The sequence continues at coordinate 941,720,694 of CM057449.1, read as the reverse complement.
AAAATAAACTGACCTTTGCCATGCCGCCAGATGATGATGCTTATATCTGGAGTCATGGCTTTACTTTTCAAACCTCCTTTAAATGTGTTAGACCACTAATTTTTGAATGCAAGTAAGTTTGCCAAGTTCGGTTAATCGTCTCATTTCTCATAATGCATTTATCTGATATTGCTCCACGAAGTGAATCGCGAACTGAAAGCAGATTCACGGAGCGCTCCGCAATGTGAAGCGGAGTACCTCACATTATGATGGGTAATGTGAAGTCCATTGAAAACAATGACTTCGCGTTACTCTGCCTTTCCAGACCACTACTCCACCAGTTCTTAAGGTGAAGTACATTGAAAGCAATGTACTTCACCTTGTTTTTAAGATCCAAAGGCAAATTTTGCAGCGATTCATGGGATTTCAGGTCATATGGGCTCTAGATTGTTGTGCACAGCCTCAGTTCAGGGTAGTGTGTGTAGGAAGCTATAGGAGACAGTCTGCTCTGAGAACTCTCTGTGATTCAGACCTTCTAAAAACTATTAAAAAAGCCGTTCAAAGTAATTTTTTGCTGAAATTTTAGTTCATCGACTGTAGGAAACCCTCCTGTGCTCATATTATTGAGCATTTATTGTTTGTGTATGGATTTTAAATGTTAATGTATGACATTCAGTCTGTGTACTGAGAGACAGTAAACACCTTTTATTGTGCCACATAGTAATTTCAGCAATGTGAACCTGCTATCCACTGCAGCTGTGTGATTTTTGTACTTCTTTGTGGTATCTTTACTGGTACTAGTACTAATGACTGTTACTGCAGCAGTGCAGAACACTGCCCCTCAGGGCTGCCGTCTAACCTGCAAAGATATTCTTTTCCAGATTTGAATTTCTGATGGTGAGCACTGGTTAGGAGTTGTGTCTTTGCATCTGCATCTCTTCAGTGCAGCACAACCTTAATCTGTCTGAGCATTTGCATCTCTTTAGAGCCCACTCTCCATCTGTAACATAAGCCACAGTTGTTTCTTTGGCTTGCTTTCAGAGTACTGGACTGGTGTGGTGCATAATTCTACATGAACATTGTATCATTAATATGTGTTTTTAAGTCAGGACCATCATCACAAGTCACTCATGATACAAATCACATTCTTCATCATCACAGTCACAAATGTAGTCACAAACCATGATTCACGATCACGTCAGGAATCACATTTATTTTTTTACTAGTTACTTGGATGTATTGTAACCCTGTTTTGTAGTATCTCTCCAGGCTTCACTGCCCCACTATTGAACTCATTAATGATCGTTTTTAAGTTGGGGGGGGTTTGTGCTACAGCTCATTGGGGAAGTACAGCTGTAGGCATTCACGTTCCCAGTACAGTTCCATATTGTTTACATAATGGGGGGCAAGAGAGTAAAAATAGGAGTGGTGTATAGACCCCCTACACTGGTGGAGGAGCTGGAGGAGAGTCTGGTGGCAGATGTTGGGAGACACTGCAGATTGGGCAGGGGAAGGGTGGTGGTGTTGGGGGACTTAAACATGCCAGGAACAGGCTGGGAGACTATGACATCCTCGGTGGCCAGGGAACAGAGGTTGTTGGTTGTCTTTCAAGATGCGTTCCTAACTCAGCAGGTGGGAGAACCGACCAGGGAGGTGCGGGTACTGGATGTGGTCCTGGCAGACAGTGACCAGATTGGGGGCCTGGAGGTAAGGGACCCGTTGGTGGGGAGTGACCATGCCTTGGTCTGGTTCTGCCTGGATCTAGGAGGGGTTGAAGGCTGCACAAAGACGGAGGTAACTGACTTCAGGGGGGCGGATTTTAAGGAAATGGGAAGGATCCTTAAGGAGCATTTGGATGTGATTGGGTCAGACATGGACGCTGACAGTAGGTGGGAAATAATCAGTAGAGGGGTGCAGGATGCTACCAGCACCTGTGCCAGAGTAAGATGAAAATGCGGTAGGGCCCGAAAACCCTGCTGGTGGACCAAGGAGGTCCAGGAGGTGGTGTGGGGAAAGGAGGCAGCCTATAGGCAATTCAAGTGCTCAAGGAGTGAAAGGGATCAAGGTGAGTATGAACTGATGGCTAGAATGGCCACTAGGGTGGTAAGGGCGGCTAAGGCAAGGAAGGAGCAGAACCTGGCCAGGAAAATTAGGAGAGGGAACAAGGGGCTCTTTAGATACTTTGGGGAAAAACAAAGGGTGAAGGGGCAGATTAGCAGGATTAAAACAGGGGAGAGATGAGCACAAGACCCAGGGGAGCAGGCTGAGGTACTAAATGAGTACTTCACCTCAGTTTTCACCAAGGAAAATGGGGGTGCTGCATCATACATGGGAGGAGACAGTGATACTGAGGAGGGGGGGGACCCTTACCGATCAGCGGGTCTGGGGAGACGGGGAGAAATCACTGGCAGGAGGGGGGAAGGCTAAGCAGGGAGAAGAGGTAGTGGAGGTTGAACTCACAGCAGAGAGAGTGAGGGAAGCCCTCAGGTCCCTTAAGACGGAGGAAGCACCGGGCCGGATAAATTATATCCCAGAGTGCTGAAGGAACTTGCGGATGTCCTAGCGAAACCCCTGGCGGAGCTTTTCACCATCTCTCTGGGACAGGGTGGGTGCCCCAGGACTGGAAGGTGGTGCATATAGTGCCTATCCACAAGGGGGGATCAAGGGAGGTGGCAGGGAACTACAGGCCTGTCAGCCTGACATCGGTGGTGGGCAAGGTGATGGAGAGCATTGTCAAGGAGAGGCTAGGGAGGGACCTGGAAAAGTCAGGGTGCCTGGACGATAGACAGCATGGATTTGTCCCAGGGAAATTGTGTCAGACAAACCTTGTGGAGTTCTATGACTGGGTGACGAGTGCCTTGGACCTAGGTAGACCAGTGGACGTCCTCTTTCTAGACTTCAGCAAGGCATTTGACTCTGTTCCTCATGAGGGCCTGTTGGATAAGCTAGGAGAAATGGGGGTGGGGAACCAGGTGATCAGATGGATAGACAACTGTCTCCAGGACCGGACCCAGAGGATCATAGTTGGTGGGATAGTCTCATCCCCAAGGAGGGTCATTAGTGGGGTCCCACAGGGATCAGTCCTTGGGCCCCTCCTGTTCAATGCCTACATCTCTGACATAAGGACAGGTATCAGGAGTGAGATGAGTCTCTTTGCGGATGACTCAAAACTGCGGGCGGTGGTGGATGTGGAGGAGGGGAGCGTGGCCCTACAGGGGGACCAGGAGGCTCTGGAAAGATGGTCTAGAAAGTGGAAGCTGAGGTTCGATGCAGGGAAATGCAAGGTACTGCACCTGGGGGCCAGAAACCCGGGCCAAGTGTACACCCTGGGGGGCGAAGTGCTACAAGTCTCGATGGCTGAGAAGGACCTGGGGGTGGTGGTGGATGTCAAGACGAACAACTCGGAGAATTGTAGGAAGGCAGCAGCCAAGGCCAACAGGATGCTGGGATGCATCTCTAGGGGGATCACCTCCAGAAGGAGGGAAGTGATACTCCCTCTCTATAACTGCTTGGTGAGGCCACACCTCAAGTGCTGCGTGCAGTTTTGGAGGCCAAACTTAAAGAGGGACATTAAACTCCTGGAGAGGGTCCAGAGGAAGGCAACCAAAATGATTTGGGGCTTGGGGGACAGGACCTATGGTGAGATGCTCGAAGAGCTAAATATGTACACATTGGAAGATAGAAGGGACCGGGGGCACATGATAGAGGTCTTCAGGTACATGAAGGGGGTAAATAGGGGAGGAGCAGTCAGGGTGCTTCGAAGGAAGGAGGAGGGGACTACTAGAGGGCATGGGTGGAAGCTGGAGGGGGGAAGATTCAGGGGAGAAAGGAGGAGGTACTACTTCACTGAGAGGGTGGTGGAGCCATGGAATGCACTGCCCAGGGGGCTGGTGGAGGCAGAGACGGTGGAGGGGTTCAAGAGGGGGTGGGACAGGTACAGGGGAAGGGTTCTGGGAAGCAAAATCCAGTGCAGTTTGAATATCCTGAACTGGGAAGGGAGAAGCCAGAGAAGGTGAGGGGGGCAGCAAGGTCAGCTCCCAAGGTGGGGACTGACCAAATGAGCAGACAAGAAAGACCGTTAGGCCTATTCTGCTGGCATTTTAGTATGTTTATCTCACACCGTCAACACCAAATCACGTTCTTCATCATCATGGTCACAAATGCAGTCACAAATCACGATTCATGATCACATCGCAAATCACAGCATTACATTTTTTACTAGTTACTTGGATGTATTGTAACCCTGTTTTGTAGTATCTCTCCAGGCTTCACCACCCCACCATTGTACTCATTAATAAGCGTTTTTAAGTTGGGGAGTTTTGTAGTGACCTTGCAGATGGACTAGAGGGTAAGGCTTGTCTGTTTGCAGATGACACCAAGATCTGCAACAGAGTAGATGATCCAGATGGGGTGGGCAGAATGAGAAGAGATCTGGATAAACTAGCAAAATGGTCAGAAGAGTGGCAACTGGGATTTAATGCAAAGAAGTGCAAAATCATTCACATAGGGAAGAGAAACCCTGAAGCCACCTATAGGCTGGGAGAGGAGTTGCTAGAAGTCACAAAGGAAGAAAGAGACTTGGGCATCATCATCACTGATGACCTAAAATCATCCAAGCAGACCCCTAAAGCAGTAGGTAAGGCTAGGGGTGTTAGGTGTATTAGTAGGGTATCACAAGTCGTAAGAGGGAGGTATTAATCCTCTGTACAAGACACTGGTTAGGCCCCATCTGGAGTACTGCTGCAGTATTGGAGGCCACACCTTCACAAGGACGTTAATCAAAATTGAGGCAGTCCAGAGAAGGGCAACCAAATGGTGCAGGGACTGCATCAGAAGACATATGAGGACAGATTAACGGAGCTCAATATGTATACCCTTGAGCAAAGGAGGGAGAGGTGACATGATCGAGACATTCAAACACCTTAAGGGCATTAACAAGGTGAAAGAGTCTAACATGTTTAAATATAAGAAAAATAGCAGGACAAGAGGACACAGCATGAGATTAGGGGGGCCAATTAAGGGGGAATGTGAGGAAATTCTTTTTCACAGAAAGGGTGGTGGATGCATGGAATGGCTTACCACAAGAAGTGGTGGCTATGAATACAGTGCAGAGCTTCAAACAGGCATGGGATAGGCATAAGGAAGCAATACAAATGAGTATGAATAGATAGGCCACTGACAGAGGAAAGGCCAATGGCACATTTATAAGGTAGAAAAAGAAATGGGCAGACTGGATGGGCCTTGCGGTCCTTATCTGCCGTCAACTTCTATGTTTCCATGTTTCTATGTTTGTGCTACAGCTCATCGGGAAAGTACAGCCATAGGCATTCACATTCCTTCTTGTACAGCATGTGAGTTACAATACTGTAAGTAGTGGTGGGCTAAGTGGCCCCAGTTCGCTCCGCGAAGTGATTCATGGAGTTTATGCAGAATCCGTGGAATACTCCACAATGTGAAACGGAGTACTTCGCTTCATAATAAGGAATGCAAAGTCCATTGAAACTAATGACTTTGCATTATTCCGACTTCCCCAAACCACTTCTCCACCAATTTTAAGGTGAACTACATTGAAATCAATGTAGTTCACCTCACTTCACCTTGTAATTGAGCTCCAAATGAAATTCTGCAATAATTCATGGGCTTGCTGTTCACATGGGCTCTAGATTGTTCTGCACAGCCTCAGTTCTGGCCTGGGTAATGTGTGTGTAGTGGTAGCTAGAGACAGTTTGCTGTCAGAGATCTGTGATTCAGAACCTCTAAAACCTGTTTGAAATGCCTTTTTGAGTCATTTGTTTTGCTCAAAAATTAGTACATCGATTGTAGGAAACCCTTCTGTGCTTATATCATTAAGTGTTTATTGTTGTGTTTAGATTTTGAATGTTAATTTAGAAGAGTCAGTCTGTGTACTGTGAAGTGTGCTTTGGGGGAGGGGTGTATTTGTGGTGTAGGTACTGTACATTAACTGGGAGAAAAAGGCAGTCTTTCTGTTTTGGTTATATTTTTCTTGTATAACTGTGTTAATGTGCACACAGTAATATTTTCAGTAATTCTTGACATTTTTTTGCTGAATGTTGTGGTGCAGCAGTGTATAATTTGTCTGTTTAAAACATTTGGTTATATTACTAAAGGTTTTCAATTTGCTATGCATTACTTGTAGTGTGTGTGTGAGTGTGTGTGCGATGCGTGCCATTAAATCAGACACCTTTTATTGTGCCACACAGTAATTGCAGCAGTGTGAACCTGCTATCCACCGCACCTGCATAAATTTTTGATACTGATTTGTTGTACCTTTACTGGTAGTGGATTGTTACTGCCGTGCACTAATCCCCCAACTGGAAAAATGTATTCCTTTCCCGATTTGGATTTGTGACCTGTGAGCACTGGTTAGGTGTTGTTGTGCCTTTTCATATGCATGTCTTGAGTGTGCAGAACAATCTTAACCTGTCCGTGCATTTTCAGTGCACCATTAATTCTGGGAGACTGTATTTCTTGTTACACTCTCATTTCACTTCATCAGTACTGAGGAATTTTCTGGACACAAGACAGTAGCATTCCATCAGCACTGGGGAATTTTCTGGACACAAGACAGTAGCACTTTGGGGATGCACATTCATTCTGGTGACTGTGTGGGTGGGGTGCTGCCATTATTGTTGTCACTCCATCTTACTTCGCGTTTGAGGCAGAATGAGAACGCAAAGTAATAATATCAAGGTGAAGTGAGCCTTTCCTATGGGGCACTCTGTGTAGTGAAGTGCCAACGGGAAGTGGCCACTTCGCGATCACTTTGTCAGCGGATTTTAAATTTGCTGCATCTCTATTCATGCACAAGTTTACTGGTGCTTTTGTAGTCTATTGAACTTATAGACATGACAGAGCATCAGTCAGCAGGGAAATGGATTGGTTGCTTAAAATACTATTTTTTCACAAAATCACAGTTAATGATTATTACATGAAAATAAAGGACTATATATGTCACCACTATACATACAGATGGCAACAGACACCATGAATAAATACAAAGTAACAATTCACCAGAAAGCAAACAATTGACACTTAAGGTAATGTCTTGACCAGGTCATCCTTTTAAAAGGATTCCAATCTCAATTAGTTATTTTATCTAGATAAATAGAGGTTGCTATTGGTTACTTTTTTATTTAGTTATTTAGTTTTTGTTGACCGGGTAAGTTCACTAGACAAAAAATATTGCCTGTTTTCAAGCATGACCAGGGAGACTTATAGACAACAAATGAACAGCATTACAAGGACAAAAAACACTAACAGCAGTGTGGACTAACAAAGTACAGGAAGATTATGAAAAAACAAGCAGTTCATAGAGATAACAGATTTGAGAATATGATTACAATAAGTGCAGAAAGATAAAGCCAAATTAAGTTAGAATACAATAGATAAATTACACGTACACTTATCAATAGGCAGTTGAAACTTACAAAATTCTTTCTTAAAAAACAGGTGAGAATTAAAGCATCTAAGGAGCATTAGAAAGGAGTTCAAAGCTTGGGAGCAAATACTGATAAAGCCAGTTCTCTCATCTTAGTAGGACATTCTAGGACAACCAGCAGTGAGTAGCAGTGAAAAGATGATAGGAAGATGAGGAGAGCCAACGCAGACTTGAGTAAAGGGTGCAGTGATGGGTGAGCATGGGCACCGAAAGGAAAAAGCAACAAATATTATTGTAACGTATTCCATTTACCCCTTTGTTTGCCTCCAGTAAGGTACTAGCCCATATGTGAGACTAGGCAATAGGACACCCTGGGCAATAGCCAGCCTAGCGGCTGCAGTTAGGGCATACCTGGTTTTATGGGTGGGCCCAGGCTTCATGTTTACTGTCTTACAGGTTGTTGACAGATGAAGGTTTAATTCCAGAGCACGGTCTAAGGTGACTACAAGGTATTTAAAGGAGTATAGGAAAAATCATTACAAGGGCAACACACTGCCAATTCATATGGGGTTAGCACTATTAACCAGACAGGTAACTCAAAGGCAAAACAGACCTAAGCTAGTCAAAAGCAGTGTCAAGATTATTTATTAGTGAAGTGATATAAATGCATTCATTAACACAGCACAACAGGTGACATATACATGCTCACATGCCCGTGTGGCATGTCATTTGTGAGCCAAACAAAGAGATCCCTCAAACTGACAGTAGGGTAATATAAAGGAGCAATATGAAACCACAGTACAGAGTATGTTATGGCTAGACATTATCAAGCAGCTAATCATAGGTCACCAGCTAACTTAAGTTCACAGGGATCTAACAGGTAGACCCAGACCTAAGAAGGGGTGACTTTGGTACCAAATTTCTTCAAAGAGAAGCTTTTTGGATATATACTTTAAAAACTCTGCTACCTGGGGGCTCAGTGAGGATATTCCTCTATACAGTTACTTGACTTAAATATATGGAGCAATCCCCGGCCCCACCAAAGTTCCACAGTCTCTGTGTTCTGTGCCACTTGGCATGACAGTGGGATCGAGCATAACTTGTAGGCTCTGTCTCGAATCCTGATTTGCATTTCAGAGGTATGGCTTTTTGGCTCTACCTCTGCAACTATAACATTTAAAAAGGCATAACTCTCTATTATGATGCTGTCCAGAGGTTGACAGGAACTACATGAGATATGACTTTACTGTTCTACCGTCAACAGCCAGGGGAATGATGTTACAGGTCTGCCCATAAATAATCAAAAAGGTATGACTTGCTGACGGGCATGACTTTTCTGCTCTAACTGGTTAAATGGCTCAAGGAGCAAAGACATGGGATGACGTGTCTGCTCTGCCCATTAAATCCTCTAAATAAGACCGTTCTGACCAAAATGAGCTGGCAGAATGTATATATGTGCTGTTTTGCAAGCACTATCACTTTTAAAACAACTTAAAGAACAGGCATGACTTTTCTGCTCTGCCTGGTTAAACGGCTCAAGTAGTGAATACTAGGGATGACTTTTTTGCTCTGCCTATTATGTTCACCTCTACACTAACCAGAGAGTCTATTTGGACTAGAATGAGCTGTAGGACTGTATATATGTGCTAATTTGTCACAGGGTGTCTGTTTTACAAATTTACTTTTTTATCTACTCCTTCACTAAATGTTTTTCTGGGACCTGTCTTTAAATGCACCCAACACTCTTTCTAAAGGCTGCATGCTCTGAAGATGACCAGTAGGGTTGATACATACGCGCACACCTTGATGATGTCATACTGATGGGATGACAACGCTGCCGTTACTCATTTGGATAGTGTGTTTGTGCACAAACAAAGTGATTCGAGTTGAAATTCAGACTTCAGTTTAAGTAGTTTTTTCTATCTATTCATGAGAACTGGAAGAGATAAGATTTGGAATGCTCCACAGTATTGGCCATTTTTGTTTACATGTTGGTGAGCCATTTTTTGTTCACATTTTTCCCTGTTTCACTAATAACTAACCTTGGCATTACTTTTGACTAGCTTCGGTCTGTTTTGCCTTTGAGTTAAATGTCTGGTTAATAGTGCTGACCTCATATGCATTGGCAGTGCACTGCCTGCGTAATGATTTTTTTCTATATATTGTTACAAGCTCCTGAGGTAAGTGCACTGACAAGTGTTAAGAGCACCCTGTTTCTCTGGCCCAGAAACTCTGTTTTTTGCTGTATTTGAAGGAGCCTACTACTTCTAGTGCAGCGTCCCCTGAACAATATGTAGTAAGGGTGGAGGGACAGGTCCAGATTTTAGGTGCTGAGCCAAATAGCATAGCTATCACTTTATTTTTTGGTGTTCATGAGGAGTTTGTTGTGATTTAACCAGGACTGAATGGACTCAAAATTGAGATTTAGCTTCAAGTTGAAGTCAGCTATGTTCATGGCACTAGCGTACAGTACCATGTCATCTGCATAAAGTAGGGTTGAACAAGAACCAGTCGTTGGGGGCAGATTGTTGATAAACAGAGTGAACAGCAAAGGATCAAGTATGGATCCTAGAGGGACACGAATGTTAGTTTGGGCAAGTCAGAATTTACTTTATTAATTTCTAAAAACTGCTGGTGTCCAGTGAAGTAGAAGAAAAAGAAGGAGAAGAAGAAGAATCAGCATTTATATAGTGCTTTTCATACACAGTGTATCCCAAAGAGCTTTACAAGCAATGCTAGACTGGTAGTGGAGGTAGCTTGCAAACCAGTAAGAAGCAGCAGATGAGAAACCCAAGGGGGTCAATTTATAAAGTAGTAGTGTTTGGTCCACAAGGTCAAATGCCTTGGTTATGTCAATGAAGATAGCCCCTGAAAGCATGCCTTTATCCATTGCCATCTTGACATCATTAATTGACATATATAGTGTGTGTGTTGGGGGGAGGGTTGGTTATTTGTTGTTTAGCATTCTTCCTGACTGATAGACATTTTATTTGTGACTTGCATTTAAACTGGACTGCAAATGTCATGCTTAAATCGTAGCTGTGCAAACTTTTTTTTCTCCTTCAAATTAATATCTCATTAAGGTTTTATATTTAAAATTTGTTTTGACCCTGGTAATTTGCCTATGTTACTGTATTAATCACATGCTAATGATGTGACACATGCCTCTTTTGTCCTGCAAACAATTAAAATACTTTTCACAAGAGGAGGTTCTCCTCTATGCTGACATTTAGAGCAAGCCAGCTGGCAGGGGTTCTTTTCTGAACAGTTCTGCTCATTGCTGCATACAACATAATTCCTTCCCATACAATGCTGGACCCAGCAAACATATTGGATATACTATGGTATCCCTAAACTCAGTAACCTGAGTCTCGGGATACCGACCCCAGTGGCCCGAAATGCAGCCATCCGAAGCAATCAGATGCCCAAAAATATGATTTTGGCATCTGATTGTAAAATAATTTGGCATATCAGAGGGCTTCACCCCCAGAACCCCCCAAGTGGGTGGCTCTGCCCCCCACATCTCCCGTAACTAAAATATCTAACTCCAAGGGGGAGCGGACCTCGGAGTTAGAAATGAAACAGTTACGGGGGTAGGAGCAGTAAAAAGACATCCCGCCTGCAGCACAGATCCAACCTGTGCCCTCACAGCATGCCGGCTGAGCTGCTGTGATGTGGTCCACATCACCAGTGGGGCAGCTTGGCCAGCCCTCCAATTCTCCGTCACCTTGAATCCCAGGGACAGGGGTAAGGTAGCAAGCTGTCACATCTGCTACCTTACCCCCATCAACATCCCTTGGGATTCCTTATGTCGGGATGCTCACTGTCTGGATACTGAACCTGTGGGCCATACTGCCCAGGCAGGTCAGTGTCAGGATAGTGAGCCTTAGCAGAGTAAAAGGGTACCAACGTATCTTAGCTCGGCCCAGGCATCATCTTCCTGCAATATACTCCAGAGTCTATTCCTGAAAAGGGGCACCAAAGCACTGAATAATTTCTGCATCATATAACAGCTAAACACAAACAGTCAGCCTAATAATTTTGACACTGTTTTGAAGGTAGTCCCATTTAGGGATAAAACATGTAAACTTAGAATATCAGCATAACAAATTTTTTTTCCTGTGCCCTTCCTAAATGCTTAAATTTTGCCCATCTGAAATGCAACATCTAAGAACACACTAGGTTCTACAGGTGTGATATATAGACTTTTTTAATGTGTCATGTGTTGTGTGTTTATGTTTAGCAACTTTTAAGGACATATTTTAACAAAGTACATTCCTTGCTGTTTTTTGTGTTTGCTTGCATGCATGCGCAAGAAACATATCCGACAGCTTGCTGTAGTAGTGAGTTGTGGAGGTGCAGCAGTGTTGTGGCCAATGCCAGCAGTCCATTTTGGGGCAGGTCTCTGTGGTGCTAATGGAGGAGCATGCTGTCAATGGCAGCAGTGCTGTAGCATGCCACCAACTTGAACATGGTGGCGGCTGTCACTGTCCACCTCTCACAGTCCCCATGAAAGCCAACAAGGGTGCCCAATCCCCCTGTCAGCATGCCCCCTTCCCGTTCATTTGCTGATGGGGTAGTCCAATCCCCATTAGCATAATGTCTCCCTCATTTGTTTTAAATAAACATGTTGGTGGCTGTTGCCATCTGCCTCTCACAGTCCTCATGAAAGACAATGGGGTGCTCAATCCCCTGTTGGCATGCCCCTTCCCAAGTTCATTTGCTGACGGGGAACCCAATCCCCGTCGGCATAATGTCTCCCCCCATTTGTTGTGTGCCAAAGGGGGTGCCCAATCCCCCTCAGCTCATGCACCCCCCAAACACTCTGTATGTCCCTATGAGGTACCCAATACCTGTCAGCTACAGCCCCCCAACAAACACCCAGGTGGCATGCTGGGGTCCCTGTAATAAAAAAAACATCCCACGAGGTCTTTTTTTTTTAAACCCTGTAAAAACAGAAAACCCTCCCTCATTGTCTTTGGTGCCCCCTTCCCCAACTCACACCCACCCTCTGTGCACCTGACCTCCCCACACCTCCCTTCACCCCATACTTACCTCTGGAGCCCAGCGCTATGATCTTCAATGTAGTGGGAACACGTCTGCACTCTTCAAAGCTGACCGCAAAGTGAAGTAATGCCAGTAAGCTGTATAACAGCATAAATGGGGGGGGGGTGTCAACTTAGATGGATAGTTCAGCCATTTTTTTGAATTTTGGCACCAAAATTTCCACATGGGGTTCTTGGGACCCCATCTCATGAATTCAATGACTGTTATCTGGTTATTCAGCTCCAAAAAGTGATTTCATGGTCACTGCATTGAATCACCTTTTGGGACCGATTAATGAAACTACAGTGTTACTGTTCATGAGGTGGGCTCCCAAAAAGCCTATGTTGCAAATTTGGTCAAAACATTCCAAAAAATGACTGTGTTATGAGCGTGCATTGTGCAATTTCCATGCACACTGGTAACTTTGCAAATTAGTAATATTTTCACTCCAGATTTTCAACATTGGCATTTTTTCACACCTCCTTATCAACAGTACAGCTGTCATTTTTCACATCCTGGCTAAAATATGTTTTCGTACTTACTGGATTTACTGGGTTTTGTAAGGGACAAAAGGAGGCCAAAGCCCATCGAGATTGTCCCCCTCAATAGAGGCACATTATCAATTTTGTGAATTTAACCATATATCGAGTTAGGCTGGCCTGGTGGCACTGAGGGTTGAAGTGCTGCATGCTACATCTCGCACTGGTGACCCAGGTTTTGGAACAAGCCTGGACCGCCGGGGGTCGGCAGGGGAGAGAGAGGATTGAGCATCCGATGGACTGCTCTCCTCTCTCTCTCGATGGTGTGATCCAGGGTAGCCCATTACAACAGTGACCCTCAGTGGAGACTGTTGGCACTGCATTGCACTCAGGCATGTACAAGTGGGGACGACATTGGGCAGCCATCTCCGGATGTAGGTGGGAGCTCCTACGTCATGGGCTGACAACATTGCATGCCTTATGTGGAGGGGGTACCAGAACAAAGAAAATACCCAGCACTGAGGATCAGGTGACAGCACCAGTCCCCCATGCCCAATGTCAGGCTCTCCTCGATTGGCCTTTGATCTCCATAGCCGCTCCCCATCTGATACTGGAGCCTGACTTGATGAGAGGCACCCAGGTAGGAGGAGGGCGACCCACCCCGGATAGGGTTAGCTGGGGGTGCTAGCACCAGAGTGGAGGAAGACAGGAGGCACAGTTTGGGGACCCCAGATGGGCAGGAAAAAGGACTGGTTGCTTGAGAGAGAATTTTGGGGCTGTGACTGGAGGGAAAAAGAGTTGACAAAAAAAAAACATATATCGAGTTTTGTTTTAAATGTGTCAAAATTAGCTATATCTTCTAATTCTTGTGGAAGTGAATTCCATTGTTTAGATGCCCTAATACAGAAGTATTTATAGCATTTATTAGTATTTGCCCATTCTACAGTGAGCTGTTTATCATGGCATCTGCCTACTGTATGCTTACTTGATAAGGTTAATCCACATTGTTTCATTAGTATCAGTGATTTTAATACCTTATGTGTAAAAATAATATCTCCCCTAAGTCTTCCTATATAAAGTGGATTTAGTCCAGTTTCTTTAAGGTGTATTTCGTAGGTTTTATTTCTAAGATTAGGTATAATTTTTGTAAATAGTCTCTGAATTTGTTCTAATCGTTTTATATCACCTTTTAAATATGGGTTCCAAAACAGGGATCCATAATCTAAATGTGGCCTAATGTATGTTCTGTATAATGGGACAAAACACTGTTTAGATTTATTAATAAATGATTTATTAATTTGTTTTATTAATATATTGGTTGTTCTAGCTACCTCATTGCAATGTGAAAAAGAAGATAGTTTGTTATTTACCAAAATACCCTAGTCTCTTTCACAATTTGTTTTTTTAGAAGAGTATCATTTAGAGAGTAATTAGTTTGAGGGTTTTTTGTACCAAAGTGTAAGACCATACATTTATCCGTATTAAATGTCATAAGATTCCTTTTTGCCCATGATTCAATTGTAATAAGATCTTGTTTTAATAGGTGTATATTATGTAATGAATCTACTCTACCACCAAGCTTTGTATCATCAGCAAGTTTTGATATGTGATTAAGTGAAGAGATATTAAGGTCACTGATAAAAATGTTAACGAGTATGGGTCCCAGAACAGAACCCTGGGGTATCCTGCTTGTAACTCGGCCCTGTTCAGACAGGACTCCATTTATTTTTACCATCTGGGTCCTGTTATACAACCAACTTGTTACCCAATTTATCAAATACTGGGAGAATCCAAGTGTATTCAGTTTTTCAATTAACAATGTGTGAGACACTTTGTCAAAACCTTTACTGTAATCCAAGAGGATTACGTCTGAAGAAATATGTTTATCCAAATAACTACTAATATTATTATAAAAGGATACCAAATGTGTTGTACAAGGGGAGCCTGGTTTAAAATCATCTTGTGATATATCCTCAATACCTAACTGTTCCATTTCGGACTCTATTAATGATTTAACCTATTGTTCCATAATTTTCCCTATAATAGATGTCAAACTAATGGGTCTGTAATTTTGGATACTTGATTTATTACCCTTCTTAAAAATAGGAATTACTATGGTTTGGTGCCAATCATCTGGTATGTCATTTTCCATAAGTGACTTACTGGAAAGTAATGTAAGTGGTGAGACTAGAGAATCAGCTGTTTCAACCAAAAATCTTGATTGAATATCATCATCCAGTGCACAATAGTACAGTCGATGTGGGAAATCAGTGTTCAGGACAGATTAAGAAAATCTCAGTGACACTGTTCATGAGTGGAGTTCCCAAAATGCCTAAATTGAAAATTTGGTGACAAAAGTCCATAAAATGACTATGTTATGAGCGTGCATTGTGCAGTTTCCACACACACTGGTAACTTCAAGAATTTGCAATATTTTCACTCAAGATTTTCAGCATTGTTAATTTTGCACACCTCCTTATGAACAGTACAGCTGTCATTTTTCACATCCTGCCCGAAATGTGTTTTCGCACTTCTGGCGCACAATGGCATGGTCGCTGTGGGAAATCAATGTTCAGGACAGATTAAGAAAATCATAATGACACTGTTCATGAGCAGAGGTCACAAAATACCTAGGTTGAAAATTTGGTGACATAATTCCACTAAATGACTGTCAAGAGCGTACGTTGCGCAGTTTCCACAGATGCTCGGAAGTTTGAGCATTTTTAATATTTTCACTCCAGATTTTCAACATTGCCATCTCTTCACACCTCCCTATTATTGGTACAGCTGTCATTTTTCACATCCTGCCTGAATTGTGTTTTTGCACATCTGGTGCAGAATGGCATTGTTGCTGTGGGAAATCAACGTTCGGGAAGATTAACAAAATCACAGTGCCACTGTTCATGATCAGAGATCCCAAATGCTTTCATGAGGTGGGAGTCACAAAAAGGCCATGTTGAAAATCTGTAGTGAAAATACCAACAAACACCTGAGGCGTTAGGGTTTCTAACCATAACATTCCACCCTGTACAGACTGACAGGTGTCACAGGTGTGCCTTTGGATTGCCGGCTGTAATACTCATGCCATTCCACCCCAGTCCCACCCTGAAGCCAGTGACAGGCATCAAAGTGTGCCTTGTGCTTTTTGACCACAGAGTTCACCCCATTCTCCTATACTGCACCCATTTCAGCATATGTCCTTATAAAATGGGGTAACTGTAAAGCCAAACACCCCAAGGCACACCTTAACACTTGTCGGTGTCTGCAGGATAGGGTGAGGTGAAATGCTGTGAGCGTTATGGGTGGCGACCCAAAGGCACACCTCAATGCCTGTCCATCTCTGCAGGGTGGAGGTGGGGTTGGTGTGAGTTCAATACTTCACTGCCATTCCTATTCTGCATCTGTCTAACTCCTGCATATCCAATGCTAATATCAGTAAGCAATCATTCGGCATTGACAAATGCTTGTTAAAAGCTGTGGTGAATGTAAACTGAGGTGTCTCTGCCTGTTTCAAATGCAAAAACACCCACCACATGGGTCCTAATATGTCTAGCTCCCTTTTTTATTGCCCCGTATCCTTTATTTGTTGGAAACTGGTGTTTAACTTCTTAAGTGGTGTGCCCAGAGTCAGAAAGGGCAACCTTTGACACCCCTTCAAAAATGTGTCCTTTACTGTCTAATGTTCATAAGTCTCACTAAAGGCCTTATAACTGACTTTGATTACCATGGGATTCCCAGACAGTAGCAAGAGCAGACAGGGCTGCTTTGCAGCTTAAAAGCCACTGTGTTTGCAACAAAACCCTAATTTGCCACTGGAGAAACAGCTGAGAGATCCATCAGGTCATTTGTTCAATCACTTTGTTTTGAGCGCCAAAGATAAATGCAGAACTACAAATGCCATATATTGTTGTGACATTGTTGGGGGGGGATTGCTGGATCAGAGCACTGCTTCTCATCACAAACCAGCCAAATTGTCATAGCTTCAAAGGCAGTGAGTAAGCTAAGGGGAGCTGAATTTGCTAAAAAAAGTTTCAAACTGTCTTTAGAACACCAAGCTCTGTGATGTCGTTGTTCATTCACCACAAAGTCTGCTTTGAGTCCTGACTGTATTTATTTATTTATTTTTTGTTTACCAGGTGGGGTGTGCTAGGCATTCATTTGCCTATTTTCAGGCATGACCCAGGAGGTTACAAAGTATGGGTAGTACAGTAAATATAAGGCAGGGTAATATGGTTTACAAAGAGGCAATACATAGTACAATTATAATTGCCATACAGTATGATAATAGGTACAGAGGAAAAAAAATAAGAATTTAGTACATTCAGTACATTCAATAGGTGATGGCAGAGGTGTAAACATTAGGTAATATATTCAATACATTCAATAGGGTAATGGTATAGGTAATAAACATAAACTGTCAGCCTTAGTGTTCAGATAACAATGGGAGTGATAGAACTGCATTCAGAGATTAAGGCAGGTGCATTGGGAACATTGGAGCTGGTAGGAGCAGAGTTGACAGTGGAAGGTGTTAGGGATTTTGCATTGGCACAGGTTAGGTGAATACTGTTCCACACTTTTGGGGCAAAAGAGGAGAAAGCCATTTCACCATATTTGGTCCTAGATCTAGGTAAAGACAGTTGTTGGTGATCTGTGGATCTTAGGGAATAAAGGGTTTTACAAGGTACTAGGTCTGAGGCTAAGGACAGAGGTTGCTGATCCCTCAGTGTCCTCTGGATAATCCTTCCTAGGTTGAGCTCAATTAAGGCTGCCTTGGATGGCCAACCTAGAGTACTGTATAGTGTGCAGTGGTGGGAGAGGCAGTTGTATCCAAGCATGAAATGGTAGACATTGTTGTATGCCACTTCCCATTTGTGCTGCAAGATGCTGGGGGCAGGTACGAATACTGCCAGGCCATAGGTAAGTTTAGGCAGTAGTAGACCTCATGCAATGGTTTTACATGTGGATGGGGACTGGTGGGATTGGCTCTGTAGGCCATGCTGAGGTCAGAGTTGAGACCCTTACAAACATTGGTTAGGTGGAGGGAAAATTCAAGAGAGGGGTCGAGCTGGACACCAAGGTACTTAGACAAGACAGTTTCTAAAGGGGAGTCATTGTCACAAGCAACTGTTAACTTAGTGTTGTTGTACCTAAGGTGACTGGGTGTTCCAAAAAGCATAGATTGAGACTTGGTGTGGTTCAAAAGAAGTTTGTTACCTTTGAGCCAAGATTGGACAGCCTTGAGGTCGAAGGGTAGAGCAATATTAGTATCTGCTACATCCGGTGCATTGGTGAAGAATACCAGCTCATCATCATATAGGGGCGGGGAGCTATGTTTGAAACAGTGATGGACTCAATTAATATGAAAGGAGAATAATAATGCACCAAGTAGTGATCCTTGGGGAAC
Organism: Neoceratodus forsteri; assembly: GCA_016271365.2. NCBI lineage: Eukaryota > Metazoa > Chordata > Ceratodontiformes > Ceratodontidae > Neoceratodus > Neoceratodus forsteri. The sequence continues at coordinate 941,702,387 of CM057449.1, read as the reverse complement.
TCCAAGAGTGGAGGGTAATTAATCATAGAAAGTTCTGCCAATTCTGACTAGCTGGTGCCTGTTGAAAAGGTAGCTAGAGAACCAGGGCAGGGCATGTTTAGATATACCAAGGGTGCTTAGTTTGTTGGGGAGGATGGGATGCATGACTGTATTGAAACCTTTTGTTATACCGATGAATATGGCTCCAGAGTATTCACCCCTATCTAGAGAGGTGAGTATGCTATTGGTTCATGAGAGCAGTGTTGTGGTTGTGCAGTGGCGTTTTTGAAATCCAAGCTGGGCAGGGCTCAGGAGATCATATTTATCTAGATACATTTTTAATTGTGCAGCAACAATTTTCTCTAATATTTTGTTCAAAACTGGCAATATTGCAATTGGCCTATAGTTGGCTATAAGTTTGCTGTTCCCTTTTTTGAATATTGGCACGATATTAGCCAGTTTCCATGCAGATGGGACAATGTTGAAGGAAAGGGAGAGATTTATAATTCTAGCCACTGGGCCTGCCAGTTCCAGAGCTCCAAACCTAAGTAGTTTTGGCTCAATGCCATGAGGATCAGTGGATTTGGAATCTGGGATCTGTTTGAGGAGCTTATAGATCTAGCCACTCTGACTTGTTTGAAGAGAAAAGAGGGGTTCTATCCAGGATGATCTGGCACAGGAGGGGCAGGGTACCCCACAGGTTAATTGAGGGACACAGTAAATTCAGAGATGTTAGAGAAAAGGCAATTGAAGGCATTGGATAGTTTGCTAGGATTGTTGCAATTGACTCCATCTATGTCAAAGTCAGAAGGAGTGGTGGGACTGTGAAGTCCGAGGGACTGTTTGAGGTGAGTCCAGTACTGGTGAGGGTTATTGCAAGAGGAGGTTAACAAAGTGCGAAAGTATTTGCTCTTGTTCTTTCAGATTTCCCGTTTACACTTATTTCTAATGGATCTATAGGCTATCCAATCAGGGCCAGCATTGGTATTGTTATAGGTAGCCTAGCATCTATTTCTCTCCTTCAGAAAGGTCAGAAGGGAGCATGTTAACCATTTGATTTTCTGTCCCTGGAATGTCCTGAAGGTAAGGGGGCTTGTTTGTCCTGGAATCTTGAGAATATTGTGTTGAAGAGGGAAATGGCAAGATCAGCATCGGTTGTGTCCCATAGGAACGAACAGTCTAAGTTGGCTAGCTGTGCTTTGAATTTTGATAACACTAGGTGAGAGAAGTCATGGAAATGTATTACACAGGGTGAAACATTGGAAAATTATGTTCACCAGATACAGTACACAGGTCGCTTATGGAATCAATGAGGACACCAGAGCAGATGATTTTGTCAACATCGATTACAAGTTTCCAGTCTATCAGGGTGGCAATAAGACCATTATTAGAGGTCCTCATGGGTTGGGAAATTATTTGTGTGAGGAGCATCTGATTAAGGATTAGCTCTGCAGATGATGCATTTCCATCCAGCCAGTGTATGTTAAAATCCCAAAAAATCAAGTATTCACTATTTTTCACACAGGGTCCAACTGCTTCAATGAGAGAAGAAAGACCTTTGAGGCTGGTGGCTGGTGGCAGATAAGTGCCAAAAATGTGCAATTGTTTAGAGTAACATAAGGTTAGTATACCATGGCAAATCTCAAGGGGAGGACCATACATGTGGGAGGAGAAGTTAGAGAGTGTTAGGTTGAAATGTGATTTTAAAGAGAGAATTTTTCCCCCACCCTGTTTGGAGGTGGACCTGTCACACCTAATGAAACTGTAACCTGCTATGTTGCAGAGGGTGTCAGGTACAGAGGGCTTGAGCTAGGTTTCATATACATCCAATATATCTGGCTGGTAACGTGAGATCCGAGTGGTAAGTTCATCCAGGTTATGTAGTAAACTTGTGATGTTCAGATGTACTATTTGTAGTCCTTTCGCACCTTGTCAGGGGGTGAGAAAGAGGTGGGTTGTCTGACATTGAGGTCCATGGTTTAATTCAATGTCACCTGTGACCAGTAGTGACAGGTATGATAGGAGGAATAGCACTTGTGGCTTTAGTAGTTTAACATTTGGGGAAGAGTACCACTGAGTTTTTTTGATGTAGTGTGATACGAGGAGCCAAATTTTTCCTCTTGCAGTTGCAAAGAGTGGATATGCGTCATTGCTTGTTAACTAGTGTATTTGACATTGTCAAATCAAGAAGTAGGGTAGGGGTAGGCACATTCTGTGGGTAGGTGATCACAGAATCTGATATGCAGTATGGCTATGAGGATAAACAGCATAAAAAGGTGGGGCAGACAGAAAGGGGGGAAATGTGGAGAAGCTATAGGTGAGGATGGAGGGGGACGGAGGAGGCTTAGGGTGGGGGGAGACTATAGATTTAAGGAGGCAGCAGGCAGAGAAGGAATAAGTAGGAGATGTGCTGAACCAGAGTAGTGAAAATGAGTTAGAACTGTGATTAGAGGTAACATGTACAACTCAGTAATGGTAGCACTTGAATCCTGGTCTGTGTACGAGCAATGGGGCAGGTAATGTTAGAATTTTGTTATTTGGGTTTATTTTGATGGACATCAGACCTACACAATTGGCAGGTAGACAGGCTTAGTTTGGGTCAGTACTGGAGAAGGTATTTATTAAATCATGATGTTACCTAAGATATAAGGGCCTTGTAAAAAGTGACTAGGAGGCATCGACTGCAGAGGTAGGGGTGAGTAGTTCTCACTGCCTAATGTGCATGAAGGAAGGACTTGGTGATTATCCTTGTTGGGGCAAAGGATCCCGCTGTGGTCAGACAAGATGGGCAGAAGCAAAATTGCTCAGGTGACTGGGAGAGAGAAAGGGTGAGTGAGCTAGGACTTACCTATAGTATCGGAGGTGCATCTGGTGTCAGGATATGGAGAGTAGTGACAGTAATGCCCTATGTTTAAGTGTTTGTCAACTGAAGCAGAAACACCCAGTGGGGTGAGCTAGTTAACTGATCTTTATCGCCTGATACAGGTAATGAGGAGCAAGAAGGGGGAGCTGTTAAGCTGTTACCGGGGAGAAAGTCTGGAGACTATTTAGAAGGTAATCGACCTTGGGTGGGGGGGTTGGTTGGAGGGTTATTCCTTTCACCATGCCAGAAACAATCACCCACCTCTGCTACTGCTGCTGTTTCCAGGTGTGATGGAGGAGGAAAAAGCAGGTGGATGATCCGGGGGGGGGCAGGGTCCAGGCAGCCCTTATGACCCAAGACGGTGGTCCTGTAAGAGGTTGAGCTCTAATGGAGGAGAGAGAGGGGAACAGATTAATTTGAGGGGGAATGAACAGCTTTCATCACAGAACCACATCAGCAGCACTCTTTACACTAGTTTAGGGCAGACCTGCAGCTCAGCCTGCACTGGGGTATGATTTCTGCTTTCAGGTGCAATCTTTTACTTTTTTGTAGGTTTATTATCTTTTTGTACCTAATTATTTTTTTACAGGTAGCTCTACAACATCTTTCCCACATTAAATTACATCTCTTGGAGACCAAGCTCAGTGGGTCTCATATGCAGTGCACAATCCTGATTAAAATTAATGCTTACATTAATATTTTTCTGTTGTCTAGAACTGTAAGTAAAACAGTCATTTCCCTAGTATCTCTAACAGATAGTAAACAAGTTAAAAGCAGGTAATAGCAAGTCCAGGAGACTGAACTCCATGGTTTTAAATTAGCTAGGCATCAATTCTAATTAAAATGAATTGTTTAACTACAGTCCCTTAATCTATCGATCTCCCTCACTGGAGACTTACCTTTACCAACTTAGGCAGCACAACAAATCCAAAAACAGAATATAAGGTAGTTTATGTGAAGACACTACATTACTGCAGGTGAGACTTAAAATGGAGTCCAGGAGCAACCCACCAGTTTTCAGTCCGCTCCTCCTCCATCCTTCTGCCAGAAGCTGGATGCTAGATCCGACCATCCCAGGTCCCCAACGTGGTCTGTGACCAAGTCACCTCACCAACTGAACCCACCAAACCAGTATTACTTGCTTCTTGCTTGGCCGCTGCCACACTGCATGGATCAAGTCCTGTGATGTCTGACTACATCACTGTCACCACTGCTGCTAGGCCTAGCTTTCTGCCACGTGGGACCTTTGCTGTTTTTTTGTTGTTTTTTTTTGTGAGGCAAGCCTGCTAGAGTAAGTAGGTAGCCTAGTCTTGAGTTAGCTTCTAAGTCACCCTCTGCCTCTTCAGCCACCAGGGGAGATAGAGACTCACTAAGAGTAGACCAACAAAATATGCCACCATAACACTGCTATTGAGAATTCAGTGCTCACCGACTTCTCCAAGCTGTAGTGTGCAGCCTGTCTACTCTGTGGCAGGGAAGACAGTGTGGCACTCATGTGACTCATGTGCTCTTGCTTGGCTGGATATGATAGAAGGCATACTTAGGATGGCAGAGAAAGGGGAGATACTGTTGATGGGGGACCTTAATATGCCGGATGTCAACTGGAGCACCTTTGCTGCAGCCACATCCAAAAGCTGGGCCATTCTCAATGCCCTTCAGGTGGCATGCCTCAGACAGCTAGTTTTGGAACCTACTCATGAGGGAGCAATCTTAGACCTCGTACTCTCAAATGGGGACAGTGAGAGGATCTCAGATCTAGAAGTGGGTAGCCATTTGGGAACAAGTGACCACCAAACAGTGTGGTTCACGGTAAACTCAGCTACAGAGTTAAACTATACAAAAGTGAGGGTTCTGGACTTCAGGAGGGATGACTTTGGCAAGATGGGAGAGTGCCTTAGAAAAGCACTAGCAAACAGGCTAGAAGGAGGGATGGAGTAACAATGGGGAAATATCAAAACTGCAATCACAGATGCAACAAGCCTCTGTGTGAAGCAAATAAACAAATCAAAATGAAAGAAAAAGCCACTATGGTTCTCAAAAGAGGTGGCGGGGAAGGTTAAGGAGAAAAAGATAGCATTTAGAAGTACAAGGTAACACAGAAGGAGCAAGACAGAGAACTGTACCAGTTAAGGCAGAAGGAAGCAGGGAGGGTAGTTAGAAAAGCAAAGGCCCAAACTGAGGAAAAGATAGCCAGCTCAGTTAAGAAGGGGGATAAAACCTTTTATAGGTATATCAGGGAGCACAGAAAGACAAAGGGAGGGATAATGATAATGAGGCTGAATAGAATAGATGGTTGGTGGGCAGAGAGGGACAGTGAAAAAGCAGGGATACTGAATGAATACTTCTGTTCAGTATTCAAAAAAGAGGAGGTGGGGAGGTGCCTAATCCAATTAACAGAAGCACTCTGGATAGGGGGGTAGATCCCAGTCTTTTCACAGAAGAAAGGGTTCTGAAAGGACTCCTAAAACTGAAGGTAGACAAAGCAATGAGGCCAGATGGAATTCACCCCAGAATTCTAAAAGAATTAAGAAGAGAACTAGTGTCACCACTGACTACCCTTTTTAACAAATCATGGGAGGATGGTGTGGTACCTGAGGACTGGAGGAAGGCAGATGTGATTCCCCTTCACAAAAGTGGGACCAAGACAGAGGCAGAAAACTACAGACCTATCAGTTTGACCTCTGTGGTAGGGAAAGTGATGGAATCATTTCTGAAGGAAAGAATTGTTGAGTACCAAGAGGTCAGTGGGGCACGGGACCCAAGGCAGCATGGATTCACAGCGGGAAGGTCATGTCAGACGAATCTAATTGATTTCTTTGACTGGGTGACCAAAGTAGTAGACCAGGGAGGGGATGTGGACATGGCCTACCTAGACTTTAGCATGGCATTTGACACAGTCCCACACAAAAGATTAATAGTCAAATTAACCAGCCTGGGAGTGGGTCCCAGGGTGATAGCCTGGGTAAAACATTGGCTGGACAACAGGACACAGAAAGTAATTGTAAATGGAGTCCACTCTGAAGAAAGAGGGGTTACTAGTGGGTACCGCAGGGTTCAGTACTGGGTCCAGTCCTTTTTAATGTCTTTATAAGTGACATTGCAGAGGGACTGGAAGGAAAAGTATGCCTCTTTGCAGATGACGCAAAGATCTGCAACAGGGTTGATACACAAGGAGACATGGAAAGGATGAGAAGGGACTTGGCAAGGTTGGAGGAATGGTCAGAAGTGTGGCAGCTTGGATTCAATGCAAAGAAGTGCAAAATAATGCACCTGGGAAACAAAAACCCAGGAGAAGATTACACAATGGGGGGTAGTAACAACAACAAAAATGGAAAAGACCTGGGGGTAATCATATCAGATGACCTTAAGGTTGGCAAGCAACGTGAGAAGGCGGTAGGGAGGGCTGGGGGGATACTGGGATGTATAGGGAGAGGCATCACCAGCAGAAAACAGGAAGTTGTTATCCCCCTGTACAGACAGTTGGTGAGACCCCATCTGGAGTAGTGCATCCAGTTCTGGAAACCCCATCTCCGCAAGGACATAGACAGGATGGAGGCAGTTCAGAGGAGGGCAACTAAAATGGTGCAGGGTCTGCAAGGGAAGCCATATGAGGAGAGACTAAAGGAGCTTAATATGTATACCCTTGAGGAAAGGAGGGGGACATGATAGAAATGTTTAAGTACCTCAGTGTAATCAACAAAGTCCAAGAGGGTAGCATCTTTCAGAAAAAGAGATGTGCAAGAACAAGGGGACACAATTTGAAGTTAGAGGGGGGACGTCTCAGGGGCAATGTGAGGAAGTATTTTTTCACAGAGAGGGTGGTGGATGCATGGAACAGCCTTTCTGAGGAGGTTGTGGGGTCTAAAACTGTGGGAGAATTCAAGAATGCATGGGACAGACATAAGGCAATTTCTGTGGGGGGTAGGAAGAAATAGGCTGTTGGTTAAATAGGATCTGCAGCTTATCCTCTAGGTAGGGAAATGGGCAGACTAGGTGGGCCAAGCGGTCCTTATCTGCCATCAAAGTCTATGTTTCTATGTTCTATGTTTCTGCTAAATATGCATAACGGGATTTGCATGGCTCAAAGCAAAACGGTCAGGCTTCACAACACAGAGGCCACTCTTCGCACATCTGGAATGGGGGATGTTGGCTGACTATATCCTAGGCATTTAATGCACTAAGTAAACAATACTTTACAAATTAATGGAAATTTAATGACTCAAATCAAAAGCCATTAAACAACTTGCAAAATGATCAGAATTAATGAGTTTACCTAATTTTAATGGGAAATCAATGAAAAAATGTATTTTAATTGCTCTAATTACTAGCAATAGTATGAGAAATAGAAACTGATGTGTTTTTTTAGATGAGATTTGCACCAACTTAGTTGCTGCACTCATATCAAGCTTGCAGTATGCGAACATGATTTGCTTTTTAAGACCTGGTTCACTTAGGTTCACTTTGTGTATGCAAACATTACACAATTAAGCATGTGGCATGCATTCTGCATGTACACAGCACACACTTATAGTTCTGTAAGAGGTGTTTGGCCATTTTAAGGGGGGGAGGGGGGAAACTGTTTGACCATGAAAGGCACACTAAGAAGGAGCTTGTTTCCAGGTGCAGCCTGGGAACACAAGGAAGTTATGTGACCTGTTCAGTGTCAGACAGTATGCAAGTGGAGGCTGATGGGATTCAAACCCAGGTATTCAAGTTTGCAGCTCAGTGCCCTTAACCACTACGCTATACTCCCTCCAAGCGTTAAGAACCAGGCTTAATGTTTTGTGTTTGTGTGTGTGTGTGTGTGTGTGTCTGTGTGTGTGTTGGGGGAGGTGCTCTGTGCTCATATGTTTTTTTTTTTCTGGTATTTTCATTTTTTATGCTGTTGATGTTCATAAATATGACAACATACATGACAAAACACACCTGGCCAAATGAATGCAAAAACACACAATTCACAGTGAGATCCTGACCTTGTGACTCTGTCTAGATATGAATGGTCACCAACATTCAGCCATTTTCAACACTGTGCTCTATGTGTGCTTTGTTGTGTGTTTGAGTGTGTGTTTGTGTGTGTGTGTGTGTGCGTGCGTGTGTGTGTGTGTGTGTGGAGTTCCTCTGTGTTCGGTGGATTTTTCTTGTTACGTTAATGTTAAAATGCTATTTGGTGACCATAAATATGACAGAACATAACTGACCAATCACACCTGGTGAAATTAATTTAAAATCGCTGAGTCATCAGTGAGATGCTGTCCCTATGACTCTTTCTCCAGGTGTGTTTTGTCACTAAATTTCAGAAATTTTGAGCACCATGCTTTGTGTTTGCTCTGTGTGTCAGGGGGTGGGGATTGGTCTGTATTTCTATTTTTTTTTCTGTTACAAATTGCTGTGCTCTTGATTACAGTGAATATGGCTGAATGTAGATGGCCAAACACACCTGGCCAAATTAATTTAAAAATGCTGAGTTCAATGTGAGATTCTGTCCCTGGAAAACTTTGTCCAGGATTGGTCCCCAGCATTCAGCCATTTTGTGCACTGTGCTTTCTGTGTGTTTTTTGAGGTGAGGGGATTGCTCTGTGGTCTGATGGGGTTTATTGTATTGTACAATGTGCAGCCCCTCTTCTTCAGACTGTCATATTGTATGCAATTTTCTGCAATTTGCTGCCCCCTCCTTCAGTTCAGAATATTGAGCACAATGTGCAGCCTCTCTCCTTCTTCAGTCCATCATAATGTGTACAATGCACAGACTCTCTCCATCAGATCATTATGTTGTGTATAATGTGCAGCATCCCTGGTTCTAGTTTATTGAATGCTCAGCTCCTTCAGTCAAACTAAGTGTTCACAATGTGCATCATCTCTCCATCAGTCCATCATACTGTGTATGATGTGCACCGTCTCTCATGTCATGTACAGTTTTCAGCCTCTCTTTCAGTCCATCATATTGAGTACAATGTGCTGCCTCTCCTTCAGTACATCATACTGTGTAGTATGTGCATCCTCTTTCTTTCAGTCAATCATATAGTGCACAATGATCAGCCTCTGTCCTTTAGGCCTTCATATTTTGTACAATGTTCAGCCTCTCTCCTTCATTCCATCATAGTGCGTACACTGTACAGCCTCTCTCCTTCAGTCCATTGTATTATTTAGGAAGTGCAGCCTCTTTACTTCAGTCAGTCATATTGAGTATGATGTGCAGCCGCTCTCCTGCATTTTGTTGTATGTACAAGTTCAGCATCTCTTCCTTAGTCCATTGTATTGTGCATAATGTACAGTACATTTCCTTCAGTCAGTCAGTCATAGTATGTACAATGTACAATGTGCAGTCTCTTTCCTTTAGTCAATCATAGTGCGTACAATGTGCAGCCTTTCCCCATCAGTCCATCATATTATGCAGGATGTGCAGCCTCTTTGCTTCAGTCATACTGTGTACAATGTTCAGCTTCTCTCCTTCAGTCCTTAATATTGTAAACAGTGTTCATCCTTTCTCCTTCAGTCTGTCATACTGAGTACAATGTGAAGCCTCTCTCCTTCACTCTGTCATATTGAGCACAATATGCAGCTTTTCTTCTTCAGACCACAGTATTGTATACAGTGTACAGCCTCTCTCATTTTGAATATCATATTGTGTGCAATTTGCTGCTGCACTCTTTCAAGCCATTGTATTGTGTATAATGTGCAGCCTCCCATGTCTGCTGAATCCTGTGGAATATGCAGCTCCAGCAGTCTCTCATATTGTGTACAATGTACAACATTTCTTGTCCACCATATCCTGAAGAAAGCACAGCTCATTCAGATTGTCTTATTGTGAACAATGTGCAGTCTCTCCTTTCATCCATCATACTGTGTAATATTTGCAGCCCCTCTCCTTCTGTCCATCACATTGGGTACAATGTGTAGCCTGTATCTTTCAGTCTGTTTTATTATGTATATAGTAATGTGCAGCCTGTGTCCATTAGTGAATCTTATTGAGTACAATGTGCAGCCTGTCTCCTTTAGTCCATCATATTGTATATAATGTGCATCTCTCTCCTTCAGTCCATCATACTGAGTACATTGTGCAGACTCTCCCCTTGAGTCCATCATATTGTGTATAATGTGCAGCCTCTCTCCTTCGGTCCATCATATTGTGTATAATGTGCAGGCTGTCTCCTTCAGTCCATTATATTGAGTATAATGTGCAGCCTCTCACTTTCAGTCCATCATACTGAGTACAATGTGCAGACTCTCCCCTTGAGTCCATCATATTGTGTATAATGTGCAGTCTCTCTCCTTCAGTCTATCATAGTGTGTAAAATGTGCAGACTCTTTCTTTCAGTCCATTATATTGAGTATAATGTGTAGCCTCTCTTCATCAGTCCTTCATATTGAGAACAATGTGGAGCATCTTCTTCAGTGCTTCATACTGTTTACAAAATACAACCTCTCTCCTTCAGTCCACTATATTGTGTAGAATATGCAGCCTCTCTACTTCAGTACATCACACTGACTACAACCTGCAGCCTCTCTCCTTCAGTCTATCATATTGTGTACAATGTGAAGACTCTCTCCTTCAGCTCCTCATATTGTGAACAGATGTGTAGTCTGTCTCCTTCAGTCCATCATACTGAGTAGAATATGTAGCATCTCTCTTTCAGTCCATCATGTTGATTAAGATGTGCAGTCTCTCCCCTTCATTCCGTTATATTGTGTAAAATGTGCAGCATCTCTCCTTCAGTCCATCATAATGTATATCATGTGCAGCCTTTCTTCTTCAGTCCATCATATTGTGTATCATGTGCAACCTTGCTCCTTCAGTCATCATATTGTGTACCATGTGCAGCCTGCCTCATTCAGTCTGTCATACTGAGTACAATGTGCAACCTCTCTCCCTTAGTCCAAAATACAGACTACAATGTGAAGCCTCTCTCCTTTAGTCCTTCATATTGAGTACAATGTTCAGCCTATGTCCATCAGCCCATCATATTGAGTAATGTGCAGCCTTTCTCCTTGAGTCCATCATACTGTATTATGTTCAATGTGCAACCTTTCTCCTTCTGTCATATTGTGTTTCATGTGCAGCCTCTCTCCTTCAGTCCATCATATTGAGTACAATATGTAGCCTCTCTTCTTCAGTTCATCATATTGTGTAGTGTGCAGTCTCTCTCCTTCCGCCCCTCAAATTGTGTATCATGTGCAGCCTCTCTTCTTCAGTGCCTCACATTTAGTACAATGTGTGGCCTCTCTTGCAGTCCATGATAATGAGTACAGTGTACAGCCTCCCTCCCTCCTTCAGCCCCTCATATTGAGTAAAATGTTCAGCCTCTCTCTCCTTCAGTCTATCATATTGAGTACAATATGCATCCTTTCTCCTTCAGTCCATTATACTGAGTAAAATGTGCATCTTCTCTCCTTCAGTCCATGCTAAAGAGCACAATGTGCGGCCTATATCCTTCAGTCCATTAAATTGAGTAAAATGTGCAGCCTCTCTCCTTCAAGCAATTATGCTGAGTACAACATGCAGCCTGTGTCCTTCAGCACCTCATATTGTGTACAGTGTTCAGCCTCTCTCCTTCAGTCCATCATATTTAGTACAACATGCAGCTTCTCTCCTTCACTCCATCATATTCATTACAATGTGGAGCCTTTTCTTCAGTGCCTCATACCATGTACAATATATTGCCTTTCTCCTTCAGTCCATTATATTTTGTAGAATAAGCAGCCTCTCTCCTTCAGTACATCATACTGACTAAAATCTGCAGCCTCTCTCTTTCAGTCCGTCTTACTGTGTACAATGTGAAGTCTCTCTCCTTCAGACCCTCATATTGGGCCCTATTCACGAACAGCCCAGGGTGGCTACATGCCATGTAACTCGGGTGTGTAGCCACCCTACATCCATTCATGCCCACTACACCCCCCTAGGCAGCCTGCACAAATTAGTTATGCCATTTCCCGTGCACCGGATCCCTGGCCGAGATGGGCGGGACTGCTGCTTCATGAATGCAGTCTCCACAGAGATCTCCCAGGGGTGAGGAGCTGCACATGCCTTTATGTGCCAGTTCCTCACATCTTTGTAAATAGGGATCAATGTGTATAATGTACAGTCTGTCTCATTCAGTCCATCATATTGAGTACAATTTGTAGCCTATCTTTTTCAGTCCATCATATTGACTAAGATGTGCAGTGTCTCTCGTTCATTCCATTATATTGTGTAAAATGTGCAGCCTCACTCCTTCAGTCCATCATACTGACTGCAACGTGCAGCCTCTCTCCCATCATTCCATCATACTGAGTGCAATTTTCAGCCTCTCTCCTTCAGTCCATCATATTTTGTATCATGTGCAGCCTCTCTCCTTCAGTCATCATATTGTGTACCATGTGTAGCCTGTCTCATTCTGTGTGTCATACTGAGTACAATGTGCAGCCTCTCTCCCTCAGTCCATAATGCAGACTACATTGTGAAGTCTCTTTCAGTGCTTCATATTCAGTAAAATGTGCAGCTTGTGTCCATCAGCCCATCATACTGAGTAATGTGCAGCCTTTCTTCTTGAGTCCATCACATTATGTACAGTGAGCAGCCTTCCTCCTTCAGTCCTTCATATTGTGTGTCATGTGTAGTGTCTCCCTTCAGTCCATCATATTGAGTACAACATGTAGCCTCTCTCCTTCTCGTCATCATATTGTGTAGTGTGCAGTCTCTCTCCTTCAGCCCCATATATTGTGTACAATGTACAGCTTCCCTCCTTCAGCCCTTCATATTGTGTACAATGTATAGCCTGTCTCAAGTTCATCATATTGAGTAAAATGGTAAGCCTCTCTCCTTCAGTCTGTCATATTGAGTACAATGTGCATCTTTTCTCCTTCAGTCCATCATATTGAGTACAATGGGCAGCATGTCTCCTTCAGGCCATCATACTGTGTATGATGTGCAGCCTGTCTCCTTCAGTCCATTATACAGAGTACAATGTGCATCTTCTCTCCTTCAGTCCATCCTAAAGAGTACAATGTGTAGCCTGTCTCCTTCAGTCCATTGTACTGAGTACAATGTGCAGCCTCTATCCTTCAGTCCATCATATTGAGTAAAATGTGCAGCCTATTTCCTTCAAGCCATCATACTGAGTACAACATACAGCCTGTATCCTTCAGCCTCTCATATTGTGTACAATGTTCAGCCTCTCTCCTTCAGTCCATCATATTTAGTACAGCATGCAGCCTCTCTCCTTGAGTAAATCATATTGTGTATTATGTGCATCCTCTCTCCTTTGTTCCATCATACTATGTACAATGTGCAGCCTCTCTCATTCATCCCCTCACACTGTGTACAATGTGCAGCCTCTCTCCTTCAACCCCTCATACAGTGTGAAAAGTGCAGCTTCTCTCCTTCAGCCCCTCATACTGTGTACAATGTGCAGCATCTCTCCTTCAGCCCCTCATACAGTGTGAAAAGTGCAGCTTCTCTTCTTCAGTCCATCATACTGAGTGCAATGTGCAGCCCCTCTCCTTCAGTCCATCATGTTGTATATCATGTGCAGCCTGTCTCATTCAGTCTGTCATACTGAGCACAATGTGCAGCCTCTCTCCCTCAGTCCATAATACAGACTACATTGTGAAGCCTTTCTCCTTCAGTCATTTATATTGAGTACAATGTGCAGCTTGTGTCCATCAGCCCATCATACTGAGTAATGTGCAGCCTCTCTCCTTGATCCATCATAATATGTACAGAGAGCAGCCTTTCTTCTTCAGTCCATCATATTGTGTGTCAGGTGCGGGGTCTTCCATTCAGTCCATCATACTGAGTACAATATGTAGTCTCCCTCTTTCACGTCATCATATTGTGTAGTGTGCAGTCTCTCTCCTACAACCTCTTATATTGTGTACCATGTACAGCCTCCCTACTTCAGCCCATCATATTATATACAATGTACAGCCTGTCTCCTTAAGTTCATTAAATTGAGTAAAATGTTCAGCCACTCTTCTTCAGTCTATCATATTGTGTATAATATGCAACCTCTCTCCTTCAATCCATTACACTGAGTACAATGTGCATCTTCTCTCCTTCCATCCATCCTATAGATTACAATGTGTAGACTGTCTCTTTCTGTCTATTGTATTGAGTACAATGTGCAGCCTATATCCTTCAGTCCATCATACTGAGTAAATGTGCAGCCTCTGTCCTTCAAGCCAACATACCGAGTACAACATGCAGCCTGTATCCTTCAGCTCCTGATATTGTGTACAGTGTTCATCCTCTCTCCTTCAGTCCATCATATTTAATACTAGATGCATCCTCTCTCCTTCAGTCCATCTCATTGTGTATAATGTGCAGCCTCTCTCCTTCAGCACCTCATGCTGTGTACAATGTGCAGCCTCTCTCCTTCAGCGCCTCATACTGTGTACAATGTACAGCCTCTCTCTTTCAAGCCATCATACTGAGTATAACATGCAGTCTGTGTCCTTTAGCACTCATAATGTGTACAATGTTCAGCCTCTCTCCTTTGTTCCATCATGCTGTGTACAATGTGCAGCCTCTCTCAGTCAGCCCCTCACACTGTGTACAATGTGCAGCCTCTTTCCTTCTGTCCATCATATTATGTACAATTTGAAGCATCTCTCCTTCTCTCCATCTATCATTTCATGCTAAATCATATCGTCTCCTTCAGGAGCATCGTTCTGTTTTGTCATGGGAGTTGGGAATTCATTTTTTTCAGCTTTGTTTCACTGGATCCATCAATTTACTCTTATAATCAAACCTTATTTTTATTTTAAGCAATGAACAACCAGAAGCGAAGACCATGTATACTGTTTCTGCTATTGCATTGTTAAAATATGTATTGAAGATTTCCTGCCCATGATCCTATAAAGAACAATCTCAACATTAGAGAGAGAACACGAAGAATAACTGCATACATTATACCACTAAAAAGTTAAATTGAAAGTACACTGGCAGGCATACTGAGATAATTTAGATGATGAAATGCACAAAATCTACACTGTAAGGTCGAAACTGCAAATGCAAGGATTCAAAGAAAGGAAGAAGAAGAGGATTTCAGTGACTCTAAAGCTCATTGTGCCATTGAAAGGCACCACTAGGGCAGATGAACAAAAAAGGGTGAAACATATGGTGTCCCGTAATATGGGCAACTCAAATTGAGCAAATCAGTTTGAGTGCCAGTGGAAATAGCCACTGTCAGTAAATGGCGAGCAGCATTAAATCAAGAGTATGACACATCAGTGAGTCACAAAATAGCAACTCACAAAATAGTAAGGGGAAATACCTGCATTCATGCCCAACAGGTGTGTGGGCTCAAGTTTCTTATAATGATATGTGGGTGGTGTGGAGTGCAAAGCCTGAAGTTTTCACTGTTGCCTGCACTGGGCACTGTGAGTTCCTATTTGTTCTGCTGGGTGTTAGGTGCACAGGTATAGGCTGTCATTTGCCCAATTTTTTTTTTTGCTGAGAGAATCGCTGTTTTCACACTCACTGATGTATGCAGTGGCTATATTTGTGTTCACCATTTTGCTCTCACTGAAAACAGTTTCTCTGTTTTTTACTCACTAATATTACATAGAACCAAACATACAATATATTAGAAGAAACAGAAAAGACAGCTTCCTTGTGAAATGTCTGCACAATAAAAGGCGTATGAATTAGAAAAGAAATTAAAAATACAAGGAAAAGTGTGTACCAAATTGGGTAGAACATGTCGCCACCACCACCAGCGGCACCACAGAACAACCACACAGAGTAGTAGCATGTTTTGCACAACTTCATACATTGATCACCGTTCAAGTAGTGCCATCAGGAAAACACTTCAATGGGATTACGTCAATCACCAGCATGCATTGCTGCTATTGTACCTTTGACAAAAATAATCTCTTCGACCTCACCAACAAAGATGGCTGCCATGGCCAGATCTCAAACTGAAGAAGTTTGTGGGGATAGGGCATATAAACACTTCTTAAAAAATGCTTAATTTAGCTGCCATATGCTCACATCAGCCTTTCAAGTCTGATTGGAGTGCACCCCCAAGTTTCTCCCCCATGATCATGAAGAAGGGAGTGGGGCAGTTATGTCAGTAGTAATGCCAGACAGCTTAGTTGGTTGCTACAAAAGCTACTGCCCTGCCTTCATCATGATCATCCAAGCCCACTTGCGCTTATTGTAAAGGCTGAGCTATATGAGTGTGGAGTGGGCTGCTGCTGGGGTGCATGTTGGAAGGGGGTGCCAACTGAGACTAGCCAGTGGTACACTAGGCAACCCCCTTGCCTGAAATTAATCACAGTATTTGGCTCAGGCTGTAGGCACAGAAGCCTAATACTGAAGTAAGTATTAAGGGTAGTTGATGGGCTAGGGAGGGGGGGCTGCCCTTGTAAAAGAGATGCTATCAGCTGTTGGCAAAGTGTCAGGGAGCCAGTGACCATGACCATCAGTCTATTCTTAACTTTGGGACACAGGAGAAGGAAGAGGTGTGTGGAGAAACTGGGAATCAGGATGGAGGGTGGCCAGGAGACTAATCCTGGCCACCTGGTGAGGGGAAGCCTCTTTAAAGCCTTGTAATTTTAATTCCTGAATTCTAAATAGGAGTGGTAATTACTATTCATTGTTTGGATGAATATTTGAGAAGCTATTGTGGAATTAATGTTCATTACTCACACACCCCTGCTGTACAGGGAAATTGCGCTAACAGCTTTAGAGTAAAAGAAAAACATTGGGCAGGATTCACAAAGCTGCTGAATCCTAAGTCCCACTCTTCAACTGCTGTTGCAGACTGTAATCACCCACAGCTGTTGTGATTGCGATTCATAGCCGCAGCAGTTGCAGAGGCTGTTACGGTTGCTTCCACCAGCCATAGCACATTCCCGCAGCTGCGGCCATCTCCCTGGTCGACACCACCTGCAAGCAACCATAACCCATGGAGCTGGTCATCATCTGGCTCCAGCTTTGAGAATACCTGCCGCTGCGGGTAACCTGCTGCTTCGCAAGTAGCAACCCACTTGCGCAGCAGTTTACCCACAGCTGCGGGAAATTCACGGGCTTTGTGAATCCTGCCCATTGTTTTTGCAATGAGACAGAAGCATTACAAGCTCCCCAGCCAATGGAAGGTTCTACATCACATGCAGCAGTGTAGTACACATGCAGTGCTGTTATTACCAGGCACCAGCACTAAAATTCATCAAATTACAGAAGCGACAGCATAAATTGTCTAGTGAGATTGTACTAGCAACTGTATATTAAAAGTAAAACATTAGGGTTTTCTTGTGACTAGCCATTGGAATTAGTTGCCGAAACTGAGCATTTTTAAGAATTAACTTTTTTTAAATGAGCAGTTTGTGAAATAATGATGCTATTGGGTAAAATTGTGCCTTTTTAACAACTCACATTTTTTGAAATGTGCAATATGGAGAAAAAATGTGCAAAGTTAAAAAAAAAAACAGGAAATCAAAATTACGCTGGATTTTCACCAAATTCCCCCAAAGTTCTGCAAATGGAAAATTTGCAATTTTGTGCTGTTTTATGTGTAATTAAAATTTTGCCCATCACACATGATTTTTGTCCTGGCAGGGGACTGAGCTTAAGTGGCCTAAGTGTTGGGCTGCCTTTTGAAGTAGGTAAAGAAAATGGTGTTAAGAGAATCAGACTCATCAGAATCATTACACCCTGTACCCCTTGCCACCAGAAGGAGGTTAGGTCTACCACACTGGTCCACAGCCTACATCTACCCATCCATAGGAAAAAGTTCCAGAGGAGCTGGCATCTCTGCAATACATGGAGGTCATGTATGCTGAATCACAGACCAACACCTATTGTAATTGAACACTCAGAGACAGCTAGACAGACCCTGAGCTTCCTTTGTGTCCATACTCCTATACTCAGAGGCAGACTGTTCAAGCCAAGAGAAACTAATTTTTTTTTCTGCTTTTGTGTTCAAGCCTTGAAGATATCTTCAGTAACCTATCATAATGGTACCCTACCAAGGTATATCTTCCCAGTTCTGCAACTAACAGACTGCATGCATGCATGCAATAGACTGTGTGCTCTCTCAGTGGGACTGTGGAGTTGAGAGGTGCCCCAGTGGAGGAGTTGTGGAACTGAGTCTGTGTACTAGAAGATGATGGGAGTAAAGCTGGGGATTGCTATTTTGTTGCTTGTAACCTTATTTTCCCCAATTTCAGATGCTACACCTGTCTCTGAAATAAACTTGCTTTGTTATCTGGCTGCTGTTACAGTTTATGTTATTGATTTTTTGCATCCTTAGAGTTATAAGTGGGGAGGGGATTGTGTTATTGGGGTCCCTGTCATTGAAAGTGGGTGTTGTGTATTCATTTCCTGTAGGTAAATACTCTGGCAGAATGCTTTAGGATCAAATAGGTTGAAGGCACCACACCACATTCTAACTTCCCCAATACCTGAAACCCAAGTGGTACCTACATGAAGGTCAACATGTCTTTGCCCAGGTATCATCTTTTAGACTTAGTCATGCACTTCACGGGGTACGGGGTGGTTACACTAACTTCAGAGTGAGATGTATGTATTGTTTTATTTTCCAACTGATAAGATTTTGTTAAATGTCAGGTCACTTTAGGATTTGAAATGTAGGTTTCATGGTTATTTGTTGAGAACAAAATACACGTATTTAGTTTTTGCTGACCGGGAAAGGAGAGGTAGACAATATTGCCTTTTTTCAGCCTCATCATGGGGGAGAGGAGACAAATCTCAATCAAGCCTATATCAGGGGAAATGGATTCAGATCTGTACACATTTTATTAACATGACTAAAATATTTAAATAAGTAGTTGTTTTAAATGACTCTTTTTTTCTGCCTGATTACAACATTTTCCTAACTGCTACAGCCAGCAGGGGTCTGCCTGGCAGTTCAATAGCTGATCAGATGAGTGACACCACTAAGCAGCATGAAACATCTATGCCCAGCCTTTCCAAATGCTGTATCAAAATGGTCAAAACTCCTCACTTTTATTAATTTGGAGGGAATTTTCAATCCAGACAATAAATTCTTAAATTAATTATTTGGGAACACTCGAATTCAGCATTTACATTCTCTGCATTGGGAGAATTAAGAAAAAAATTGAAAAGTGAAGTATTATGTTTTTATAACTTTTTTCTGTTGCAGTTTGCCCAGGAGAGCCCAGCTGAGATACAGCATTTCATTTCCAGTGGGTCCCTGCCTCTACACATTCCAACAGCTAGCCAGACTGGAGAACTGGGAGATTTGTTGACTTGCTTGAGGTCCCACAGTGAGTATTTGTCTGTAGCAGGATTTGAACCTGCAATCTCCTGACTCACAAACTAGTGCTCTAACCACCAACTAGACTATACTACCTCCTCATAAAACATGATAGCTGCAGTATATACACTTGTGAATAATTAAGCTTGCACCATTCTTTACAGCTAATGGTGCATTTAATTGGCAAAATAGTAGTTGCTTTTTAACAGAGTTATGGAATACAACTATTATAGTGCTCTGTTAAGGAATGTATTTTTATGATTAATGTGTTTTAGTGCTGTTTAGATACTGTGCTTCCTATGAGTTCTTAATATGCATTTTAGTTAATGTCTTTTTCTACCAGTTATATACTGTACAATGTATAAAATACTGATAAAGACATCAGCATTCGACCCATCAATTTTTCCAGCACAGTACTAGCAGCCACGTCTTCTTCACTAGTTGCTCTACTCAGGGAAAGCTCAACTTAGGTGATGAAACACCTTCTCTGACAGATACAACATACTAACTTTTTACAAGCATATATCTGATGTGTCTCTTTAAATCATCCATCTCTTTAAATCCCTGATGGTCTGAGGATGAGTATCATTGATTTCCTGGACAATATCTGCTCCAGTAGTTTCCCTTGGGAGATGTGAAAGAGTTGGTTCATTTTGGCCATGAAGCATCTTACTGCCTCAGGTGAATTAAATGATTAGAAATGGAATTCCAGTATCAGCAAACTCGGCAGTTTCCTACATTGCTAACTTTGCTACCGTTTCTGTTTAAATGTATTTCCAAAAAAAAAAAAAATATTTTGCAAACAAGTGCACCCCATTACCATAGATTATAATTCATGAATATATGATATGACCCAAAGCCAATAGCATCCTACCAAATTTGTGCAACATTTAATGAGTAGGACTGGATGCAGCTTTGATTTTTAATGTAGCTACGCAGTCATAAATCAAATGTGACAAATGAAAATCATTTTTCTAAATTACATCATAACATTATGTTCTGTAACCTTGCTTATGTGCATTTTGTTATTCTTTTTATTTACTACAGCTGCCCCCACATGTTGCCCTTTTAAATGAGATGACAAATATTATACACTGAAAATAGCATCCTTTTTATTTCAGGGTCCACAGTGTT
The DNA here is from genome assembly GCA_016271365.2 of Neoceratodus forsteri. Taxonomy (NCBI): domain Eukaryota; kingdom Metazoa; phylum Chordata; order Ceratodontiformes; family Ceratodontidae; genus Neoceratodus; species Neoceratodus forsteri. Next base: position 941,682,191 of record CM057449.1, on the reverse strand, counting down.
TTTTTGTTTTTTTTATATTTAACTTCCTGTAACCTGGTAATTGCCACTGGGCACAATGCTCACTTCAGGGGTGACTTGGGACAGTGGGAAATGTAACAAAATGCAATAAATAACAGAAATGTAAAGTATACAAAAGGCATACATGTATAATTTACACAGAATATTAGATAGTTCTGGAGACATGCTAGTCGGGGTTAGTGATTCAGAAGTATTTGTACTGTAAATAGAGGGTCAAGCATTCAGACAGGACTTCACCAAGAGGTTTAGCACCCTGCTCATTGGGAACAGCATAGGAAACTGTGTTAGCATGGTTGCTGGTATATTCAAAAAGGTAACTATCATAGCTCAAACCTGCTAACATGTGGGAGCTAACTGGTGCTTAGTGCCTAGTTCCTATGTCAGTGAATGCCAGAGGGCTGCATAGTGGAGCAGTGGTATATTGAAACATCTTTGGCAGCGTTAACAGGCTGGCAGCACTGCACTAGCTAATGGTGGTGAAAACCTACTTTTGCAACCATGCACAGTAATGAGCAGTTATCCCACACCCTCACTCCATCTCTGTAGGTATGTAAAAATATTTCATCTCAGGTAATCTAGTATCCAACCTTTCTCACCTGATCCTCTTAGACATTCTATAATTTATGACTTTCCGGCTTGCCTAGTGGTTCCCCTTCCTCACCCAATCCCTGTAGGCATTCTTTATTTTGATCCTTCTCCAATTGTCTAGTGGATCTCCCTCCCAATCCTGGTTTCCATTGTTTACTCCCAAGCCTAGCAAATGACACAGACCCACTTCTTACCTTTGGGACCTGCTACCATCTGCTTTATGCATGTCTGTATTGCTATACTACTCTGTAGAGCAATACAGTACTTGTGTAGCATCTATTAAAATGTTCAATTAACTTGTCAATAAGCATCACACAAGCATGGTATTGCTATACCTATCTCTATAGCAATGCTGGAACTTGCATGAGGAAGATGGCAGCCAGCAGTGAAGGTGAGATGTGGGTCTCAGTCAGTCACTGCTGCTGGGTCAAGAGATGGACATTTGAAACCAGAACCAGGAGCATGGTCCACTAGACAACCAGGGAGTAATAAAATATAGAAAGTACATGGAGATCAAGTGAGGAAGGGGGAGCAACTGGAGATCCAGGGATGTAATAGAATATAGAATAACATATCGAATGCCTATGGTGAGCAGGGGCCACTGGAAAACCAGGGTTATAATAAAATATAGAATGTACACAGGAATCAGGTGAGGGTGGAGGAGCCATTAAATGACCAGGGATGTAATAGAATATAGAATAATAAAATACAGAATGTCTAGGGAGAGTAGGAGCCACTAGACAAACAGAGATAAAAGTATGTTAACATGCCTATGGGGATTGAGTGGGGGATTGGGCCACTCCTACAGTCAAGTGGGTATAGTGCCAACAGTCAGGCTAGCAATGCAGCAGTAGTATTCACAACACAGGGATGCAAATGTGCCCAGCAGTATAGCCTAGAGATTAGAGTAACGAGCTGTGAATGAGCTTGGTACATCTAACAAACATGGGTCTGAGTCCCGTAACCTCCACCTGCCTACTGTGTGACACGGAGCAAGTCACTTAATCTCTCCAGTGCTTCCAGGTCACCCCTTAAAACAGGCACTTGTGCCTAGTGGGCCTTAACAAGTTACCAAAGCATTAAAAAAATGTGACCTGCATTCATTATGGAGTTATTAACATTTTACTCTTTAAATATGGCAGTGTGGAGCACAAGTGCTATCCAGTTTTGGATGCACTATTGCTCTTATGCAGCCATTCTCGGCATGTTGGCCACATATCACTCTGCAGTCAGTGACTGGCTCTGTTTTGAACATTTATACCTATTTGTGCCTTGCACTAATACTGCTATATTGGAACATCAATTGTATATTTAACAGGTGTATAATTTATGTTTCAATAAAGCAGTATTATAAAATGGGTAAGAAATATCATGTATCCTGATTGGCTGAAAGGGTTTGGAATCCAATGGTATAAAGAGTAACAACCACTGGGTTGGGAACCCTTTTTGCCAACAGTGCAGAGTCCACCTTGAAATAAATGCCTCTTCCACATTCTGATGTGGAATGTTCGACCTTCATATTAGTAAAGCATAAGAGTTAGGCAAACTGGCAAGTGGCAGTATGAAAAAAACACCAAACATGTGAGCCCATAACATAAATGAATAAAAAATGGCAAGACAAAGTAATCAAACCTCAGTAGCAATCATTTCTTGATCACTGACCTTTTTCTAAGTACACCTGCAGTGTTCGTCTATGTAGGCCGCACATCCAGCTGTTTGCAGTAGGTGTAGAACTGGAGAATGTGATCTCAGCATTCAGCAACCATCCTACAAGCTCACTGTATGCTCGCCTACCCTTCTCCCAAAAAACTGGCAAATCATTGCTGCCGCATCCCCCCTCATCCATAACATAACTGTAAAAGTGAATTGCCATTCAAAATAATAAACAAAAATGCTCCAATGCGGTTATTTGGCAAAAGTCTTGTTCAGGCCAGAGATCCATCGGGTGGTAGTTCCACCGACATACAACGCAATGACCGCGTACCCTCCACCCCCAAAGAAAGTTAAAGAAGTAGCGACCGCTACGATCATGGAGGGAGTTTTTAAAAAGTAAATGTAAAAATCAAATGCAAACTATAGCGAACCCCAGTGGTCACAATAAAGCATTAACACTAACTGAAGCAGTAAAAAAAAAGGAAAATAAATAAAGGCTGTAACATGACAGTTTCTCAAGACAAAACTAGAATGCTGAAACAGCAAACAATTTTAAAATAGCCTCACAGACAAAAAGTTGAAACATTCAACTGCCCAATACACTTAATAGGTGGAAAGGTAAGATAAAACACTGTTACTGTTATGTATCCACATAGTTTATAAAGAAGTTGACATAAAATAACAAAAAGTCGGCAGTTAGCTAGGGATAAATGGGTAAATGTGCAATAGCAATGGTAACTGGCAACATGACTGAATAGTAATTGTGAAACTGTATTAATATGCTGCAATTGGGGAGACCTGGATTTAAATCCCACATTTGCCGATTGTGTGCCCAATCCCCCATCGGTTTCACTGCCCACCTCCCCAAAAATGTTCGCATGCCACACTGGGAGCCCACCCCAGCGTGGCAAAAACTTCCTTAGCCAATGGGGGTGCCCAATCCCCCATCAGCTTCACTGCCCCCTCAAAGCTGCCTGGTGCCATGCTGGGAGCCCACCCCAGCATGGCAAAAGCTTCATTTGCCAACGGGGTGCCCAATCCCCCATCGGTTTCAATGCCCCCCAAAATGTTCGTATGCCACGCTGGGAGCCCACCCCAGTGTGGAAAAAACTTCCTTAGCCGACGGGGGTGCCCAATCCTCAGTCGGCTTCACTGTCCCCCCAAGCCACGCTGGGAGCCAACCCCAGCATGGCAAAAGTCCCATGTGTGTAAATAAATGTAAAAAACCTGAAACAAAAACCTTCTCGTAGATTCTTTGGCCCCTCCCCAAACCACACCCACCCTCTCTGCGCACTACACTCTCCACACACCCACCTCACCCCACCTTAACCCATACTTACCCCTGGAGCCCAGCGAATGATCTTCGTGGACCGGGAACACGCCTGCACACTTCAAAGCCGACTGCAAACTGAAGAAATGCCGGTAAGCTGTATAATGGCATAAATGGATTATTTTCAACTTTAGTGCATATCTCAGCCATTTCTGGGAATTTTCTCACCAAATTTTCAACATGGGTTATTTGGGGCCCCACCTCATGAACTGTGACACTGTTATTTCATTAATCAGTCCTGAAAGCTGGTTCCGCAGTTACTGATTGGAACCACCTTTCCGGAATGTTTAATGAAATGACAGTGTCACAGTTCATGAGGTAGGCTCCCAAAAACCCTATGTTGAAAATTTGGTGAAAATATTCCCTTAAATGACTGTTTTACGAGCGTGCGTTGCACAGTTCCGACGCACACTCGTAACTTCGAGCATTTTAAATTTTTTCACTCCAGATTTGCAGAATTGTCATTTCACCACACCTCCTTATGAACAGTGCAACTGTCATTTTTCACATCTCACCTGAAATGTGTTTTCGCACATGTAGCGCACAATGGCACGATCGGTGTGCGAAATCAATGCTCCGGACAGATAAATAAAATCACAGTGACACAGTTCATGCACAGTGGTCTTAAACTGGCGATGTTGAAAATTTGGGAAAAATAGTCCCCAAAATGACTGTTTTACGAGCGTGCGTTGCGCAGTTCCTACGCACGTTCGTAACTTTGAGCATTTTTAATATTTTCACTCCAGATTTTCAGTATTGCCATTTCACCACACCTCCTTATGAACAGTACAACTGTCATGTGTCACATCTCACCCAAAATGTGTTTTCGCACATGTAGTGAACAATGGCATGGTCGTGTGTGAAATCAATGTTCGGAACAGATTAAGAAAATCACATTCATACTGTTCATGAGCAGAGGTCTTAAACTGGCTATGTGGAACATTTAGTGGCAAACACCCATAAAATGACTGTGTTACGAGCGTGCATTGTGTCAGATATGACAAAAAAAAAAAAATTAAGGGTAAAAATGTGCTGCAGAACTGCTGCAGAAATTGGTGTTGAGTGACGCAGAAGTCCCATGACAAATGAGAACCCTGCTGCAGAACTTTGATCTGATGTGCTGCAGAAAAATCAGGGCCCTGCCCACAACCCTCACTTGTACACTGTGTGATCCTGATTTAATAACTGAACTTCCCTGTGTTCCCAGGTAGTACCTGTGAGAAAGTTAACAGTCAGTGTGGCTTACCTCTTGAAAAATATATAGAACACAGAATAGAGAATTAATAAAACAGTAAGAATAGTCAAAAATCAAAGTAATAGAATGAACAAAAAATAGTAATTAACAGCAACCTTTGAAAGCAACAGTCTACTTGTTCTAACTGATTGATGATTTGTATTTTACCATTGTTTACCATTTATCCCCGATAGGTTAAAATCGACAACCATGTCAAACGTTCCTGAATTATACTTCTCACTACTGCAACATCCTAGAATACAAGAAATACTACAGCAAGCAGAAGACAAAACAGATGACACAAGTGCCACCGCAAATGACAAAATGAGTAATGAAGCAACAGCAATCCCCGCAGATGTCAAAGCTATACTGCAAGTAGAGAAAGACAGTGCAGAGACATCAACAACTACACCCTCCACCAGTGAAACAGTTGAAGCCACACAAGAAAAATCCAGCGGATCGGTAAGTAAGCATCTCACTCTAACTGATGATTAGTTGACAGCCATAGAGAAACTTAAAGATGAGCGCAACACAGTTAAAACCACAAACTGGGCTCATCAGATTTTCTTGTGTTGGGTGTCAGAATGTGAAATAGCAGTGGATTTGAAAACTATCCCAATTAGTGATTTGAATATCGTACTTCAAAAATTCTATGCTGAAGTTCATAGCAGTACCGGTGAACAGTACTCCATCTCTTGCTACGTTGGGCTTCGTGCAGGTCTCAACAGACTACTGAACAGTCCTAACATCGGGCACTGTGTTAACATCATAACAGATAACCGTTTCACCACTGCGAACAATGTCTTTCTTGCAGTAGCCAAGCAGTACAGAAGAGAGAAAAAGGATATGACCATTCCCCACCCACCACTATCAGATGTTGACCTGCACCAACTGAAGACTTCTTCGATACTGTCACCATCAACACCATCAGGGCTTGTTTGGAAAGTATGGGTTGATGTACAGTTACACATGGCTAGTAGAGGGAGAGAGGGAGAAAGAGACCTATGTCCAGAGTCATTCAGAATAGATAAAGATGAAAATGGTACTGAGTATGTCAGCCTCAAACACAACAAAGCAACAAAAAAACACAAAAGTTACACTGATGGCAACCGAGACCAGTATAGGGGCTTCATATACACTTCACCAGATGACCCACTCTGCCCAGTGAACTCATTTAAGCTGTACCTGTCCAAGCTACCACCAGGGGGACCAGCTTTCTACCTTCACCCACTACATGCAAACCAGGAGTAACTAAACAGCAGTCCGATCTGGTATTCCAAGGAACCCATGGGTGTGAACTACCTCTCAGGCATGATGTCCCAATTGAGCAAGGAATGTAATCTAAGTCAAAGATACACAAACCACTCAATTCGAGCCACCGCAGTTCATCTACTATCAACTGCAGGACTGCAAGCACAAGAAATAATGGCAGTAACATGACATAGATCCAAAGTAAGCTTGAGAAGTTACTGGAGTGCCTCTGCTGAAGATCGCAAAAAGTGGAGTGAAATTATAGCACAAACCACAGAAGAAAACCAAAGAACAGAATCTTCAAGCAAAATACACAAGTTAGACCCTTCAATCAAGAAACGAAAACCAGAACCAGAAATAGAGTCAACCACCAGCACATCTGAGCCACCATCCAGATAAACAACAGTATTAGAAAACATGCCATTTAATCTCATGAACCCAATATTCCTTGGTAAAGTGCAATTCATAAACTACAACAAGTAGACTGTTGGTTGCTAATGTTGTTGGTAATTACTATTTTTTACCATTCAAAAAGTTTACCAAGGGACTGTTGTTGGTAATTACTATTTTTTATCATTCAAAAAATTTTACCAAGGGACTATTTTATCTCAGTGTTTCAATTAATTCTCTATTCTGTATTTAAATAAATGTTACAAAGTTTTCAAAATATAAACACCTTGTCAGTGTCCTATTTTCCATCGTTACTTCCCATTTTATAATGGCAATAAGACACTCCAGTGTGGTGGTTGTTATATGATAACCGCACACCTAGGTGCGGAAGGACACTCGCTCACCACGCACCTAGGTGTGCGGTTATCACATAACAACCACCACCCTGTCGTGTCTTATTGCTTACTTATGGCATAATTCTATTTTGCACACAGGACAGATACTGTGTGCAGTGCAGACTTGGGGCTATGAATATCTGGCCCAGAGTCCTTTGCTTTTCTTTCTTCTACAGTGCACTCATGCTAAGGAACAGAATATAATTATTGACTGGAGTTAAGTTACATAGTGATCAGCAATTAACCTTGATGGAGGAACTATTGACTACCAATAGTTTTATTGGACAAATCTAAAGGCTGAGGGATGTATGACTAATGGAAGCCAATGTTCATTCCTAGGAGTCAAGATTGTACCACTATAACATGAAAAAACTCCTGTCAATATCTCTTTTATTAAACCTTTCCTGAATTGCATCCCCCCACAGCTGTACTGCAGGTTATTTTTGTTCTTTGGTGCCTGTGGTTTTTCGTTCTTCATAAACATATTCTGGTAGTCTATTGCACACGCAGTCATCCCTTACAATTTTTTATGAATATTTTTCCTTTTAATCCAGTGCTCCATTCCTCCCTCATACCTGTGATCACCTCCCCACTCTTCGCATCTGACCCTAAGATGGCAGCCAATATTCACCTTCTTTTCATCTTTGCCAGCTGCCATCTCATGCAAGTATACCAAGTAAGCAATAAGACACAACAGGATGATGTGCATTGTGCTGAGCTAACTACACACCCAGGGACATAATGAGGGGCTGAGTTCCTTCAGTCCCTGGAAATGTGGCTATGTCAATGCAATACACACCCTAGAGTATCTTACTGTGCTTATACAATTAGCATTTACTTTTAAACTAGGTTAAATTATTAAAATACATTTTTTTACTATGAAAACATTTAAATAAATGTGATTTTTTCAATTTAAAGTAGTCCTTCCACCTACAGGGACTATATTCAAATTGTTGCTTTCATTGAAGTCTTTTGACCTATTGGTGATTATGTAGTTGTATATATATAGTGTTATAATTTCTCAGCCACCCCAAACCAGTAGAAATATAGAATTTGTCAGCAAAAAAGAACCACTGTGCCCACCCAGTCAGTCCAGATGTTCCCTGCCTATTCCTCACGACAGACCCTACCTGGTTTCAGGTGCTCCCCTTTCCTATTTACCAGTATTGCCCTGTGCCTATCCCATGCATGCTTAAAACCCCCCACTGCCCTCCCGACACTGAGAGCAGTGTATGACAAAGATGGTCACCAGCGTCATCAGTGAGGAAATGAAAGTCTCTGAATGTTCTGTGATCCGGTGTTTTTCAGTGTTTTTATAATATTTTTTAGTAACCACTGTTGAAGAATTTTGCTGGGACTGAGAGTTGAGGTCAGTGTGTTACCCCCACCCATTCATTTGCTTATGTGCCTGTCCACAAGCCCACCTGACCACCCACCTCTTCATTTACTCATATCTACATGGAGAGGAAATAATGGCACGTTTGAATAAAAGCAATGCATTGACCATTCACTGATAAACAAAAGAATAAGCTGACAATGTGTGCTCATGAAAAAAGACCTAGTTGGTCTCTTCACAAATCTAAAGCAAAACAAAAAACAGAAATGCATCTGATTGCCCAAAATGCAAACATTTCAACCTTCATCTCTATTTCCACTAACTCGCTCCTGCTAAATCTGCAGAAGCCATCAGTAAATCTGAACTCCAAAAATGGCACAATTTAACACCAGCTTTGAGCTGAACCCCCACCTACACTTCAGTATACACTCATGTCTCCCCAGTAACTGATTCCAACAAACTGTGATGGCACTATGCTTGTACCAGGCTCTCTCAATGATTGGATTTCACTTATACTAGGGTCTCTCTCTCTCTTTCTCTGAACTGCCACTCACAGCTCACAACAAACTCCAGCCAAATACAACTTCAGCACTTTTATCTCTCTTTTGCAACATAAAAAAGTATAAGTAACAATTAAAACCAAGCATCACTGTGTGTGGTGGGGAGGGTAGTTTAGGGACTGGGCAGGATGTCTCCTACAAATAAATTCTACACAGCAACAAAACACTATTCTTGAGGAAGAATATTACTCTTAAAAATCAATTAAAACAGTTTTTGTTTGTTATAAAATGTAAGCTTTCAAATATTTTTAAAACATTCCTGTACACCTTCACATTATATGATCACAATAATCCACTCCTGATGTGGGTCATTCTGGTATTTACACTTTTGATATGGATTTGGGCACTTGGCCCATGCCCTTGTGACCAGACCACACCAGGTATGAGTAAATTCCAGTATAACCCACACTCTGTCATGGATTATTGCTTAATTAATGCATAGTCACCTGACTGGTTTTGGCCAAGGAAATGCATAAGCTTTTAGCCCCATTTTATAACTGCCATTATTCAATTAATTTTATTGCATTGTACTTATGCAAGTACGATATCAAAAAATTATTTGAATAACACAAATAAGTACACTTGCATTATATGGCAAGTGATTACAGAGGTGAGTGTAAGGTTAATACTATTCGCCATCTGGGGGTCAAATAGGGAAGAGCAGGGAGCTGATCATTAGGGCAAGAAGGGGTGGGGTAGCGGACTACCAGGGAAAATAAAAAAGGAGAAGCTGGAAGGGAGTAGAAAGAGCAACAGACAGCACTAGATATTGGGGCCCTGCACCATGTTTTTTTAAGGAATTGTGCCCTTGTGTGATTTAAGCAGAAAATAAAATTGGGCACTTATGAGAGTTAAGCAATAAATAGTTTTCCAAATTATTACCAGTCATTAACACCATTGCCCATCATTAGGGAATTTAGGTGGCAGTAGTGCATGCTATATTTAGTCATGTGACCAGGTTTTGGCCAATCAGATGCTAGGATTTCTATCCCAGATTGAATAAAAGTAATTTAGTCTAGGTTATGCAACAAACTATTTCCTCTTTTACGGTAGCAGCCACAGACACTGCCAGCTATTTCCTAAAATTTCTGTGATGTTTCCAAAAATATCTCCTACTTTCTGCACTTCCACAGTAGGGGTAGCAGAGAGAAACTCTTCAGAAATGTCATGAGATATCTGGAAATAGCTGGCAATGTCTGTGGCTACTACCGTAGGTTCTCACAGTAATGTGTCTCTGGCATTCTTAGATTATCCATATATAACTTTTTAACCCCCTCTGAGCAAGCACACTGATTTTCAGAGTGACAGTCAGACAGTGAGCCACAGCAACCCCCCTACCCAAAGGAGGAGTGCAGTCCTACAAATGCTCAGTACTCCCTAGCCCAGCCAGCCACCGAGAGACCAGAGTACATTTCCGAACTTGGGTCACTGGCATGGCACGAGGTGAGCAGGCAGCTCCTCAGTATTCCATGCCACTAGGCCAGCAAATCTGCTGTGCTGAAATCCTCAGTGACCCCCATACTGTCTGTATCTCAACCAAAATACACATGTACATGTACCTGTATGGCATCATCCTCTGTGTCATTGGTGCCTGGATCCTGGAGTTGCAGGCATTACTTCAAAGCAGTTTTGATCATATCTGACACCGATTGTGTTCAAACCACCTTACATTTCCAGCAAATGAGATGGGGCCTCATATTCAAAAGTTAACACTAGTGCTAATCTAGGTTTGTGCCGGAGCTCAGGACAGGGCCATTTTCGGAGACTTCCAGAGCACTGCCCAAGTCCAGCAGCACCATGGTGCTACCCATTTCACTGTGCCTATACAAATGAAGGGTCCTTCATGTATACTGGTGCAATGGTATATTCAAAGGTTTGCAGCAGCACTAAATATCTCTTAGATAGATTCTGTTTACTACTGTCAAAAACCACACCGCATCCCGATGCTAAGGCCACACTTCCACCCCCAAAAGGCAGGATGGCTGTGCTGAAGACTGGGCACCTCTTGTCACATGTGCCCCCCAAAACACTTATCCATCATATGACTGATCAAAGCATCATAGTCTAGTGGTCCCCCAACCCCCAATCACCCATCCTGCATTTGACAGCCTATCCATGGTACTCTAGTAGTTCCCCTAAGTCTCTGATCACTTATCCTGCATTTAATAACACTATCATTGGGAGTCTAGTTGTCCCCAACCCCTACAATCACTCATCCTGCATTTAACAACTCTATCTGTAGTACCCTACTGGTCCCCTACTTCCCAATCACCCATCCTTAATTTAGTACCACAATTCCTGGTAGTCTAGTGGTTCCTACACATCCAGATCAACCATCAACCATGTAATAGATTGATCCTTGGCAATCTAGTGATCCTTCTATCTGCCATTCTGCTGAGGTCCCCATCCTGCACCCCCACACTGATTGCCAGTCACTGTACAGAGGAAGCAGCATGGTGGCAGACACAGCCCTCCACTCACCTCCTCAACCACCCACCATCTGACAGTCACAGAGTGCGATCGCATACATTATCACGCTCTGTGACTGTTGGACAGCTACAAGCCTAGGAGGTGAGAAGAGGGCTGTGCTGGGTGCTGTGCTGCTCCTGTCATGTGGTGTGTGGTGATCAAGATGAGGGGGTTGGGGGCAGGGGCCTCAGCAGGTGGGTCGGTGGGGGTACCACTTGACTACAAGGGATCACTCTATCAAATGATGGATGGGTGATCAGGTTGGGGGGAGCACTAGAGAATCATGGAGAGTGCAGTTTAATGCAGGATGGATGATCAATGGTGGTGAATCACTAGAATACCAGGGATAGTGCTGTTAAAGGGACACATTCCTGCCCAGTGGACATCATTGTTTGTAAGTCCATGCAAAACTATTTCAAATGAGGTATTGGACTCATCTGGAGCTGGAAGTACTCCAGAGAGACAGATGACTGAATCTGTTCAACATTAAAACTGCATTATAAAAAAAAACAACAGTGAGGGGGGGCTCACACTGTTGCTTTTTTGTGCACAATACTGCATCTAGGAGTACGTTACTTATTCTGAACACACTCCCCCATCACATGGGGCGAAGGTCAGCACCAAAGGAATTGCAGACCACATGGCCAACTTGCAAAAATACAAAATGTTTATTGACATGTAAAAAAACACAATGTAGATACAAGGCTTACCCACAATTGGTGAAGCTGTTTTGGCACAATCGCTGGTCAGTACAGGCAACAATAAGGAGAATAATCCACATTTCAGCTGATAACAGACAAAGTGAAATGTTGCTGGCACTTGTACAGCTGCTTACAGCACAGTGCGAAATTCACAACTACACTAAGCTGCAATCCAAAAGCTATGTTGCTGCATAGTAAAGAAATCCATGTGCACAGACCATACCAGTGTGGCTGAGTATGAGCTTATGTATCAACTGAACAGTTCATCATCAGAGCATATGGACTCACCTGTTGTTGCGGTTAAATAGGTGCAACTCTTAAAGTGATACTAACAACTAAGTGCTCAAATGAAAACATTGCACAGTGTTACAAGAAAAACAATATCCAATGAATATAAAACAGTAAAATAGCAGGTGCTTAAAGGAGTAGTAAAGTACACCCAGAATCTGTAAAAACATATGTTGTGCAGAGTGTTCTGATTTGTATGTGAAGTCCTAGTGTGTCCTTCCCTCTGTCTGCTATTAGGAATTTTTCCTAAATTAGTCTGCTAGCTTTATGGTAGTTGTATGCCCCTGTGGATCTCCATTTCAGCAGGATTTATTGCTTTTCTTGTACCTACAATGCATCCTGTCTCATGTGACAGTGATGTAGCTGAGACCATAAATTCAGTAGCAAGCACTGCTTTAGAATCACTTCACAACAGCAGAGATGGTTATATTTTAAAAACCATACAGAGTTCAACTTGGTGGCTACCCTCATTGTAAAGGTCTTTTTGTTGAGAACAATTGTGACACTGGTTGTGTATGTGTAACTTGTATGTTTTTTTAAAGATATTTACATTTGTTTGGCATGTGGAGTTATTCAAGAATGCATGGGACAGACATAAGGCAATTATAGTGGGGGGTAGGAGGAAGTAGACTATTGGTTAACTGGGATCTGCAGCTAATCCAATAGGTAAGGAAATGGGCAGACTGGGTGGGCCAAGCAGTCCTTATCTGCTGTCAAAGTCTAAGTTTCTATGTTTCTATGTCTACTAGAGTGTTCACTCAGAGAGAGAGAAAAACAACATCTGCTGTTTGTAAGTGTACCTGCACACATCCCAAACTAATCTAAATATCTCGAAAACTATACAACCTACACAAAAACAACCAGTATCACAATTGTTTACAACAAAAAGACCTTTACAATAAGGGTAGCCACCAAGCTGAATTTTGTATAATCTTTAAAATATAGCCATCCTGCTGTTGTGAAGTGATTCTAAAGCAGTGCTTGCTACTGAATCTATGGTCTCGGCTACATCACTGTCACATGAGACAGAATGCATTGTAAACCTTGCAGAGATGGAACTCTCCAGGGGCTGTAAAACTATCATAAAGTTAGCAGGTTAATTTAGGAAAAACTCCTAATAGCAAACAGAGGGAAGGACACACTAGGACTTCACACACAAATCAAAACACTCTGCACAACGTGTTTTTACAAATCCTGGGTGTACTACTCCATTAAAAACAAAATTAAACAAACAATAATAGGGCAAATGTGGGATCATAGCTACTAGCCTCATATCTTAAATGTACATAGAATAACAATTACAAGAGCATTAGATTCCAGTACACCTGGCAAGTCATGCTGGAATCAGATTGCAGCATAGCCATAAAATTGCGCTGAATAACTCAACAAAGCAGAACTGTAGTGATAACAACATCAGAAAGTGACACTAAAATTAGTCGAGTATTTGAGACACTTTGACAATATGGCTTTTTTAAATTATATACTATTAAATGGGGTTACAAAAAGTCAGTACTCCGGAGCGTGTCAGTCTGTCAGCTAGAAGTCAGTTAATAATGTGAGAAAGAAACAGTTTTACAGTGCTTGTGCTTACTGTGCAGATTAGTTTGATACAGTAGCGAGGATAAGTCATACTGATCTCAGTACAGGCTAGTAAGCAAATCAGCTATCATGTGGCCTTTAATCATTGCAGAACAACTGCACAATTTCTTCATTATGAAGATGTTGACTTGCAAGATTGTCAGTTGTATTGCCCAAGTCAGCTGACTTCTGTGGGATACAGCAGAGCTGGCAAGTCATGTTCTTGCTAAAGTGCTTTAGTGGTGCTGCACATCTTGTAAGCTACTTATAGGGTACAGCAGAGCTGGCAAATCATGCTGTACATAATAAATGAATGGCAAATTATTTGTAAGTCCAGCTCATAATGCTGGTAGCCTTTCTATGCTATAATCGGCTCCATTTTGATGGATTAAAGAAAGAGATCTACTCTACAGTTACAAATAACTATATCAATATCAATGACATGACTGCAGATTTGCTTACTAGCCTGTATTATGATCAGTATGACTTGTCAGCTCTACTGTATCAAACTAATCAGCACAATAAGCACGCGCGCTGTAAAACTGTTTCTTTCTGACATTATCAGCTGACTTCTAGCTGACAGACTGATAAGTTCCTGAGTACTGTCTTTTTTAACCCTGTTTAATAATTTACAATCTAAAAAAGCCATATTGTCAAAAAAGCATCATAAACACTTGATTAATTTTAACGTCACTTTCTGATATTGTTATCACTACAGTTCTGCTTTGTTGAGTGATTCAGCATGACTTTATGGCTCTGCTGCAATCTGATTCCAACATGGCTTGCCAGGTGTGCTGGAATCTAATGCTCTTGTAATTGTTATTCTATGTACATTTAAGCTATGGGGCTGGTAGCTATGATCCCACTTTTGCCTTATTATTATTAGACCAATTTTGTCTTTAAGCACCTGCTATTTTGTTGTTTTAAATTTGTAGGATATTGTTTTACTTGTAACACCGTGCAATGACTTCATTTGCACTTAGGTGTTAGTATCACTTTAGGAGCTGCACCTATTTGACTGCAGCAACAGGTGAGCTCTGATGAAGACTGTTTAGTTGATACATAAGCTTGTACTCGGCCATACTGGTATGCTCTGTGCACATGGCTTTCTTTACTATGCAGTAACGTTGCTTTTGGATTACAGCTTAGTGTAGTTGTGAATTTTGTGCTTTGCTGTAAGCAGCTGTACAAGTACCAGCAACATTTCACTTTGTCTGTTATTAGCTGAAATATGGATTATACTCCTTGTTGCCTGTACTGACCAGCACCTGTGCCAAAACAGCTTTACAGAGTGTGGGTAAGCCTTGTACCTACATTCTGTTTTTTTTACACATCAATAAACATTTTGTATTTTTGCAAGTTGGCTGTGCAGTCAGCAACTCCTTTGTGATTAATACTGCATTGCAGCTATTTTGAGAACACTGTGATATCATCGAAGAATAAGCTGTGCCTAATTACATTGAGTTAAGCATAGCTTGTTCCTCGATGATATCACAATTTTCTAAAAATGGCTGTAAAGCAGTCTTAATATTGATTGAACTCAGTCATCTATCTCTAGAGTACTTTCTTCTACAGATGAGCCCAATACCTTGTTTCAAAGAGCTTTCCATTGGCTTACAAAGTATGCCAGCCACTGCACATGTATATTTCCCTTTAAATGCAGAATGAGTGATCAGGGGCTGGGGGGACCAGTAGAATACCAGAGATAGTGCTATTATATGCAGGGTGGGTGATCGGAGGAACCACTAGACTACCAGGAAAACAATGGTGGTGACAGCATGGGTGCTAAGGGGATGCTGTGTCACATGCAAATGAGCCCATCATGGGCATGCAGATGAACCCTTAGCACCTTGCAAGTCCAATGAGCTCATCTGCATGCTCGGGCTAAATATGGCCCACAGGAGCCCTTGTGCGCTCCCATTTCAGGCAGTGCTAGCTCCTGTTGGCCACATGCAGCCTTGACCTGTGATGGTGCAGTTCAGGTCCACTTAGTGTTGCTCTATCATGGCCCAATGTTCAGTTAGTTAGCGTGGGAGAATATCACTCAGAGCTGGCAATGAATCATCACAAGTGCCATACAACAGGCTGTGCTACACTTGTGAACAACTCCGAATAGGCAGCCTGTGGTCAGATATTTCCTGAAATTTCTGTGATATGTTTAGAGAAATTCCTTGTCTGCAGTGCCACTGTAGGGTCACCAGATAGAATCTCTTTAAAAATATGGTGAAATATCAAGAAATATCTGACCATGTCTTCTGCTACAACTGTCAGCTTAATCTCTATATAGACCGTTACCATGTCTCTTGAGACCAGAAATGCCTTGCCAGCTCAGTCACTGAAATCATTCATACCCTGGATATAGTCCCACTTGAAGAAGTCTCCCAATTCAAGTCTCTTGGCATATGGCTGGACAGGAGCTTGGACTTCTCCTCCCATGTCCTGTTATACATAAAAATCCCCACCAGCAACTCATTACCTTATATAGGAAACAGACTTGCCTGCCCCTCTTTCTTCATTGAGAGATCCTCCTAAAGATGAGCTTATGGACATTTGTCTCTGCCGATATGATCTAGTGCTCTGTGCCAAAATCCATCCTTGCCAGGCTGGATCCTATCCTCCATCGTTCTATCCCTTTACCACTGACTTCTTTCTACAAGCTCATCACTGTTCCCTTTACCAGCACCTCTCTGTCCTCTCGCTCACATCACATTGTTTCTCTAACTTTGCTGCCTTACTTTCAAAATACTGGCTAGTGTCTCTCCCCATTTACTTCACTGTGCTACTGTCAGCCTACTCCATATTATCTCCTCCCACTCACTCCTCTCCTCAGAACGTGCTCTGTTAGAATTCCTCACTATAACACCTCTGTTGGCCTATCTGTCTTTTTGGTACATATGATTTCCCTCTGAAACTCTCTTCTCCATGACACCCACCACTCTCACTCTTACTTCTCTTTAAAGCAGCACCAATGCTCTAACAACTCTCCAGTTTGCTCCTGCCTCCAAGCTATACTTTAGACTTGTTCTCGCCGAAAGTACATAGGCACTGTTGTTGCAAACCTGGTTCCTTTATGTTTGTCTTTATATCAGCCTGCTGGTTATCTGGTGGTTCTAATCCTTGGTTCTTTATATGTGTTTCTTCTCCCACTGTTCCTTAATAATTATAACCACACTATCCTCTCATGTGTTAGTGGGCTGTCTGTTGTTAACTTAACTGTGGTGTTGCTGTTGTTTATTCACTCCCATTGTGTGTGCCCCCGTCACACCTGAAAATGAGCCTCAGCTCAGCTTGCATCCCGGTTATAAAATTCTAAATAAATAAATACCTGACCATCATCGTCATCAATTGCAAAGGCTCTGGAATGAGCATCACATCCAGCCTGCAAGTACTTTTTTCAATCTACTGATCTAATCTTTGCTGATGACAATAAAGGGGGGATCTATGACTTAATATAAAGAAAAATGTTACTGCAGATTGGAATACAGACTCTTGGCTCTCAATTGCTCATAGAGGTTGAGTTGAGCTAGAGTTAGGCACAAGGCTTGAGTCAGGCTTGAGTCTTCCATGGCTTGTCCACCCCTACTCAAACCAGCAAAATGAAACAGTCATCTAACTGATAATGAATTCCCAAATCCATTTCAGACACAGCAGAATTCAAGGCCAGCTAGTGTGTTACTTTATCTGTCATAAATGACAACTTAGGATGCAGCTGGATGCCTTGCAGGGTATGGTTTGTGTAAAGTGCATTGCTACAAGTACTGTAAATGTTAAGCTGTGAAAATATGTACTGGTAATGTATATACTGGTGCACCCACTGGGATCAGATACCTGATCATGCAGAATTCTGCAGAAAGTAGTTGAGATCTCTTTTTGTATAACTTTTTTACTGTTTTCAGTAAGAAGTGGAACCTACTCAAACAATGTATGATCAAGGATATTTATTATTAAAAAAAAGTGTCCAACCTATACTGGTATGCCCAATATTTCTGTGTTTAAGTAAGCCTTATTGTTAGGTTTGACCATTCTAGTTTATTTTTGCATATTTAAATGAATATTAAATATTATGTAAATCTAATATTTATTATTTAATTATGGATCCTGTAGGCCTTATAAAAGCTGGCCACAGCTGCAACATTGGCCGTATAAACACAGGTTGGACACTTTATAATAATAAATATCCTTGATCGTACATTGCTTGAATGGGTTACAGTTCTTACATAAGACAATGTAGGAACAGAACTCACATGCATGCTGTCTTTTCAGGTCTTGTGGCTGGGGGGGGTAGCTTTCATTGTTGTACACTTTTTTAACCAGAATTTCCAGCTGAGATGGAACATCTCATTTCCAATTGGGTCCTGCTTCTATCCATTTCTGCTGATGGGTGAGTAGAAGTATTGGGAGGTTACGTGACTTGCTCACAGTGAGGTTTTGGCTCTGGTGGGATTTGAACCTGTAATTTCTTTTTCACTTAAAGCCCATGGTTGCCTCTATGAAAATGTACAAGGTAGCTGTGTGCCTGTAAACTGGGGGCTGTATAACCAAAGAATCATAGAATCATAGAAATCTGGTGACAGAAAAGGACCCAGTTACCCCATCTAGTGTGCCCCTTACCCCCTCATTTTCTTTGTCCAGAGATATCCTGCTCCTTCCACTGGTCAACCCATTGTGTCTGTCCCATGCCCTCTTGAATCCTTCCACTGTTTCGTCCCCCACTACCTCTTCCAGCAGACTGTTAGATGACTTAACCACCCTCTTAATGAAGCCCTCACATTGCCACTAAACCTTTCACCTTCTAATCTTAGACTACAACCCTTAGTTCTAGCATTTACTTTTCTTGTAAATAAGCTACTCCCTACCTACCTTATTTATCCCCTTCACGTATTTAAACATTTCTATCATATCCCCCCTTCCGTCTGTTTTACAGTGGGTACAGATGCAATTCCCTGCACCTCTCCTCATAGGGCTTCCTATGCATACCATGCACCATCTTGGTTTTCCTTCTTTGAACCGTTTCAATCCCATCTATGTCGTTGCATAGGTGAGGTCTCCAGTACTGGACCCCATACTCCAGGTGAGACCTCACCATGGATTTATTAAGGGGCATCAGCACCTCCCTGCTTCTGCTTCTCTCTATGCATGCCAGCATTCTATTCACTTTGCCCACTGCCTTGCTGCATTGGCTCCCCACTTTAAGGTTATCTGAAATTATAATCCCCAGATCCCTCTCCTGCTCAGATGCCCTAATCCCCCCCCCACCCAGTATGTAAATGGCTTGTGGGTTATTATGCCCCATGTGCATTACTGTATCCTTTGTGGCATTGAATTTCAGTTGTCAGGTTTCCGACCAACCCCTCCAGAATCTTTAGGTCCTCCCTCATTGCCTCCACCCCCTCCCAAGCTGTCCACCCTATTGCAGATCTTTGTATCATCTGCAAATAGGCATACCTTCCCCTGAAATCCCTCCACTATATTTCTGATATCAGTATTAAAAAGGATGGGTCTCAGCATCGACCCCTGAGGTACCCCTCTCATTGCCCCTTCCTCCCTTGAATACACCCCATTTACCACCACTCTCTGGGTTCTAACCTTCAGCCAGTTCTCCACCCACCTTGCTATTTTCAGTCCCACCCCTAAACTTTCCAGTTTATTTACCAGCCTTCTGTGGGGGACTGTGTCAAAGGCCTTCCTGAAATCCAGATAGGCCATGTCCACTGCTCCTCCATGATCGACCACCCTCGTCACTGAATTGAAAAACTTGATTAGGTTCATCTGGCATGACCTTCCTTGTGTGAAGTAATGCTGCTTGTTGTCCTATAACCTGCTGTCTACAAGGTAATTGACCACCCTTTCTTTTAATAGCACCTCCATCACCTTAACCACCACTGAGGTGAGGCTGACCGGAAGATCATTTTCTGCCTCTTTCCTGCTGCCACTCTTGTGAAGTAGCACCATGCCCACCCTCTTCCAGTCTTTAGGCACCCACCCTGTATCCAGGGACAAGTTAAACAGCCTTGCCAGAGGTGCTGCCACCTCCTCCCTTAGTTCCTGGAGTACCCTAGGATGTAAGTCATCTGGACCCATTGTCTTATCCACCCTCAACCTCCACAATTTCTCTCTTACCCTATCCTTACTGAACAGGCTAGGATCTACCCTTTTGACACCCCATCCCCTCTCCCTTAACTCCGGTCCCCTTCCTTCCTCCTCCACCGTGAAGATCAAGCTGAAGTACCTATCCAGCACCTCTGCCTTTCCAAAGTCCCCCTCCACTTGTACTCCTCCCTTCCCTTCATTTTTACTATCCCCTGCCTTGCCTTCCTCTTCTCTCCCACATACCTAAAAACATCTTTATCTCCCCATTTGGCCTGCCTAGCAATTCTTTCCTCTGTTTCTGCTTTTGCCTTCCTAATCTTTTGCCTTGCCACCTTCCACTTTTCTCTGTAGCACTCCCTGTCCTCTTCCCTCTGGGTCCTCTCATATGATCTGAATGCCCTTTTTGTTTCCCTAATTGCCCCCTTCACTTCCCTGGTGAACCAGAGTGGTCTCTTTCTTTTTCTGTTCATCCTTACCTTCCTTATGCAGAGTTCAGTATCTTTTAGTAACCCTTCCTTAATTGATTTCCATATTTCCTCCACGTCTCTTATTTTCTCCTTCCCCTCCATTTCTTCCTTGAATATCTCCATCATATTGCCAAAGTCTGCCTGTCTGATATCCAGAATCTTTGTGATGGTGCAACTTATTTCCTTCCCCATCCTTACCCTGAAACTTACTATATTGTGGTCATTTGCACCTAGACTGTCCCCCACTACAACTTCTTCCACACTTTCCCCATTGGTTAGGTCCACATCCAGTATGTTACCACCCTTAGTGGGCTCCCTAACCAGCTGTTGCAGGAATGTACCCTGGAGCCACTCAAGGATTTCTCTCTTCTGGCTGACGTAGCTGATGGGATATCCCAGTCAACATCTGTGAGGTTACGGTACCCCACCAGCAGAAGTTCTCCCTTGAGCACCATCCATTAAGCTGCCTGCAACAGCTGCCCATCCACTTCCTCCCATTGCATAGGAGGTCTGTAAATTACACCCAGCCTTAATGATGTACCAGACCGTTTTTCCAGAGTGACCCACAGGACCTCTCCCTCCCCTTGTTCCTCCTGCCCTTCTGTTGCCTTAATGTCTTCCCTGATGTACAATGCTACCCCACCCTTTCTACCAGAACTGTCTTCCTGAAAAGCCTGTACCCCAGGATGCCTACTTCCCATGTCCGATGCTCAGACCACCAGGTCTCAGTTGTGGCTACAATGTCCAGGCCCTCATCCACCATTATGGCCTCTCAGTCCACCATTTTGTTCCCCAAACTCCCAAAGAAAAATTAGCCAGGCTTCTATATAAATATACCTGGTGATCCTGGGACATGTTAAACAATGGATAGTCTGAATCGAAGATCAAATATTTAGTCAAATTCCCGCTGCTCCAGTCTTTAGCTATACTTCATACAGAACTCAAACACCAAACAAACTAACAGGTAGCAAGTAGTTTGGCTGGTTTACCCTTCCTACAAGGTATGCATTTCTGCTTTATTTAGTTTATGTAGAAAAGCTTAGTCCACACAAAATGAAAGTATTTAAATTTGGTTTCTTTTCAATGGTCCATGCAGCAGCGTGTGTTAGAGTGTCAGAACCATGCGCTGTGGTTCCCCAATTTGACACTTCAACCAGTGTGCTTGTAGTGAATATTGTAAGCTGTCATTCATTGACAGTTCAGTCAGCAGGAAGCCATGGAGGTGTGTGGAGGGCTGTGCTACACGCCAACCAGTGGGAGTTGCTGTGGTGGGGAGAGCGGGGTGGGATGTGATACCGAAGTGGGTGGGGGGTTGGGGGGACCACTACACAATGGAATATTTATGCATACAGTATGAGTGGGAGAATGGGACTGGGTAGGAGGGAGGGACAGCATTCTATGGACAATGGGGGGTTTACTGTATTATTCTAATGTGGATTGTTACAGGAGAGGGGGTAGGACATTATAGTATAGATTATGGGGAGTTTATGATTTTATTATTCTAACAGGGATCAGGACTGGGGATGGGGGAAGGAACACTATACTATGGAAAATGGCCCACGGAGAGTTTTTGTTTTTTACATTCTGACAGGGATTGGGAATGGGTAGGGAAGAGGGACTACTACACCATGGAAAACTCCTTTTTTATTTACTGTCAGGTCTGCGATCACAGAGGTGGGCACCACTATGTTTTGGGGAACTGCAGCTGCATGGGGCTCGAGATGTGTGGGCGCACCTCACTAATGGCATGGAAATGAGCCCATAATGGGCATGCTAATGGCCTCTAGCACCTTACATGCCAAATGAGCTCATTTGCATGCCTCCCATAGTGAAGTACTTATTAGCACTTGAGCACTATTGGTGGTGGGGATGTGATCCGGGTTGGCTGTGGGGGCAGCACTACCACCTATTCCACTGCTTTGTCTGGGTTAGCGCTGCCCCCTGCTGGCCCATATTCACAGTCAAATAGCCCACTGGGCTATCTGACCATGAATAGCACAGTTGCCTGCCAGCATAACCAGGGAGCGCAACGCAAACCTTTGTGCTCACTTTCTGCAATCTTTGTTTGCAATTAAGTAAACTTTATTAAATTTTCTACATATGCATACTGAACATACATAAAAATACTAAATAAATGATAACTACAAATAACACCAAGAAAAAGGACTACATAGAACAAAGCAATACCTATCCCATCCATTATTACAAGTCCTCCCTCCCCTTCCTACCCCACCCCCATCCTCAATCTCAATTCCACCCCTGAGGGGTCTTCGTATAAATATCTTAACATGGTTGGAGGAAAGGAGAACAGTAGAGGAAGGTGAATGTCATATAGATTGAAAACATGGCTGTAGTTGGAGATAGACTAATAACAAAATTGATTTCTAAGATCGGAGTAGAAGGAGAACCAGCAAGACTGGAATCTATCCCAGGAGTGGGTGGTGTAGGCAATCATGCATTCAACATTTTGTGCAGTGAGGAATTCAGACCACCATTTCCTGAAGGTGGGAAACCAGTCCTCCTTCCAATGTCTGAGAATTAACAATTTGGTGATGGCGGAAATAACTGCCATTTGGGTTTTTTGTTTAGATGTTGGGATTGAGGAGTAGTGACCTAATAGGCAAGTGTCCACAGAAAAAAGGAAGAGAGGCCAAGGTATGGGGAGATTCAACTTTCAATGAGGTCCCAGAATTTGTAAATTTTAGCGCAGGACCATAGTTTGTGATATAAGGTGGCATCATCTTGACCACAGTTTACACAGATTGAAGAGGAACACTTGCCCATTCTGTATAATTTACTTGGAGTAAGGGAAATGTTGTGTAATATATTAAATTGGAACATTCTCAGTCAATCTTGCTTGACCCGGGCATAAATATCTGACCATATGGTTTTCCAGGTCATTTCTGGAAGGTCTTTGGACAGCAGGTATTTCCAGTATAAGGACACTGGAGACCGGTTGTCCCAGGATCAGGAAAAAAGTTCATGGTATAACATACAAACAGGTTTTGGGTTCCTTGCTAGTCCAGAAGGGCAGCAAAAAATTGTCCAGCCTTGCTGGACCAAGGAGGTGGGCCCAAAAAGGACAGCATACAGTGCAAGACGTGGTAGAGTTTAAAGATATACTTAGAGGAAATTTCAAACTTACTTTGTAATGCTGATATAGGGAGTAATGTGTCCTTGCTGACTAAGTCTGATAGACTAACATCTGGTGATGGCCACCACCCTTGGGGATTAATAGAAGAGCTAGCAATCTCTAGATTGAGGTTATAAAGCAAGGGTTGGGACAGGTCTTTTTTAGTGGAGATTTTTGTGTGGATGCAGAATTGGTCAAATGCTTTAATGTCCCAACATATAGGAGAGTCGCGAAGGTCATTTGGAACTTTGGCCCGAGGTCCATAAAATGTGGCCAATAATGGAAATTTGTATTTCATGGCTGAGAGGTAGTCTAACAGTAGCCAATTGAGATGGGAGTGGGCCTTTTGGTTAAGGGGGAGCCAGTGCAGGAATTTGACCACATGAATAGACAAGTAGTAGAAGTAGAAGTCCTGGAGTTGCAAGCCTCCAAGAGTTTTGAGGCGATGGAGTTTCCGGTAGGCTCTGCTAGGGGTTTACCATTACATAAAAAGTCTGAAAAGGTTTGATGAATAGTGAGGAAGAAGAACTTTGGTAAATACAGTAGATGATATTGTGCAATCGATGTGAATCCTGCCCCAGGGTATTCTGCAAACTGCAGATTATATCATAATACTGCAACTGTGCAGTAGAAGAGATAGTCTGTTCAGAAAAGGCTTAAATAACTTTGAAACATCAAACAACTCCTGTACAGCTGATACATAAGTTTTATGGTATAGTCATTATTGTTCATAAATAAATTCCTTAATTACTGCATGGCACTCCTTTTACACTAAATTGTGGAGGTTCTTATAGCTGTATTTGTTTTTTTTAATTTTATGTTTACTAATTCTAAAGTGGTAAGCTACTATTTTCCTGGTAAAGCATACCCACATGGTCATTCTCACTTATTGAATTAGGTGTGATGAGACAAAGAACATGTCTCTGACAACTGAAACATTTCCTAACTGGAAACACCAAGTTCAGTGTAATGTCTAAATTCGTAGGAAGGGAACATATTTAAAAAAAGAAATTAACCCAAACAAATTTGAAATATTCCACTGAATATAGTAAGCTAGAAAATAAACAACAACATAATGGTTTGAATTTGGGAAAGGTAAACAACATAAATAATATTGCATTCCATCGAGGGGTTCAGATGACATCATAGTGACCTTGAAATTGAATCTCAACAGGTCCTTGATTTCACCAGAACCCCGAGCTGTAAACATAAACGTTTGCATGGTTGTCCATGTGCTACTCGGTATGGTATATGCTTTGAAACATAAAATAAAAATCTTCCCCAGAAATCTTTAGTTTCATTTATTACAGATGTAAGGTGAGCAGTATGTTTCTGTTTTGTCAAAATGACGAAACAACAGAATGTTTTTTGTCAGATGAGAGCCTGGATTCTGTGTGTGTGTGTGTGTGTGTGTATGCTCACCTCTGGGACCTGAAGATTGAAAGGTCATGGGTTCTAGCCCCACAACGATAGTTGGTATAATATCCATAACTGACACTGTTGTGCACTATGGGGGGGGGGGGTGCTGCACTGTTAAGGTGCCTCCTTCAGATTAGATGTTAAATTGAGGTTCCTTCTGACCATGTCTGGTCACTGTCAAGGTGGAAGTCAACAGCCCATGGCACCTATCAACGAAGAGTAAGGGAGTTTCCCCTGGTGTCATGGCCAACATTCGCCCTGTCAGTAAAATGGGTTCAAACAAACCATCACCCTGGACACTCCTGGAAACAAGCTGTTGTCATAGCTTAGTGTGCCTTTCCTTGTCAAGAATTAAAATAACTAACTAAATGAAAAAGAAGCAGTAGGTGGTATGAGTTTCTATTCTTATTAGAAAGCTGTTGTACCACAGCAGAGTGCAACAGCATTCTATGACCTTTGAATTGTGATACAACAGCTTTTTAGTTTAGATGACAATCCATGCACAAAAAGGGTCAACAATATCCTATATCTCAATCAACAATTGCAGTTCAAGATGTTCAGAAATCCAAAGGACAATTTTTTTTTCTTTTTTTTTTTAGGTTTTTCCAGATCCATAACAAGTATACAACAATCTGTAAGACAGAGCATAATAACAATCTCTCAACCTGGATGGAGCTTACAGAAATGCTCCATGGATTACAGACTAAAGCAAAGAGTCAAATATTGGTCTATATATACAGTGTAAATGAGGCCTCTTTGCAGTCTAGAAGCCATGAACAAACAGTTCACATTCTACCATAGAGAACAGCAGTAAGTAGAGGACAATTATCTTAAGTATTTTTGTTTTACAGTTTATTTACCTAGAGCACTTTTGTTAAGATGCAATATCTCTTCTCATGTGGGGTCTTATTTTTTTCAAACTTTCATCAGGAAAACACACTGAGTAGATAGCAACTCATTTCTAGATGAGTCCTGGGGGTGTGGGGTAAGGGAGATGGTTCAAGAAAAGGAAAAATAGGTAGTATTAACAGCATTACAAAAATAGAAGTCATATACAGCAATACAGTATATCAAAGGAGTATAAACATTGTAAAGCAAATAAGTACAACAGGTACATGTTGTAGATAAAAACTGAGCTTTAATAGGCAGCTAGAACATGCATACATCAGGTACATGTAGTAGATAAAAACTGAGCTTTGATGGGGGGGGGCACTAATACAGGTACAACAGAGAGGAGGGGACCTAGAGGCCAGGGCAACATGAGTGTGGGGGAAGGAAGTCGAGAGGTAAAAGGTCATGAACAGTTGCAGGTGGCAGTAAAAAAGTTACAATGAAGAGAATTAAAGGAGAAAGCAGAAGAGGCAGATAAGTCTGATAGGAGAAGGGTGAATCAGAGTTTGGGAAAGCGATATGAGATGGAAGCATTACCAACAGTAGATTTCCTAGAAAGGGAACAGTAAACATTGCTACAGAGAGGGTAACAGGAAGGAGGGCAAGAGGATAGTAGGGAATTAAGGTGGGAGGGAAGGGAACTAAACCAGAATTTAGCTATAAAGAAGGCTTAATGGGAAAGGTACCTGGCAACAAGAAAGGGAGGTGAAAGGGCAGAATAGAGCAAGCAGTGATGGGTACAAGGGGGACAGTGATAGGCAAAATGAAGTGTTAGGCAAAATGACAAACAGTGTGAAAGAGGGGGTCCAGTCTGGCTAGGGAAGATTTGGAAGCTCTATTGTAAAGTATGTTGCCATAATCAAAAATATGGAGAATCATGTTTAAAAACTCTTGACAGGCAGGAACCAGGATACTCGCTTTGTTCTTGTACAGGGCACCAAGCTTGGAATGGAGCTTATGATGTATGGCATCGGTATGCACTGAGAAATCAACATGTTGATCAAGTGAGACCTCAATGTACTAAAATGAGGATACATCCTCAATCGTAGCATCATCATAGGAGTGTAGTAAAGGGAGGAAGGGGAGTCTGCTAAGTCTCTGTCAGGTGCCAAAAGTCAAAGAAACTGTCTTTTTGTGTATTGAGGGACAGTTGGCGAGATCAGAACCCATGTTAAATATTTTCAAAATGCAGCTCTGGCTGGAAGGTAATGTAATGGAAAGCGAAGCCAAATGCAGAAAGTACTGCATCATCAGTGGGCATATTTGGATGCAGCGGAACAGACAGATGGGAGGCCATTCAAGAAAATGGAAAAAGCTGGCCTGGTGGTGCTGAGGATTGAAGCACTGGATGCCACACCTAAAGCCACACTGCCGACCCAGGTTCAGGAATGAGCTTGAGGCATTAGGGGTCTACCGAGGGGAGAAGGTTTGAGCATCTGACAACAGCTTACCTTCTCCAGGGTGGGTGGGTAGAGAGCTCCATCAGTAGTATACCTTCTGACAGTGACTGGGAGGTATTACACCAACAGTCTTCTGCATTACAGGGTAGTAGGATGCAGTGGACATCAGTGTGATACACACAGGAGCATGCGCACTTCCCTTGGACATCGTTGCACATGCATGCTCACTGAGGGTGGGAAGTTACCACATCAGAACAAGGAAAAGCCTAGATGATGGATGAACAGCATCACACCACAGCACCGTGCCCACCATCAGATGCTACAATCCTGGGTCCCATCATCCTCCAATCTTTACCTCTGCCTGCAGGTAATTGGATATTGATAAGGAAGTGCTGAGGAGCAGAAGGTGGCTCTGCCTTGGGGATGCAAGCAGGGGGGTTGCCTGCAGGTGTGTCACAGGTGGGTTGGAGGCCCGGGGTCCCAAGATAGGGAGGATCTCAGGCAGGGCAGGGCAGGGACAACTAAGTTTCAATTGAGGGAGGGTCTGGCACTCAGTGATCAGAGGGAAAAAGAAACATAAAACAAAAGAAAAAAAAGAAAACAAAACAGCAAATAGGGCCAAGAACAGACCCTTAAGGGATGCCTGAGGAGATGAGGAATGGGGAGGAAATAAAGCTTCCTATTCAGACAGTTTGAGACCTTCCCTGAAGGTAGGAGTGATACCAACTGACTAAGGAGTCAGAGAAGCCCGCTGCTTCAAACTTGTTCAGAAGGAGGGGGTTTCTCATGGTGACAAAGCTTTAGCAACATCAGCAAATATGGTGGAGGTGATCAGTTCCTGATCCATACCTGAGATGATGGAGTCAATGCGCCAGAGGAAGGAGGTGGAAGTGATATGGGATATCATGAAACCAGGCTGGATGGGGATGAGGAAGGAGGAGACGTTAAAGAGGTAAAAGAGCTGAGAAAAAACAGAGAGTTCTTGCAATTTAAAGAAGGACAGCATTGTCCACAAATGATGTTATGTACTGGTAAGTACAGTAAATGTTTGTTTGAAATCAGTGAATAAATAACTCATATACAGCCTCCAACATTGACATTAAGCTTATAAACCTTGATCAGTTTTGCGCACGTGTGCGTCATCAGGGAGTCCCTGATGATGCACATGTGCATGAAACCAGTCACAGGCTGACAAGCTTGATGTCGGTGTAACCCCTAGGTGGCGCTATCCCAAGGGCTATTACCCCTGCCTGCTTGGCTAGGAGCAGGTTAAGAGGCCTGAGTTCTGTAATGGTGCCTCCATCCAGAGGTCAGGTTTGGTAGTGATCAAGCTAACCTGGGCACAGCCATCCAGAACACTGTAACCCCCCTCTTTCCTTACTAGTGGCTGGAACAATACACAATAATCACTTTCACAATACCCTGATACACCACACAAGTACCCACACTGTTTGCACTTACCACCAGGGCTTTCCTTTGGCTCAACCCTGGGGATCCCCCTGTAAAACAAGGATATACATTGCAAATAACAGCAATAGAGTGCTCTTGCACAAACTGGAACCACAGTCAGGGTAAATGCAAAAAGAGTTAGATCTGATTTATTTAAGGGACTTGAACAAGGGAGGGGTATAATCAGGTTAATTTTCTTAAATGCTGTATCAATCAAACAGTTATTCATACACTTCAGGGTCCATAAACAGTCACACACTCTGGGTACCCAGATGAAGAAGAGGTGGGCTAGCCAGGATCGTTGTTTGGGGTAGGCCGGCGTCGCAGCGGGCTGGGGCCCTGTGATGGAAGAAAACAATATGCTCCACACACACTAATTGTAATCCGGAGCCGGAGGGCTCAGTTCATGAAAGAAAAGAAACAACAAGACAATCAGATGGCACACTTAGATTAAGCTGTTGTTGTAGGGAGCTACCCTGATGGTTACTCACTATACCCAAGACTGGACACAGGCTGGATAAAAATTGAGACTGCTGGTGGTTGATCTGGAGTGCCAGGAGAAGCTGGGCCCACGCGATTCGCCGAAGCATCATTCCTGTTGAAGCGTGGAGCTTGGGGCTGATCCCCAGGCAGGTCTCTCATTGATGGCTTTCTCTGTGCAGTGGGGTAGTCTGGCAGGGCCAGTGTGGCAAGGCCCAGGCTGTATGGAGATGAATGTGGATTCAGTCCAGTCAAGCTGGATACAGCTTCCAGCAAGCAGAACACAATTCACACAGTGGGGAACCAAATCACGACCCACTATAAACACGCAGCACATTTACATGTAAGGGATTCTACTATACCAAGCAAACCACTCTCCATTCACAATTGCAAAGTCTTTGCACATACTGGG
Organism: Neoceratodus forsteri; assembly: GCA_016271365.2. NCBI lineage: Eukaryota > Metazoa > Chordata > Ceratodontiformes > Ceratodontidae > Neoceratodus > Neoceratodus forsteri. Next base: position 941,652,659 of record CM057449.1, on the reverse strand, counting down.
AGTTTAAAGGTAGCTGGAAATCCTGACAGGCTGATGCATTCAACAAATCTTCGGTCTTCTTCAGGTTGATCCTGGTCACAACTCAATGGCCTACTTCATTCTCACAAACTCGGATTCTGTCTGAATTGATTCTCTTCTCCCTCTCAGGGGCAGCAGGCAGCATGCATGCATGCAGGCCAAAACTCAGACTTTTCCCCAGAGACTGTCTCGAGCTGTTGCTTCTTCAGCTCCCAACTTAGATCTGACTCAACTGCCAGCAAGCCTGGGGATTTCCTCAAGATCCCAAAGGTTTGGTTGGCTGATTCATGTCAGTCACAACAGGAGCTCCCCCTTCAGGTGCAAAAAAGGCACCAACAGCACAAAATTACAATTCATACAGATTTTGACTCCAGACAGCTTCTGTAGTACAGCTCCATTTTAGGTCCCACCAGTACTGATTGGTCCAATTCAGCAGTCCAGGATCAAGATAGTGGAGATACACAAAACAGTCCTTGCTGCAAAGAAGGCAGGTTAGACAAATTACATTATCATTATCAATCTAAATGATTTTCAGCAAATAGTTACATCTTTCAACAGAGCTCCCTCTCAGATTACTTCTGACTGCAATCCAGTCAGCTCTTAAAGAGACAGTACACAGAGGCTATGCAGGCACTCTCTGGCAATCACATTTAAACTGCTAAAACGCAGGACAACAGCCTGGCAGTGAGCATTTAGACAAGCTCAAGGAAGACTTTTTGGGAACCCCCATTTGTTGGGGGGTTACATCGGCATCTCCCTGTATGTGCCAGAGGCTGCATTTGAGTGATTCATTCACTGACTGCAAATAAATATTTACTTGCATAGCATTGCTTGTGGAAGATGCTGTTATTTTTGGTTGCTTTGTTGTACTCTGAACAAGCATGTCCTGTGTGTGGGGGGAGTTACTCTCTTTGTTTGTTCCTATAATTTAGCCAGGGTGGAAGGAGACAGATAGGATGGAAGTTACCAGGAGAAGAAGGATCACCATTTTTGTGAAGAAGGATGACAGTAGCCTGCTTCCAGGCTCCAGGGACAGTGGCAGAAGAAAAGGTGAGGTTGACAAGTAGGGTAGGCAGGGCAATGGCAGGAGCTGAGAGAAGCAGAATCTTAGGACTGAGACAATCAGGGCTACCTCCCATGCAAGGATTAAGGTCAATCAGGGCCTTAAGGGAAGCAGAGGGAGTGATACGGGAGAAGGAAAATGAGTGAGGAGGACAGACATAGTGAGGTGAGAGAAGAGGAAGGGACAAAAAGGTACAAGTGAGAGAGCACAAATGGTGAAGTACGAGTTAAAAGAGGGGGCAATATTTATTTATTTATTTGCTTTTGGTAACTGGGTGAGTGCACTAGGCATAGAAATGCCTATTTTCATGCATGACCCAGGAGAGAGACAATATAAAATACAACAAAATACAAACATGTGGCGCAGCACGAGATAGGGATAGAAAGCAACATAACATTAAACAATTTACACAGAGAGTAAGTCATACTGGAAAGGTAGAGACAACATTTCAGTATGAGGCAAAACAGGAATAAACATTTAGGTCAAAATACATAAATTTGTGTCAAAACAGAAAGTAAAACAAGCATTACAAATAAAGGTTTTATACAGCAGGTACAATAAGTGCTAACATCTGTGGATGTAACAAAAGAAGAGAGAGGAGAGGAGAGAGTGGAGGGGGAGGGGGACATAAGTGAGTGGTGAGAGAAATAGAACATGAGAGAAGATGTTATATAGAGAGGCAGAGTGGGGAGAAAGAGAGTGGTCTATGGCGGATTGAAGCAGGTGCAGATGGGTCGGAGATGAGGGAGTCAACAACCTTGAAAACAAGGGAGAGAGACTGGGTCAGAGGTGAGAAAAGGGAATAGATAACTTTCAAGAACTTGGAGATGTGATTAATATTGTTCTGGAATGTGTATACAAAATATTCAGACTTTGCAAGTCTGATGGCTGTGGCACAGGAATTGTGAAAGTGCCGATAGTTGGTCAAGGCAGCCAGGGGGCCAGTGATCTTATAGGATCACCAGAAAAGGTCTCTGGTATGTAGCCAAGCTAACAACTCTGCTGTTATCCAAGGAAGATGGGAGCCCCATTCTCTGGTTTTCCTCATGGGTGCATGATGATGATCCTATACAGCATAAATTTGGACTGAAAGTATTGAAGGACATAATGTATATTATTTGTTATAGAGATGGGGGACCAATCAGATGCCCATAGGTCAGCTAGGAGGGAGTACAAGTCCTACTTCTACAGCTTGGAGGAGTGCAGCACTGACAGGTGGAGTGACTTGTCCAAGATCACAGAGTATCTGGCTCTAGTAGAGTTTAAACCTGCACAATCCCAATTTCCAAGCCAGTGCTCTAACCAAAATAATGGCTAAAATATATTTGTTTTAGTTTCTGTTGTGTCACCTTGGCTAATGCTTTGTCTGGGTGAACATAAAAAGGTGTCCTGGCATCTGTCTTATTCCAAAATACTATAACATTGATTTAAAAATACTATGTTGAATTACTGTATTTTGCTCTAATGTAAGTAATAATTTACCCCAGACATGCCACCATATGTGGTAAAATTGTGTGTTTTCTTGGTAAATTATTATTGCTGTGTTTGCAGTCCAACCAGCACCCCAAATATAAACATGCAGTGATATCTGTGATCAGTAACCACATAGTTGGGGGCATTTATTGTTTAAAAGATACAGACATCAAAAACATACAGAAAAGTGTCAGATTATCATTAAAATCCTATTGTAGTCATCGAGCAGATTGAGACACAGTACTATGGCAAATACAGGCATCTTTAAACACAGCTAAATAAAACCTCAGTTGATGCAGACACAGGAAGTCAAACCACATGTGGCACAACATAATTACCATGTTCAAGCTTAACAAAGACTGCTGATCATTGATACATTTCTGTTTTAATACATTTAAATAGGTGCCATTTATACCTAGAGTTCTTAGGCATATCAACAAACCAACTGTTCATTCTGTAGCAGTAAAATAATAGTGACTCGCCATCCCATCAGCATAGTGATATGGCTACAACTTGCACTGGCAAATACTCAGGTTAGGGAAGAAGCCCAGGTCATCAGGAGATTAGGAGGATTGAGCATACCAGAGGACTATCTTGTCCTCCAAGGATGGAGGGAGGGTCTCTACCTCTGCTGCAGTACTGCCACCTGGGTGACCCCAGGTGGCAGTGCAACAGAACTATGGCAGATGGCCTGGAGGATGTCAGTTGGAGTCTGCACAGTCATGTTTTGTGTCTGCCCGTACTTGGACTCCCTAGTGCACTGATGTCATCAGGGGATGGGAAGCAATGAACAGTGGAAAGAACCCCCATCATGAGAAGGATTTCAGGGTGCACTCAGACCCTGGTCACATCAACCAGCCACCCTACCATGGAGACCCACAAATGGGAGGACCATCACCTAACCTAGAATGACCACCACCTTAAGCCCCGTCTTGGGGGAAACCAGAATGAAGAATAAGGTAAGCACTGGGGATGTGGTTGGGTAGGGAGCTGTGTTCTTGCCACTAGATGGGGCAGTGTAAATGAGAAGGAGCATAAACAATGAATTAAAAAAAGTAACTAACAAAAGTGATTAGGATATCAAGAGCCGTTACATTAGTATCATACTATCCTTGACCAGCCTGAGACACACTTTCATTAAAATACTTCATGACTCACAAGCTTCGGAGTTGTTATTGTCAGCAGCTTATAAGCAGCTTAAGAACAGGCTGGTGTGGGGAACTCACAAATGGAAAGTGTTTGGTGAGTTGAGATGGGCTACAACATACAGGAATTTTATACAAAGTAGATGCTATGGAATGCAGCAGCTTGTTGTCAGTTAATGTTGCTTAATACTGGTAATTAAGCACTGTAATTTAAATGTGAAAATTACCTTTCAAAGTAACTCTTGTTAGATGTGTTCTTAAAAAGGGGCTAATTGCACTAGAGTAATGCTACCCATTAAAAAAATATAAATGAAGGGAAATTCAATACAAAAAACTATGTTAATGCAGACATCAGGGCTGAAGAATGCAAAGCACAATCCTTAATGTCAGTACATTCCTTAGGGATGTCAACCCTAATGTCCACCCGCTACCCTGAGCAAACAAAGTCAGACACAATCCTGAATCCTGTAAACTATATGCAGGCATCGACAGCTCAATTGGTGGCCAGCCATGGTGGTTATGAGTGGAGGGCCATGCCAGTCATTGGCTCAAGTTAAGGATAGAGGGGAGTGGGGTGGTGAGGCACTACCTGCCGGGGGGGTCAACTAGACAGGGGGAAATAGTGTAACATTATGGTATGGGGATCAAGGATGAAGAGGGGGTTCCGCTAGATACTAGGGAATAGAAACATAAAAACATAGACTTTGACGGCAGATAAGGAACGCTTGGCCCATCTAGTCTGCCCATTTCCCTACCTACATGATAGGCCGCAGATCCTAGTTAACCAACAGCCTATTTCTTCCTACCTCCCACAAGAATTGTCTTATGTCTGTCCCATGCATTCTTGAATTTTTCCACAGTTTTAGACCCCACAACCTCCTCAGGAAGGCTGTTCCATGCATCAACTACCCTCTCTGTGAAATAATACTTCCTCACATTGCCCCTGAGCCGCCCCTCTATCTTTAAATTGTGTCCCCTTGTTCTTGCACGTCTCTTTTTCTGAAAGATGCTACCCTCTTGGACTTTGTTGATTCCACTGAGGTACTTAAAAGTTTCTATCATGTCCCCCCTCTTCCTTCTTTCCTCAAGGGTATACATATTAAGCTCCTTTAGTCTCTCCTCATACGGCTTCTCTTGCAGAACCTGCACCATTTTAGTTGCCATCCTTTGGAATGTCTCTATCCTGTCTATGTCCTTGTGGAGATGGGGTCTCCAGAACTGGACACAGTACTCCAGATGGGGTCTCACCAACTGTCTGTACAGAGGGATAACAACTTCCTGTTTTCTGCTGCTGATGCCTCTCCCTATGCATCACAGTATACCCCCAGCACTCCCTACTGCCTTATCACATAGTGTAATATTTTACAGGGAATCGGGTATAGGGAGGGACCACTGGACACCAGGGAAAGATTATATCTGACATCAGGATGGCAATCAACAGGAGGAAGAACCTCGCACCACCAGGGAATTATGATATTCTACATCAGGGCAGTGATCGGTAGGGAGAGGGACCAGTAGCCACAAGGGAATTATGATATTCTACATTAGGAAGGTGATCGGTGGGGGAAGAGATCACTAGCCATCAGGGAATTATGATATTCTATACCAGGAGAGCAATCAGTTGGGGGGGGTACCACTGGACACTAGGGAAAGATTATATCTCACATCGGGATGATGATTGGCAAGGGGGGAGTCAACCTCTAGCCACCAGGAAATTAATGCTATTGTACATCAGGATGGTAATCGGTGCAGGGAGGGACCACTATCAACCAGGGAATTATGTTAACTTACATCAGGACGATGATCGGTGGGGAAAGGGATCACTGGACACCAGAGACCACTGTGTTGGGGGTCAGGGGGCCACTTCACTTCTGCCAACTGCTAGGGTTGTGAGTAAGTAAGTCAGTCGGGATTTCAACCTGCAGTATGTGCGCCATGCAAGGAGACTGGAGAAAACAACATAGCATGGTGCACGTACTCTGTATATTGGACTGTACCAATAATCACGTCCCCACCCCTTTATTTACAATGTTCCCCCCTCTGATATTTGCCTGGGTGCAAACCCTGTTTAGCCACGCTAACTGGGTTTTTCAATATTGCACATCCATGCAAAACCTGGTTTGTGTGGTCAAACTCGGATTTGTGCCCTGGCAATCTTCTGAATATCAGTCCCCTGATCTCAATGGTTTATAAAATTCCTCATTTGATGGTTATCCATGGATTTCAGCAATATAATTACTAGTGTTTAACACAACCACTGAGCCTCCTTTATCTGTCGGTTTGATGTTCAAAAGTTCATTTTCTTCCAGTACTCTTAGTGTTTGACTTCCTTTTGTTGTGATGCTAAAATATTTCTGATTTCTTTATGCATTCTGCAACTGTTCAAGATCCTTTAGGCATGCTTTCTCAAAAATAGAGACCAAATTATTATACAGAGGGAAAATGCTGACTGTGGTTTGAAATTGCATGACTCATTATTAAAGGATAACTATGGGGAGAGGTGAAGCCCCGACCACTACTCAGATCAGGGCTTCACCTCTCCAATCCCCCCCTGCAAGCACCATAGGAAATTAACAGTATTACAACCTCAGCACTAGTAAAAATCCCTGAATCTCTGTTACAGTTGGCATTTTAATAATGATGTTCTTCAACCCCCCCCCCGGCATCTCGCTGGTAATACCGCAAGAAAATGATGCTGCACTGCCCTTTCATTAAGCGTGCCCTTATGTAAGGAAATAAAACTGTCTATATCTGTGATGCTCAGTGCTGTTTTTACTGAATTTGCCTAAATTCCATGAATATGACTGCCACACAGCACTTGAAATTTGGTCATCTTAAAATATTTTTACCAAATTTTCAAAAAAATTTTATGACACCACCTCATAAACCTAGTAGGTGAAAGTTTTCAAATCTCACTGAAAGGTGGTTTCACAGAGCAACTGCAAAATCATTGTTTGGGATGGATTTGAAAAATTTCACCTACCTTGTTCATGAGGTTGGGTCCCAAAAAGGCTAAGCTGAAAATCTGGTGTATAAATATTTAAAAATGATAATTATGAGTAAAAGTTCAAAAGGCATTAAAACAAGCATTTGTCAATGCCGAATGCTGTCTTGCTGGCATTGGCATTGGTAGTGCAGGAGTTAGAGAGATACATAATAGGAAAGGCAATGAAGTATGGAACTGACATCAACCCCACCAGACCCTGCAAAGACTGACAGGCATTGAGGTGTGCCTTTGGGTCATCAGCCATAACGCTTATGCCATTTCACCTCACCCTACCCTGCAGATTCTGAAAAGTGTTGCATTGTGCCTTGGGGTCATTGGACCTTACAATCATCCCATTCCATAAGGAAATACATTGAGGTGGGTGCAGTATAGGAGAATGGGGTGAACTTTGGGTCAGAAGAGTCCAAGGCACAACTTGATGCCTGACACTAGGGTGGGGGTTGGGATGAAATGGTGTGAGCATTACAGCTGACAATCTAATGGCACACCCCTGATGCCTGTCAGTTTCTACAAGGTGGGACATTATGGTTAGAAACCCTAATGCCCCAGGCGTTTATTAGTATTTGCACTCCAAATTTTCAACATGAGCTTTTAGTGACCCTCACCTCATGAAAGCATTTGGGACCTCTGCTCATGAACAGTGGCACTGTGATTTTGTTAATCTGTCCCAAACATTGATTTCCCACTGCAACCATGCCATTCTGCACCAGATGTATAAAAACACATTTTGGGCAGGAGGTGAAAAATGACAGCTGTACCATTCATAAGGAAGTGTAAAGAAATGGTAAAGTTGAAAATCTGGAGTGAAAATATTAAAAATTCTCAAAGTTACGAGCGTGCGTGGAAACTGCGCAACGCACGCTTGTAACACATTCATTTTGTGTAATTCTTTCACCAAATTTTCAACATAGGCATTTTGGGACCTCCACTCCTGAACAGTGTCACTATGATTTTCTTAATCTGTCCCAGACATTGATTCCCCACAGTAACTGAACCATTGTGTGCCAGAGGCACGAAAACACATTTTGGGCAGGATGTGAAAAATGACAGCTGTAATGTTCAAAAGGAGGTGGAAAAAAATGGCAATGTTGAAAATCTGGAGTGAAAATTTTAAAAATTCTTGAAGTTATGAGTGTGCGTGGAAACTATTTTTTTTTTTTTTGACCGGGTAAGTGCACTAGACAAATTTTGCATACAGACATGATCCGGGGGAGGAGGATACAGATGAATGCCAGCTGATCTTGAACCAGATTAAGCTGTTGGTGGTATTTTTAGTGAATTCAATGCATGCTCATAACATAGTCATTTTTGGGGAATTTTTCATCAAATTTACAATATAACTCCATGAAAAGGGGTTACCAAAGTGTGACACGAGTGTCAATTTTTAAAACCCAAAGTAGATGAATTTTGTTATGTGTTTTATGATGCTGCTCAACACCACTTGTTAAGTGAATATATTGGGAGATAACTTCCTGATTGGTACATGAGAAAATGGGTCATGAAAGTTGCACACATAAGAAGGGACACCAAAGAATTGTGACGTGCATGTGTGTTTTTGTAACTCATATTAGGAAACATTCGTTATTAGGTTTAACTTGTGTACTTTACCAATGAATATGGGGTGTGGTATTTGGTAACTCCCTTATATGGGCATGAGGTTAATGCAACTTTAAGGTTGCACACGTAACATGGACACCAAAGACCTTTTTGAGGAGAAAAAATTTTATTAAAGCTACCATTCATTACATAATACTAACACTATCCATTACACAATAAATCCATCCAACATCAAGCAATAGAAATCTGAAATATTTCCAAGATCTGTTTCAAATCATCCTTCGGTGCCCTACAGTGCATTTAAGTCCATTGTGTATGTCTGGAAAACAAACTATTCTTGTCCTTCAAGCAAATGAAAATTATTTCAAAACATTTTAGCTAGGTGCATTTCATTTAATTTATGAAATATCATTAATTGTTCTGGTCAATAGATATGTCTTTCAACTCTTGTAACAAGCTCCAATACACTCCTAATCCCATTTCTGCCTCAGTCTGTAATACTTTCCACTTATTTCTTCCATACTTCAGTGCTAATTTTAAAGTTTCTATCTCCCTGAAGCTGGAGTAGCCCATAAAATATTCAGGTGTGTTTTACATTGTCGTAGTCATAAAGCCATTGCCATGTAAATGCTGAATCTCCACGCTGGTGCAGGAATTCGAAGGGGTACAGGTGCTTATGTACTGCTGTGACCTCACCAATGTAGAATGCATTTGACTAATAAACAGCATACAGTTTGAAGACTTCAATTGGGCCTGAGGGCGTAATTCTTGTTTTTGCTGGCTACACACTCTGTGTGGTGGTGGTGTCAGGTAGCAGAATACATGGGTCCTCTGGAAGATCAGTGTGGGTGCTTGTTGTGGGGGCTACATCATTAGAGCCAATGTCATTCTGATTAGTACAAGGGGCCATTGATATAGGGATGCTGAAAGTAATTTCAGCTGAGTGACCACTGGATTCAGAAGATTCTGGTGTTGGCTCATGACTGTTCAGTGGGCAACAGGCAAACGGGTCTTTTGTGAAGTGGGCACAGAAGCTGTTGTTAAATGCTTGACTGTCCACTGTCCTACATACCTTCTGTTGTCACATGGTAGCTCTGATTGACATTGTCTACAAAAGCATGTTAAGTCTCTGACTGCAACCACTCCTGCTTTCACTGACTTTGCACTTTGTATTTGGCGGGTCCCTGGTATGGTTTTGATATTACCAAGCATGTTTCATTTAATGTCATTGCTGCCAAAAAAGAAGAAAGTGTGAATGAAATGGCCACACCCATTACTGGCTAGCTCTTTGTTTAGATAGTTCTTGCAGCATGTACAGTATACAGGACTTCTGTATAAGCAATGGCAGCACACAGTTAAGGAGGAGACTACATTACATTTTGTTAAGTGCTGTTACAAGATGCACATGCAGGAAAGTGGCAATGCTTTCCTACTTGAACAACACACAGTTAAGGAGGAGAGGAGAGGAGAGGAGAGGAGAGAACACAACATTTTGTTAAGAACTGCTACAAGACACGCATGCAAGAAAGTGGCAATGGATTCCTACTTGGCGAACACACAGATAAGGAGGAGACTGCATGTTTCTTAAAACCCATTACAAGATGCATATGCGAGAACATGGTAAGGGTTTTCCACTTGAAGACACAAATGTAAAGAGCTATTGGAGCCAAAACAGGCAGACAGGAAAATACAAATTTTAACTAGTAGTCCATAGTAACTTTCTATTCTCTGAAGTATATTTCTTTTCTCATCAGAAAGTTGTGATGTGATAATACTGTGCTGGATGTATTTAACAGATGCTAGGCTGGCAGTTGACAACTCTACTGCCCCAAAATATATCATCAGCATTATGATCTCAGTGGCTTCACAGGCGATTGCCCTGGCAGTCATTTACTTGCTGTTCCTAAGTAGCACTGATGTCGCAGTCAGTGAGGTCATGTTGCTGATGTTCTGTGAGGCAGTAGATCATCAGCTACCATGGTAACCACTGTTCCACACATTTTGTACTCCAAGTACTCAACCAGCCCCACATATTGGGTAATGTGGGGCTAATGTGTGTGGTTACATGCACATTACAGCATCTTGTTACACCAGAAGAAAGGATTTTTGTGCTATTTCTCACTTAAAGAATAAACCATTAATAGTTAACCCATGCACTCCCTGCTCAGGAAATATTGTGCCAATTCAAGAATGAATGGCACCAAACCACTCACAAGCCCCACCTTGTTTGTGTGCAAGCCTTGGCATGAAAACCATAGGAAAATCATTATGGGTCACAGAAGGGTGGTGGTGGTGTGAAATAACATTAAACAACGCTCACTGTGAGCAGAAAGATTGCAAAATACCATGGCAATCAACATATTAGCAAAATATTGCACGAGGTAGGGGTGTTCTGGGAATTCTTGGCCTGCTGCCAGCACATGGTGCCTAAAGTAACTAGGACCACAAAAGTAGGCATAAATGCAAACTCTGAAAAAAATAAAACACAGATAATTTTCTGAATCAAACCCCAAATAAACATATGTTTGAAAGATATCATCCCACCAGCACAGTTTACTTGGAGGGTACTTTACTTTAATAAAATACAGTTCATGGGTGACTAACATAATGGGGACCCCAAGCACATGGTGCCTAAAGTAATCAAGACCACAAAAGTATGGCCAAAATGCAAACTCTGAAAAAAATAAAATGCATATAATTGCTGAATCAAGCCCCAAATAAACAGAAAGCTGAAACATACCATTCCACCAGCACTGTTTACTTGGAGGGTTCTTTATTTTAATAAAACAGTGTAAGGGTGGCTAACATAATGGGGACCCCAAGCACATGGTGCCTAAAGTAACCAAGACCACAAAAGTATGGCCAAAATGCAAACTCTGAAAAAAATAAAATGCATATAGAAACATAGAAACATAGACTTTGACGGCAGATAAGGACCACTTGGCCCATCTAGTCTGCCCATTTCCCTACCTACAGGATAGGCCGCAGATCCTAGTTAACCAACAGCCTATTTCTTCCTACCCCCCACAAGAATTGCCTTATGTCTTTCCCATGCATTCTTGAATTTCTGCACAGTTTTAGACCCCACAACCTCCTCAGGAAGGCTGTTCCATGCACCCAGTATACCCCCAGCCCTCCCTACTGCCTTCTCACATTGCTTGCTAACCTCAAGGTCATCTGATATGATTACCCCGAGGTCCCTTTCCTTTTTTGATGTTGTTAGTACCCTCCCCATTGTGTATTCTTCCCCTGGGTTCTTGTTTCCCAGGTGCATTATTTTGCACTTCTTTGCATTGAATCCTAGCTACCATACTTCTCACCATTCCTCCAGCCTTGCCAAGTCCCTTCTCATCCTTTCCACACCTCTTTGTGTATCAACCCTGTTGCATATTTTTGTGTTATCTGCAAAAAGGCATACTTTTCCTTCCAGTCCCTCTGCAATGTCACTGATGAAGACATTAAAAGGACTGGACCAATACTGACCCTTCGGTACCCCACTAGTAACCCCTCTTTCTTCAGAGTGGACTCCATTTACAATTACCTTCTGTATCCTGTTGTGCAGCCAATGTTTTACCTAGGCTATCACCCTGGGACCCACTCCCAGGCTAGTTAATTTGACTATTAATCTTTGTGTGGGACTGTGTCAAATGCCTTGCTTAAGTCTAGGTAGGCCATGTCCACAGCCCCTCCCTGGTCTACTACTTTGGTCACCCAGTCAAAGAAATCTATTAGATTTGTCTGACATGACCTTCCTGCTGTGAACCCATGCTGCCTTGGGTCCTCTGCCCCACTGGCCTCTAGGTACTCAACTATTCTTTCCTTCAGAAGTGACTCCATCACTTTCCCTACACAGAGGTCAGACTGACAGGTCGGTAGTTTCCTGCCTTTGTCTTGATCCCACTTTTGTGAAGGGGAATCACATCTGCCTTCCTCCAGTCCTCGGGTACCACACCATCCTCCCATGATTTATTAAAAAGAATAGCCAGTGGTTTCACTAGTTCCTCCCTTAATTCTTTTAGAATTCTGGGGTGAATTCCATTAGGACCCATTGCTTTGACCACCTTCAGTTTTAGGAGTTCTTGCAGAACCCTTTCTTCTGTGAAAGGACCGGGATTGACCCCCCCCCCGATCAAGAGTGCTTCTGTTAATTGGATTAGGCAGTTCCCCCTCCTCTTTTGTGAATACTGAGCAGAAATATTCATTTAGTATCCTGCTTTTCACTGTCCCCTCTGCCTCCCACCGTTCATTCTATTCAGCTCACTATCCCTCCTTTGTCTTTCACAGCTCGCTGATGTACCTATAAAAGGTTTTATCCCTTCTTAACTGAGTTGGCTATCTTTTCCTCAGTTTGGGCCTTTGCTATTCTGACTTCCTCCTTGCTTCCTTCTGCCTTAACTGGTACAGCTCTCTGTCCTGCTCCTTCTGTGTTTCCTTATACTCCAGAATGCTATCTTTTCTTCCTGACTTTCACAGCCACCTCTTTTGAGAACCATAGTGGCTTTTTCTTTCATTTTGATTTGTTTATTTGCTTCACATAAAGGCTTGTTGCCTCTGTGATGGCAGTTTTGATGATTCCCATTGTTGCTCCACACCTCCTTCTAGCCTGTTTGCTAGTGCTTTTCTGAGGCACTCTCCCATCTTGCCAAAGTCAGCCCCTAAAGTCCAGTACCCTCACTTTTATGGCTTGACTCTGTAGATGAGTTTAATGTGAACCACACTGTTTGATGGTCACTTGTTCCCAGATGGCAACCCACTTCTAGATCTGAGATCCTCTCACTGCCCCCATTTGAGAGTACGAGGTCTAGATTGCTCCCTCATGAGTGGGTTCTGAAACTAGCTGTCTGAGGCCTGCCACCTGTAGGGCATCAAGAATGGCCCTGCTCTTGTATGTGGCTGCAGCAAATGTGCTCCAGTTAACATCTGGCATATTCAGGTCTCCCATCAGCAGTATCTCCCTTTCTCTGCCATTCTAAGAATACCTTCTATCATATCCTTGTCCATTCCCCCCTGACATGGGGTCTGTACACAACCCTGTGCAGATTGTGGTGCCCTTTCCAGTCTCCAAGGTGCCACAGTGCCTCCTCTCCCTCCTGTTTACTCTTTTGTTCAGTTGCTTTTATCCCTTCCTTTACATAGAGAGCTACCTCTCTCTTCTCCCTGCCTGTCTCTCCTGTAGATTATGTACCCTGGTATGTTAACATCCCAGTCATGGTTCTCTGTGTACCATGTTTCTGTGACTGCTATGATATCCAGGCATCCCTCTTCCATCAAGGCCACTAGCTCAGGGAGCTTGTTGCCCAGACTACGGGCATTGGTACTCATTACCCTCCATTTCCTGATGGCCTTACTCCTTTTTGCCCCATCCCTGTCCTTCTTGCCTTTGTCACTTTCTCCATTTACCCCTGTCCTTCTCCTTATTGACACCTCTATGTTGTTGTTTGCCGCACTTACTACCGTGATTTTTTTGGGGGCCTAGGATTTCCCTGCTCCTTTCCAGTGCCTCCCCCCTTGGCTAGTTTAAATGCTTGCCAATGAAGCATTTAAACCTATCACCTATGATCCTGGTTCCCCTCCTGGACAGATGCAGCCCATCATGCCAGTATAGGCTTGCATCACTCCAGGTGAACCCCCAGTCCCCAGTGAAGCCAATACCTGAGCTCCACACCAGTTTTTCAACCACTGATTGAATCCCATGGTGTGGAACACCTAACCTCTCCTATGCCATAGATGGGCAGCACCTCTGAGAAGGTTACCATGCATGCTACTTGTCTAAGGCCCTCCCAATTCCACAAACTCTTCCTGCACTTCTCTAATCCCTTTCTTAGCCAGGTCATTTGTCCCTAGGTGGACAATGACATCCAGCTCCTCCCTGTGCAGCTGCTCCGCAATCCTGAGGATTTTCTCCTGTCCCTCCAAGCCATGGCACCAAGCAGGCTTACCTCCCTCTCCCTTCCTCCCCAGTTCTACCTTCCTAACAATGGAGTCCCCACCAGGGTTGTTTCCTTCCCTGCGGGGTCCCCTGCCACCTCCTGTGGGTCTCCTTGTGGAGGTTCCCAGCATCCTCCTTGGTCTCCACTGTGGGTGCCTCATAGAGGAACCACACTTTGCCAGAATGGCATAGAATTGTGGAGAGGTACAGCTGGAGGGATGTGCTTCTGTTCCACCACCCTCACCCTCCCTTAGCCCACTGTGGTCCAACTGCTCCTCTTTCTTGGCAACCTCTGAGGCAATGGCAGTGGCACTGGTGGTCCCTGGATGGAAGAGGAGGTTCCACAAATCCTGGCCAACTCAGCCTGGAGATGATCAACCTCCTCCCTCAGCCCAGAGAAGTGCCTGTAGATGGGACAATACCACATCCTCCAGAATGTCTCCCAGAAGACTGCTGCTCCACAGCCACTGCACTGCACCACTCCAATCATGTCTTATTTCTGGCCCCTTAACTGTTTGCAATCCTTACTCTTTCCTCTGTTTTTTTTTCTCTTTCTCCTTACTTTCTGCCTGTGTGCCCTTTAAGCTCCTGATAGTCCTGTTCTGAGACAAGAATATCCTATATTTCTTAGTAGACCCCTTACTTGCTCAGAGGCAGACCTCCAGCAGCTAGAGGGGGCCAGATAGCTACTCTTGCCCTTCTAGGAAGGTGGGTCTTTGGTGGCTCTGTGATCACTCACTTCCTGCTCCCAAACAGGAAGTTCCTGTTGTCAGTCAAATCCTGTGCAATATAGTCCCAGTAGAGAAGTCCAGTCACACAGCAGTCCTTTCTCCTGGTGTCTTCTGCCAAGCTATATAATTGCTGAATCAAGCCCCAAATAAACAGAAAGTTGAAATATACCATCCCACCAGCACTGGTTACTTGGAGGGTTCTTTATTTTAATAAAATACAGTTAAAGGGTGGCTAACATAATGGGGACCCCAAGTACATGGTGTCTAAAGTAACCAAGACCATAAAAAACATTCCAAAATGCAAACTCTGAAAAAAAATAAAACACAGATAATTGCTGAATCAAGCCCCAAACAAACAGAAAGCTGAAACACACCATCCCACCAACACAGTTTACATGAAGGGTTCTTTATTTTAATAAAATACACTGTATGGGTGGCTAACATAATGGGGACCCCAAGCACATGATGCTGAAAGTACGAAGACCAGAGATACTGACAAAAAGCAACAAATCTGCCTAAAACACATTTAGTAATAACACATAACTCATCTGTAGGTTACATTTCTCATGCAATACAATTTCTGTAACATTTTTGTTAGAAAACCACTTCAAATAGGGACTACAACTGTGCGATTGGTACAAGAACAAGGAGGCCCAAACTTCAGCCAAATCACACAGCCTTAAAAATAATGTGAAAAAAATAATTGACTAAGAACAAAATCACTTCTGTGAACACAATTGTTTTTTGTTATGGCTGCATTTGGAAAACAGACAGACACACACACACACACACACACACACACACACACACACACACACACCTGGGTGCTTGGCCTTTGGGGCCCATTAAAACTGTACAACCCAATCCCCATCAAAAAACAACTTAACTTGCCCAAAACAAATGTGCCACTGATTAAAACTGCTGTATAATGCTAGACTGCATTTGTGCAACACAGCTACCCATTGGACGTTTGTAAAAAAGAAAGGAGCCAGAATCACATAATGTTGGGGGTCTCCATTACCTAAACTGTGCCCTTCTCCAATAACCCAATACCTCCAAGCCTCATTTCACAAGAAAATATATATATTAAAATGTTCACATTTGTACTGCACAGTAAGTGCACTGAAACATTTTGTTCCACCAATCTTACAGCATGATACACACAGCAATACTGAGAATGAGCCCCATTTGGTGGTGAACACACAGAGACTACAATTCATTTGTAGTCCCCAAACACTGCATCAGGGCTCTAATGCTTATTAAAATCATCAAATCACTATACTATTTGCTAGAATAAGCCCCCCAAAATATGTACAGATGTACACTGTACTCTAAGCAACGTCCCATTTGTACAAGCCTTTCTGCAGCTGTATTCTTAGACCTGAAAGTAACAATGGCCTACCTGGGCTCCATGTGTCTGCTCACGTAACTGACATGCTGCTGGCTGGACACTGGGATTGTTCTGCGAGCTGGCAAGAGCAGGATTTGGACTGTGATGCAAATTCTTGTGTTTTTAAGCACTTTGAGAGCCTTCCCCGCTCTTGATGCACATAAATGCACTAACATGATTATTGGGGGTGGGGAGGGGCACCAGGGTCGGAGTGAACAAACATCCAAGACTTCTGGACACCAGGAGACCATGGGGACAAAGGTCAGACACAGTGCTCCTGCAGTATAGAATTTTCCAGTGAAACTTAGTGCTGTGTCTTTTACAGAAGCTCCCTGATCAAAACACAATGTAATTTCTGGATGATTTATTAATATAAGTACATTTTAGGGGCAAAGGATGAATGTAACCACTGGAGACATGAGTGATTACTTTAGCTACCACAGTTACTCTGCTGTGTAAGAGCTATACAGGCACATTGAACATTAACTAAATGGTCTGAAAACAAAGTCTGGACACAGGACAATAAGTCAATCAGTTTATTGTGGTAAAGAGCATTTTTTTATTAAAATAATGAATACTGTTTACAGTGTGTGCCACAATGTCACAAATTAGGCACAAAAAATGACAGCTTTTATCACAAATCTTGTTTCTTTCTTGAGAAAATTAACAACTGGCAGCATTCATATTATGTAATTTATCTCTCCACATCACATATTGTTCTACAGCATAGTCATTCACTGGGCACAGGTTTTTCATAGTTTATAGATGGCATGTACATTTTGGGACACCATTGGTAACCCCTTTTCATGGAGTCACCCATACAGGCTTTTTGGGAGCCCACCTCATGAACACTATTGTTTTGTTAATCGGTTCCGAAAGGTGATTCCGCACAATGACCATGAAATCACCTTTTGGGACTGAATAATGAAATGACGGTATCTGAGTTCATGAGGTGGGGTCCCAAGAACCCCATGTTGAAAATTTGAAGCCAAAAGTAAAAAAAAATGGCCATGATATCCACCTAAGTTGAAACCCCCCACATTGATGCCATTATACAGCTTGCCATTATTTTCTTCAGTTCATGGTTGGCTTTGAAGAGTGCAGACGTGTTCCCGCTCCACCAAAGATCACTGTGCTGGGCTCCGAAGGTAAGAATGGGGTGAGGGGGGTGTGGGGAGATGGGGTGCACAGAGGAAAGGTGCAGGTTGGAAGAGGGGGGCATCGTAGACAACAAGGGACCATTTTCTGCTTTACAGGTTAAAAAAAATGGGAATATCACAGGAAGGACATTTTTGCACACTGAGGTGGGCTCCCAGTGTGCCACATCTGTTTTTTTGGGGACAGGAGCCAACTGGGATTGGGCAACCCATTTGCTAAGAAAATGTCTTTGTGTTTGGGGGGGGCATGATGCTGAGGGGGATTGAGCACCCCCTCGGCAAACAAATAAACCTTGTGGGACTTTATGCTTATGAGGATTGGGCTCCTCCATCAGCAAATGAACTGGGGAGGGGGCAGGCCAACAGAGGGATTGGGCACCCCCATCAGCAAATGAACTTGGGAGAGGGAATGCCGACAGGGGGATTTGGCAGCCCTGAAGTCAGCTTGCTGGGGATTGTGAGTGGCAGATGGCCGACAGTCACCTCCATGTTTACTGAAATGTTACACCAGGCAAGGGATGTCCTGCAAAGACGAGTCAGTCCCTCATTGCAGTGATGAAATTATTTCATGTTGGTGGCATGCTTTTGCAGTGCTGTCATAAACAGCCTGCTATTTCATTCATGCCACAGTGCCCAGCCTGAAAAATCAGTGGCGCCATTGACCACAACACGATCGCACTTCCAAAACCTGCTACTCCACCAAGCTACCACAATATGTTGTTTGCGCTGCAAGCACAAGACAACATAAAAAGACATTAATGGCACTTACCTTGTTTCTTCAGTTCTAGATTTTGCTTCAAAGAAGACATCATTTTCAGTGAGAATGGATCAATTGTAAAGGACCCTCTGTAAGTTAGTGAAGGTGTTTGGGATGAGTGGTGTGGTGAGTGCTGAGTGGGAGGGTTGGGGGTCAGTGGGTTAGTGTTCAATGAGATAACAGTCTATTCTTTTCAGGCTAAAAAAATAGATGTTCAAGGGACAGTTTTCTCCCAGGTCGATGGAGTGTTTGGCAGCACTTGAGGGTGAGCCACCTGATGTTGCCAGCTAAGGAAGGAAGGTGGTCAAACAATAGAGAAAGGGAGGGGGCTGTCACTACAGCAGTACCAAGGTGAGCACCTTGGTCCACTACTTATTCAGAAGGGGGTTATCTCTAGCTGACACAGGGGTGGGCACCAGGGGTGGGTACCCAAGTGTCAAATTTTACAAATGTGTAATGGCCAGTTGCACTGGACACCCATCGTCATTTTTAGTTTTTTAAAATGTGTGACAGGAGTGAGAGTAATACCATGGTGAGACTGGGCACCCAATGTCTAGAAATTGAAACAGCAGCAAAAAGGTGTTTGGGAGGGGGTTATACATTAGCAGTCTGAGTGAAAGTGATTTCTTTCACACTGCTTTTATCAGCCGGCTGACAAAAGTAGAGTGAAGGAAATGACATTTAATTCAATTGCTTTTCATTTCTCTCAAATTGTTCTTACCTGGCAGTTAATGAGAGCAGTTTGAAGGAAATCACTTTCACTTAAACTTTTAACATAAAAATCCAGCTTTCTTTAAAACTATGTTTTTTTTAAACTGAGCATTCTCAGAGAATGGCATAGTATTTTTATATGTTAAAATCTTCAAGCTTGGGAAAGCACATACCTTGGACCAGTCTGTATCAAATCTGTAAGTTTCAGGTTTAAAAAAATATTTTTTAGTCACAGGTGAGCCGAAAAAGTTTAATTTCTGTGAATTCTAGTGTTTTTGCACATCTGTATTTTTGCCCTCCCCCTCCCGATATTTGCGTCAATGATTTTGTGTTGAGATTCTTTGTCTTTGTATATATATCTATATCTATATCTATATCTATATCTATTATAGTGGCACGGTAGTGCCACTATAGTTAGGGTTGAGGAGCCATTTACATGTTAAACCCAAAATTTTGCACCTTAATAACTTTGCAACTGTTTGACGGATTTGCCTGAAATTTGGAATACATTATCAAAACCCATATACCTTGGGATCTGCCTAGTTTCATACCAGTCGCATATATGGCTGTGGAGTTATTAAGCATGATCTACGCACGCGTTTACGCTTTTCTGGAATTTTACTGTTGCGTGCACAGGTCGCACGGTTTTCATGACTGGTCTGAAATCTTCAGGAACATGCTGCTGGGGTCCCCAGTGTGCTTTTTGAAGATTTCATAAAAAAATATTAAACGGTTCAAAAGTTATTCAAAAAACAAGTTCCCATTATAAGTCAATGGGAAAAGTTAAAAAGTTTGACAGTGTCACAAATGCAGTTTTTACTTTTGCAAATGGACATTTTACTGTCACAAATCCGCCATTTTGTTTTCAGTTGGTGATCAGAAAAATGTTTGGCATTTAAAATTGGAACCCTCTAGCAACCTAATTCTTTTTGTATTCACTTAGCCGGACCCTGAGGATGCTAGCCATGTCTTTATTTTGGGGTAAAACAGCCCAGAAACATGTTTTTAAAATTTCTGGAAAAAGTACTTTCGCAAAGTACTGTCGCACTTGTGACACTGTCGAATGAATTTGTGAAAGCTTTCGCAAACTTCGACAGTACTTTACTAGGCTGTGGGAAAATGACAGCAATTATTTGGCACCCTGCTGCAAAGGAACGGTTTGGTGTTTTGGCCTGAAATTTGGAAGGAATACAGCTGACATCTCACAGATGTGCCTTTCAGTGTTTTGTTGAAAATATATTACATGGCGGCAAAGTTACGGCACTCCAAATTTGATGCTTTTTCCCATAGGATAACATTACAGCATCTGACGCATTACAGGAATCATTTGGCTCCTTGCTGCAAAATAACGGTTTGGGTCTTTTGGGATGAGATTTGGAGGAAACACAGCCAACATCCCTCAGATGTGCCTTTTTGTGGTTTGGTGAAAAAATTTTACAGGGAGTCAAAGTTATGGCATTTTGAACTTCTCTTTTTTTCCCATAGGATAACATTACGGCATTCGCTGTGCCTTTCAGGGCCCGTATCTCAGAAATGGTGTGAGATACGGACTTTTCGTTGGAAAAATACTTAGCCCCCATGAAATTCATAAATCATATGACTTTCAAAATTTTTTTCTATGTCATACGGTTCCTGAGATATAAGCAATTTAGTATTCCGGCGCCTCATTTTCTGCTCCTAGAGCCATTATTATGCATACATTCTTTGTACTCACTGTCTTTCTTTATGCAGCTTTTGGGGAAAACCCACCTGTGCGCTTACATTACTATTACCGTTACCATTTTTGCTTGTGGTTCCATTCCTGTTTCACTTACCGTTGACGTGTACGCCACCATGTCCGTTACCCTTTGCGCTTTCATTTGCGCTTGCTTTTGTGTTGTTTTTAACATTTCTGTCTACATTACTGTTTCTCTTTCTGTTTTGCTTTGCGTCACCATGCGCAGTACTATTTGCGTTTGCGGGCACAATGTTACTATGTGACAAGACATTATATGGTGGGAGTGCGGGGCCCTTTGGGCCCCATGCTCCCACCACCACATTACATTCACTATTTGTTGTTATCATTCTCAAAAAGAAGGGAAATTAGAGGCAAAAAACTCCATTTAATGCATTAGTTAGGATTGTTCCACACCGGCAAAAGTGAGGAAATTCAGTGTTAGGGTTGAAAGCCCCCCTTGGCCCCCCCTGCCCACACCCCCAACTGGCATCAGGGTACACATTAGGGTTGCCGGTCCTAACTCTCACCCCATTCTCCTACAACTCTGCTTCTTACACATGTGATGGGGTGAGGAGTTATGGCCGACAACCATAATGTACACCTCAATGCTGGTTGGGGGGTGTGAAGCTGAGGCAGCAACTCTGAGGCCTCACGTTGTGTGGGTGCTGTGTGCATTAATGAGTTTTACCTCTTATATATTGTGGTAGCACAGTAGTGCTACCATACATAGAAATAGTGGATGGCGACCATCACAACAATGCTGTGTTTCCATCGGGGAGTTGATGATGTCATAGAGACCTCACGAGTGAAGCTCGAGAGGTCTCTGACATCATCAACTCCCAAGATGGAAACACAGACTTCGTTGTGGATGGGCGACCATCCACTGTTTTTTAAAATATATGGTTCCCCAAAATAGATACAAGGTTCATACCTTGTTCATGCTTCTGCACTCCTCCTCCTTGCTCAAGTCCCTTTCCCTAAGATAATGGTCTTCCTCCTCACTGCAGTTACGCGCTCATGTTTGGTCACGTCCTCGCTTCTTGCAATAGTCCCACTCTGCTTTTACTGAAACTGTGCCATTTTGTTAACAAAAAACAAAAACAGAGAGCAAATTGATATTTTTGACAGACTGACCTGATTATGGTAGTTTGTGTCCACACTGTCTGCTCCCCAGACCACTCGCTAAATGAGTCTGCCATTTTTGTATGTATTTTCTGAATCTCTGCCTGTTTCCACCAAGCAGGTAGGAGCTCAAGGGGGAACTGCTGTTGTACTATCAATGTGACATCACAGCGATAGTACAACAACTTTTTGACCTTTGAACTGTCCTACAACAAGATTTGGAAAACCTTTGTTTTCCATACAAAATAAGCCCTAACCATATACTATAGTTAGGGTTGAATGACACTTTTAAAGTTAAAGGGTGAAACTTTGCACCTTAATAACTTTGCCACCATTCAACGGATTTGCCTGAAATTTGGTATGTATGATTGGGCATGGTAGATCTTGGGTCTTCCAACTT
Source organism: Neoceratodus forsteri (assembly GCA_016271365.2). Taxonomy (NCBI): domain Eukaryota; kingdom Metazoa; phylum Chordata; order Ceratodontiformes; family Ceratodontidae; genus Neoceratodus; species Neoceratodus forsteri. The sequence goes on along the minus strand of CM057449.1, from coordinate 941,630,482 downwards.
TTGTACCGGTCGGATATATGGCTGTGGAGTTATTAAGTGACATCCGAATGCGCAATTATGCTTTTTTGTGCATTCTTTGCTCATGCCTACAGGTTGCACGGTTTGCACGACTGGTCCAAAAACTTCAAGGAACATGTGGCAGGGGTCCCTGATGTGCCTTTTGAAGATTTTGTGAAAAAATATTAAATGGTTCAAAAGTTATTCAAAAAACAAATTCCCACTATAAGTCAATGGGAAAAGTTAACAAAAAGTTCAGCACTTCCGCAAATGCACTTCTTAGTGTTTCAAATGGCCCTAGTAGTGTTGCAAAGCCACCATTTTGTTTTCAGTTACTGATCAGAAAAATGCTTGGCATTTAAAATTGGGACCTTCTAGGAACACAATTATTTTTGTGTTCACCCAGTCAGACCCTCAGGATGCTAGCCATGTCTTTATTTGGGGGTTAAACACCCCAGAAATATGTTTTTCAAATTTCTGGAAAAAGTAGTGTCACAAAGTAGTGTCACACCTGCGACACTTTCACAAATTTTTGCAAAAGTTTTCGCAAATTGCGACACTACTTTTCCAGGCTATGGCCAAAATGAGAGGAATTCTTTGCCACCCTGCTGCAAAAGAACTGTTTTATCTTTTGGGCTGAAATTTGGAGGGAAGGCAGCCAACATCTCACAGATGTTTCTTTTCATGGTTTAGTGACAAAATATTGTACAGATGCCAAGTTACAGTACTCCAAAGTTGAAGTTTTTTCCCATAAACTAACATGGTGGCATACGCCGCAACTTTTGGGGCTCATGTCTCGAAAATGGTGTGAGATACAGAATTTTCATCATGACATGACAATGCATAGCCATATGGGCTATGTATTCAACAAAAACCTAGCCCGGAAACTCATGAATCATGTGAAATTAAAATGTTTTTTTCTACGGCATACGGTTGCTGAAATATCAGCAATTTAGTATTCCAACAGCTCATTTTCTGCTCTGAGGCCCATTATTATGCATACATTCTTTCTACATACTGTGTTTCTCTATGCAGCTGTTGGTCAAATACAGGGTGTGGACTTCCATTACTGTTACAGTTACTGTTCCTACTTGTGTTTCCGTACCCGTTTGCGTTACCATGTGGCATGCATTACTCTTTGCATTCACGTTTGCGTATGCACTTGCATTTGCGTTTCCGTTTCTGTTTACTTTGCCATTATTTCTGCTATTAACATTATTATTTGTGTTTCCAATTGCTGTACTGTCACCATGTGCATCATGGTTTGTGTTTTCTTACGCTTTTGTGATTGCGTTTGCGTTTCTGTTTTCTTTGGAGTTATTGTTTCTGTTGCCATTACCATTAACATTTACAATTGCAGTACCATCACCATGCACATTACAGTTTGCATTTCCGTACGCACTTGTATTTGCATTTCTGTTTCCTTTGGCGTTATTATTGCTGTTATCGTTACCATTTGCGTTTTCAATTGCAGTAACATAACCATGCTTGTAACACTTTGCATTTCTGCATGTGCTTGTGTTCGCATTTCCGTTTCAGTTTCCTTTGGTATTATTTTACTTGTTACCATTGCCATTTGCATTTCCAGTTTTGGTACCATGACCGTGCACATTACGTTTGTGTTTCCATATGCATTTGTATTTGTCTTTCCATTTCTGTTTCCTTTGGCATTATTTTTGCTGTTACCATTACCATTTGTGTTTTCAATTGTGGTACCATGACCGTGCGTGTTATGCTTTCCGTTTCCATATATGCTTCTGTTCATCTTTCTGTTTCTGTTCCCTTTGGCATAATTTTTGCTGTAATACTTAACATTTGCATTTACAATAGTGGTACCATGACCATGCGCTTTACCAGTTGCATTTACGTACGTGCTTGCATCTCCGTTTGCATCACTGTTCACTTTGCCGTCACTTTGCACTTGCATTTCTATTAATGTTTGAGTTACCTTTTATGTTTGTGTCACCATGTGTGTAACCATTAGTTTTTTGTGTTTGTGTTGCAGTTGCCATTACTATGTCACTACACATCACGTGGTGGAAGCGCGTGGCCCAAAGTGCCCGCACTCCCACCACCATATTTTATTCACTATTTATAGTCCTCATTCTCAAAAAGAAGGGAAATTCATGGCAAAAAAATCCATTTAATGCATCAGTTAGGGTTGTTTCACTGTTAAAAAAGAAAGAAAATTCAGTGTTAGGGTTTGAAGCCCCTTGCACTAGCCCATCCCCAACCAGCATCGGGGTGTGTGTTGGGCTCTTTGAGTCCTAACTCATCCCAGTCTCCTATACCTAAGCTTTTTTACACATGTGATGGGGTAGAGTTAGGGCCAATGAGCCCAATGCACACCAGGATGCTGGTTTGGGGGCAGGCTGGGGGTGCAAGGGGGCTTTTCAACCCTAACACCAAATTTCCTTACTTTTGTCACTGTGGAACAACCCTAACTGATGCATTAAACAGAGTTTTTTGCCCTGAATATATATATATTAGAGGCAAAAGTCTGTTAGATCGATCGACCCCAACACACACCCCAATGCCGGTTGGGGGTGAGTTGGGGTCCAAGGGCCAACCCCAACCCCGAATATCCTAGCTTTTTTTGCTGTGGAGCAACCCTAACTGATGCATTAAACAGAGTTTTTTGCCTCTGATTTCCCTTCCTTTTGAGAATGAGGATGATAAATAATGAAAGGAATGCAGTGGCAGCAGCGAAGGGCGCTTTGGGCCCCACACTCCCTCCACATGATGTCTTGTTACACAGTAACAGGAATTGCAAAGCAAACGCAAGCAGCAACAGTAATTCACATGGCAAAGCAAACGTAAATGGAAACGCAAACGTTAATAGAAACACAAGCGTAAAGTGAAGCCGAAACAAACAGTTACATAAACGGAGACATCAAACAGAAGTGCATACAGAACACAACTGGTAACACACACATTCACAGTACCACAATTGTAAACGCAAATGGTAACAGTAACACCAACAATAATACCCATGTAAACAGAAGCATGAGCAGCCGGCCCATCGGCGTGGTGGTAGGATTTCCGCTGCGGCGCTGGTGACCGGGTTGAAGGGAACAGATCCGAATTAGTCGGAGCCGGCCGGGGGGAGTAGGATTGAGCATCCGCTGGGCAGCTCTCCTTCTCCAGGGGAGGGTGTGGGTAGCGCTCGGAGCACTGGGGACTCCTGGCGGAGGCCGGGAGTTCTCACGCAGCCGATGCTTGACGTGGAGGGGGAGGATGTGGGGCAGACACTGGCGTCATTGCATGTTCCCACCTCCTCTGGGCAGAAAATCAGAAAAAAGAAGGCGGGCGGGACCACTGTTGGATGAAGCCCTCCCCGGAGATCCTCTCATCGCCACCACCGCTGCGGGACCCCAACCAGTCACAGTTCCTGGGTCATGAAGGTGGCCTGCAGCCCCACCCTCCGGGGGGTAAGCTGGGGGTGACCGAGGGTCCTCTGCAGCTATAGGCAGTGGTAGAGGTCTCCGGGGGCCGTGACCAGGGCCGAGGAGGTAGACGGTGGTCCAGCCAAGGATAAAGAGGTAAAATAAAATAAAAAAAAAGAAACGCAAGCACGTACGAAAACACAAACCATAACGCACACAATCACGGAACCACAGTTGTAAATACAAATGGTTATGGTAACAGAAACAATAAAGCCAATAAAAACAGAAACACAAGCGCATACGAAAATGCAAACTGTTACACATAAGGTCATGGTACCGCAATAGTAAACGTAAATGGTAACAGTAACAGCAACAGTAAAGACAACAGACACAGAAATGCAAGCGCATATGAAAATGCAAACCGTTATGCACACAGTGGCATACACAGGAATGGTGATTCGAATGGTAACAGAAGCGCAACTGGAAACGCTAGCTGTCACAGTAACAAAAGGGTACACCCTTCTTTTCTTCAAAAATTGCATTGAAAAAACAAATTGAAAACAAAGAATGTATGCATTATAATTCTGCTTCAGAGCAGAAAAGTACGACTTGGAATACTAATTTGCTTATATCTCAGGAACCGTATGATGTAGGAAAAAAATTAAAAATTTTTATGAATTATTACTTTCCTGGCTAGTTTTTTGCTTAGCCCCCAGATTAGGGGGCTAAGCATTTTTTTGACAAAAAGTCCATATCTAGCACCATATCTGAGATACGGGCCCTGAAAGACACGACGGATGCCATAATGTTATCCTATGGGACAAATTGTCAACTTCGGAGTGCTGTCACTTTGCCACCCTGTAATATTTTTTCTCCAAACCACCAAAAGGCACATTTGTAGAATGTTGGCTTTCTTCCCTCCAAATTTCAGCCCAAAAGACCAAACCATTATTTTCCAGCAGAGCGGCAAATAATTCCTGTAATATGGCGGACGCCGTAAGGTTATCCTACAGGAAAAAGCGCCAAATTCGTAGTATTGTGCCCTGTAATATTTTTTGACCAATCCACTAAAATGCACATATGTGAGATGTTGCCTTTCCTCCCTCCAAATTTCAAGTAAAAAGACCAAACTGTTTCTGAGATATTCAATGTCAAAGATTGGCAAAATGTCCCTATCTATTCCATTATGAGAAATCTGGCCATCTTGTCCCTATTTTGTGATCAAAGATCACGATCAAAGAATCTCACGATCAAAGAATTTGTAGCCTCACAATCAAAGAATTTGCAGGCTCATGAACAAAGAATAAAAAATTAAATAATTCAAAAAATAGAAGCAATTGCAGCAAACCACCACCATGGTTCAACAGAACGAAGCCCCCTGAGTGAAACCCACCCTCATTTGACTTCCTAGGACACCACTGGGCTAAGAAAATTGAATTTTAAATTGGGCCATCTTGTCCCTCGCTCCTCGCTCGCGATGCAAGATCGCGGTCAAAGAATCTCACAATCAAAAAATTTGCAGCCTCACGATCAAAGAATTTGCAAGCTCATGAACAAAGAATAACAAATTTAATAAATCAAAAAACTGGAGGAATTGCATTAAACCACCACCATGGTTTGACAAAATGAAGCCCCCTGAGTAAAACCCACCCTCATTTGACTTCCTAGGGCACCCATAGGCTGAGAAAAATGATTTTTAAATTTGGCCATCTCGTCCATCGCTCACGATGCAAGATCATGATCAAAGAATCTCATGATCATAGAATTTACAGCCTCATGATCAAACAATTTGCAGGCTCATGATCAAAGAATAAAAAAAGTGTGAAACACGATTTATTCACCGATTTGAACAGACCCTCCTGAGCAAAACAAGCCCTCATTTGTGTCCCTAGCTCACCCCTGAGCTGAGATATTAGTGTTTTAGGTCACGATGCAAGATCACAATCAAAGAATCTCACGATCAAAGAATTTGCAGGCTTGCGATCAAAGATCATTAGCGAGCTGCAAATTAAGATTTTAAAAGCTTATAACTCTATTTTTTGACCGATTTCAATGGAACCAAAGCCATGGCTTGATAGATCAGGGTCCCCTGAGTAAAACCCATCAAAGTTTTACTTCAGAAGTGACCCCTGAGTCAAGATATTTGTGTTTGTGTGATTGGAAAACTGAAAACAAGATGGCGTACCTCACGATCAAAGAATTTTGAAAATTCCTTGGGAATAAAGATTCTTGAACTGTGAGGCTACAAATTCTTTGATCACCAGGTGAGACCAGATGGCCAGAACCCCCATTCTTTGATCGCAAGATATACATATAAATTTCCCATTGACTTATAATGGGAACTTAAAAGTGCCATAACTTTTGAATACCTTAATATTGTTTCACCAAACAAAATGCAGCATGTTCAGCCACCAAAGCTCTTTCAAACAAGCTATCCTGCAAAGCAGCACACCACACGAAGGCTGTGCAGGACCACATTAAGAATGCCAAAAGGTGTCTTCAAAAATGGATAATTTTGCATTATTCAGTACTTTTGTACACGAATACCAGCACTCTGACACAAACACAATTTGGCAAATCAAGAGATCTAGTGCACCCCAACGCGTGTACCAAATTTCAGGCAAATCCATTGAATGGGGCCAAAGTTATTAATCTCCAAACTTTTGACTTTAGTATGTAAGTGGACGCTCAACCCTAACTATAGTGGCGCGACTGTGCCACTATAATATATATATATATATATATTATGGTAGCATGGTAGTGCTACCATAGTTAGGGTTGAGGAGCCATTTCCATGTTAAACCCAAAATTTTGCACCTTAATAACTTTGCAACTGTTAGATGGATTCACCTGAAGTTTGGAATGTATGATCAAGACCCATAGGCCTTGGGATCTGCCAAGTTTTGTACTGATCGGATATACAGTTGTGGAGTTATTAAGTGTGATCTGTGCGCGCGTTTACGCTTTTCTGGAATTCTGTGGTCACACTACAGGTCGTCACGGTTTGTGTGACCGCCCAAAATCTTCAGGGAATGTGCAGCCGGGTCCCGATGTGTCTTTCAAGATTTCGTGAAAAATATTAAGCAGTTCAAAAGTTATTCAAAAACAGTTTCCATTATAAGTCAATGGGAAAGTTAACAAAAGTTCAACACTTTCCAAATGCATTTTACTTTCTAAATGGGCCTGTTACTTTCGCAAATCGGCCATTTTGTTTTCAGTTGGTGATCAGAAAAATGGTTGGCATTTAAATTTGGGACCCTCTAGCAACCTAATTTTTTTGTATTCACCTAGTCGGGCCCTGAGGATGCTTGCCATATCTTTATTTTGTGGTAAAACACCCCAGAAATATGTTTTTCAAATTTCTGGAAAAAGTACTTTTGCAAATTACTTTCGTGCTCACGAAAGTGTCGCAAAATTTTGCGAAAGCTTTCGCAAATTGCGACAGTAGTTTTCTAGTCTGTGGGAAAATGACAGCAATTCTTTGGCACTGCGCTGCAAAAGAACCGTTGGGAGTTTTGAGCTGAAATTTGGAGGGAACGAGCCGACATCTCACAGATGTGCCTTTCAGTGTTATATTGAAAAAATATTACATGGCAGCAAAGTTACAGCACTCCAAATTTGACAGTTTTTCCCATAGGATAACATTACGGCGCCCGACGTATTACAGAATTCCTTTGGCACCCTGCTGCAAAATAACGGTTTGGTCTTTTTTCCTGCAATTTGGAGGGAAGACAGCCAACGGCCCACAGATGTGCCTTTCAGTAGTTTGGTGAAAAAATATCACACGCCGGCAAAGTTACGGCACTCCAAAGTTGACATTTTTTCCCATAGGATAACATTACGGCGCCCAACGCGTAACAGAAATCCTTTGGATTCCTGCTGCAAAATAACGGTTTGGTCTTTTTTCCTGAAATTTTGAGGGAAGACAGCCAACAGCCCACAGATGTGCCTTTCAGTGGTTTGGTGAAGAAACATTACAGGGAGGCAAAGTTATGGCACTCTGAACTTTTCTTTTTTTCCCATAGGATAACATTACGGCGTTTGCCACACTTTCAGGGCCCGTATCTCAGAAACAGTGCGAGATACAGACTTTTCGTCGGAAAATTTCTTAGTCCCCATGGGGCTAGATTCAAATTAGCCAGGACAGTTGTAAATAATATGACTTTTAAATTTTTTTTCTACATCATACGGTTCCTGAGATATAATGTATTTAGTATTCCAAGATCTCATTTTCTCCGATACTCATTATTTTGCATACATTATTTGTACTCACTGTCTTTCTCAATGCAGGTTTTGGGGAAAACCAGCCTGTGCACTTACATTACTGTTACTGTTGCCCTTTCCGCTTGCAGTTCTGTACCCGTTTCACTTACCATTGACGTCTGCGCCACCATGTGCGTTATCCTTTGCGTTTTCATTTGCGCTTGCGTTTCTGTTATTTTTTGCCATTTTCTGTCTACAGTACTGTTTATCTTTCTGTTTCACTTTACATCACCATGCCCATTGACATTTCTGTTTGGAGGCACCATGTTACTATGGGACAACACATCACGTGGCAGACCATTCCCGTCTACGCCACCATGTGCGTTACCCTTTCTGTTCTCATTCGTGCTTGTGTTGCCATGTGCACCACTGTTAGCATTTCTGTTTGCGTTGCTGTCCCTGTTAGTATGCCACAAGACATCATGTGGCGGGAGAGCGGGCCTTAACATCAAGATTATGGTGGGAGCGCTGGGCCCAGAGGGCACCGTGTTCCCACTGCTGCATTACATTCACTATTTCTTGTTATCATTCTCAAAAAGAAGGGAAATTAGAGGCAAAAACTCAGTTTAATGCATTAGTTAGAGTTGTTCCACAGCGTAAAAAGTGAGAAATTTGCTGTTAGGGTTGAAAACCCTTGCACCCCCACCCACCCCCCAACCGGCATTGTGGTGTGCATTGGGATCATGAGTCCTAACTCTCACCCCATTCTCCTATACTTCTGCCACTTTCACAGGTCATGGGGTGAGTTGAGCTGATGATCCAATGCCACACCCCAATGCCACCACGCGCATCATCCTTTATGCTTATCATGCGCTATGCTTTCTGTTACTTTTTGCCATTTGTGTGTACCTACACTGTTTCTCTTCTGTTTCACTTTGCGCTCACCATGCCCATTGACATTTCCATTTACAGGCACCATGTTACTATGTGACCAGACATCACGTGGCACACCGTTCCCGTCTACGCCACCATGTGCGTTACCCTTTCTGTTATCATTTGCGCTTGTGTTGCCATGTGTGCCACTGTTAGCATTTCTGTTTGCATTGCTGCTCCTATTACTATGCCACAAGACAACATGTGGTGGGAGTGCGGGGCCCAAAGGGCCCGCATCTCACCACATTACATTCACTATTTCTCAATATCATTCTCAAAAATGGAAATTAGAGGCAAAAACTCCGCTTAACGATTAGTTAGGGTTGTTCCAGCGACAAAAGTGAGAAATTAGCTGTGAGGTTGAAAACCCTAACTCTGAATTCACCCCCACCACACACACACACAGACACACACACATTCAAGTATGGGGAGGACCAAGTCAACACAACCAATGACAGACATCCAGCAGCAGGTGACAGAAATAACAAACAATTGTCTAAATGTACTACGAGACATCCCCACCCACCTGACCAGGTACTGCATGCTCAGTGGAGATCAACAGCAAAACTGAGGCCATGTACACCAAACGTACACATCCCTGATTGCAGCTGCACACAACGTACCACACTTAGTAGTTGCATGGCCTTACCTACCGATGCCCCACACCACACCACACCACTTGTGGTGGGCCACCTGAGCAATAGACAGGTATAATATCTCTGATTTAACAAGGGTTTGAGAAATGCAGCTTTCTAATTGACTGTAAACATTGTAACAGCCTTATGTTTAGTTTTTATTAACATACATGTAGAGCCTAACCATATGATGAACATGGTTTAATGTTTAAAAAACAGTTTTATTATGATAGCAATAAGCTACTCACAGGTATTATGTTAATGGTCAGTTTATCACTGTCTAGCGACATGTGGCACTCGGATATGCCTCATTCAACATTAAACCCCTACAGGGTGATTAACAGATCATTTAACATAACTGTTGATCATGCCTTATAGCTTAATTGTCTTTTTGAGTAGATACTCTCCCTCTGCTAGGCACTGCAGCAGCTTTGTAACACAGTGTCCCACCCAGTTACACCATACACTGTCTAGTTGCTGGAGAATGGCTGTGAATATGAACTCATGGAGATGAACAGTGTAACTTGATCATTACAGTCATCGAAACCCTAGTGTGATTATAACTGACAGACTCAGTGATAGAGGATAACCCCTGCTGTCCTAGTACATTTACCCCATTATGAGTTAAATCGATACTAAAAGACATTCTGTTTATATCTACGCCATACCTACTTGATTCCTGTTGTAGCAGAATTAACATAGTTATCACTTTGATAGCATCAGTGACAGAAGTGTGGCAAACCCAAACAGTAGGCATACAGCCTGAGTATGAAACTACTGTTAAAAAAATCACACTGTATCCATAAGTGGCATAGATCACTCATTGCAACAATAGCAAATGTATTACTATTTGAAGAAGTTAGTCATCACAGATGCAATGAGATTGTCTTTATCAGGTACAACATACTCAGTAAGTGCTTACAGGAAAATCTATCCTATATACACGTCCGATACAGGTACATCATTGTTGGCTCAGTAGTGCTATGATATTTAGAAGTTGCTTGGCCTGATCCATGCAATTACAATCTTTCTTACAAAGAATACTTACTGCATCTTTAATATTGAAACACACTGAAGATCTATGTATGTACATCAGCAGTACACCTTCATCAGTAAGAATGCATGTGATACTGGCAGTACCAATTTCACAGCGTTGAACAGGCAATGCTTTTCCATACGTTTACATCAGCCTCTCTATGTTGAGTAAACCATTGCAGTAAATGTACTACTATGTAAATCACCTACTAAATGTATCACTACTTTTATCTTGAGCATGCTAGTGTCCTGTAGTTAATTTATGTGCTTCTCTTAATTAATGTATACTCAGTAGTGTTAAAACCTTTCTACAACTGTCATCATGCACCTTCAGCATTTATATTGAATAACGGCACAGTACCAGTTGTGGTATGGTGTGGGGCATCGGTAGGTAAGGCCATGCAACTACTAAGTGTGGTACATTGTGCACAGCTGCAATCAGGGATGTGTACGTTTGGTGTACATGGCCTCAGTTTTGCTGTTGATCTCCACTGAGCATGCAGTACCTGGTCAGGTGGGTGGGGATGTCTCGTAGTACATTTAGACAATTGTTTGTTATTTCTGTCACCTGCTGCTGGATGTCTGTCATTGGTTGTGTTGACTTGGTCCTCCCCCATACTTGAATGTGTGTGTGTGTGTGTGTGTGTGTGTGGTGCTGGGGGGGGGTGGATTCCGAGTTAGGGTTTTCAACCCTAACAGCGAATTTCCTCACTTTTGTCGCTGTGGAACAACCCTAACTAATGCATTAAAAGGAGTTTTTTGCCTCTAATATATATATATATATATATTCTTTGCAAAAAAACTCTGTTAATGCACCAGTTAGGGTACATATTAAAGTGACAAAAGTAGAGAAATGTGGTGTTAGGGTTTCCAACCCTAACATCCACCCCCACTCTCTAAGCAGCAAAAGGAAAACTCATTACCATTCTGGCTATCCTGGCACTTGACAAATAAGGGGTGGGGCCATCCTTGGGGTTCATAACAATAAAGCTCACCCCATTCCATGAGCAAAGAAGCTCAGTTGGGTAACCTGTGAATAAAGTGACTCTTTTTGAGTGAGTCATTATGGGCAAAGTAAAAATAGCTAAGGTGAAATGGTCAGTGTGCTCTTAATTTGAGAACATACATTCCGTAGTTCTTTTGTAGAGTATCTAAGGGTTTGTTGATTGGGACAGTTCTGAGCTGGCCATCTGGTGTGCTGGTTAAAGTCATCACCATTGAGTCGGGTGACCTGGGTTCAGGACTGGCACATATTATTTCTTTTAGTAATAGTTGAGGGTTTTGTCCCTATTCTGATATGCCATACTCCCACCCTACTGACTTTGTTTCCCTTGCATGTAGGTTGCCCCCAACATTCTCCCCCTTCCACCTTCTCTCTCCTGGAGTAACCCCCCTTCTGAGTTTTCCCCTATCCCTCATTATCATGCCCTCTCCGGGGCTGATTATATAAAGTTCGGGGTGGGGTGGGGGTGATGCCCCCCACAAAGGGGGGGTGCAGTGGGCATAGCTCCGCCCACATAAAAGTATATTAGAATCATCCTGTATAACAAAAGTGAGTGAGTGTAGCTGTTTGTGAGGAGCACTATACTGCACATCACCATTTTACTTTTTGGTGATGTGCAGTAGCTGTCTTTCTAGGCACCATTATGCAGGTGCTGCTATGACAAAGAGCTGCTCAGATGTGCTGACTATATGACAAAAAGGTGAGCATTAGGGTTAAGAACCTCAAGGAAGACCCCACCACTGATTTTTCAAGAGTCAGGATAGCCAGAACAATAATCTGTTTTCTTTTTGCTGCTTGGAGAGTGGTGGTGGGGTGTTATGGTTTACATTTCCTTACTTTTGTTGCTTTTATATAAACCCTAACTTGTGCATTAATGCAATTTTTTGCAAAGAACATCCTTACTTTTTGAGATTGTACAGTTATATACGTGAACACATGCATATAGTTGTGGAAGTGCAGGGCCCTGAGGGCCCTGTGCTTCCGTGTCTCCATAGATGCAAACATGCATCTGAGTGCAGGAGCACACAGTCATAACCTGGGCATTTGACTGTATTTCTACACCAAATTTTTAGCATGGCCTTCTTATTTCTCCACCTCATGAATAAGGTAGGTAAACTTTTTCAAATCCCTGCAGAAACATGGTTCCATGCCACTGAAATGTCATTCTGTGTCACAGGTGTGAAAACACATTTTGCCATGGATTTGAAAAATGACAGCCGTTACATTCATGAGGTAGTCTAAAAAATAGCTATGTTGAAAATTTGGAGTCAAAATATTTAAAATTCCCAAAGTTATGAGCGAGCAGAGAAAAACTGCAATGTACAGTCATACGATTGTAATTTTAACAATTTTTCCCCAAATTTCCAGCATAACCTTTTTATTACCCCCACCTCATGAACAATGGTGGTGAAAATTCACAAATCCTGTCTGAAAAGTGATTTTGCCAAGCAACAGCAAAAAATTCCTTTTAAGCCTAATTTACATAATTCCACCACCATTGGACATGGGGGGGCCATAAAGGTCAAGTTGAAAATTTTGGGTCAAAACATGCAAACTTGCCAATGTTATGGATCAAAGTTCAAAACCCCATTGAAATACATTGAACCACACTTTCCTTAGTTTCTCATATTGTACTCGTTGGTTCCAGCAGCAAGACTTGTCTTCAGTTAGAGAGTGGATATATACCATTGGACCTTTTCAGGTGAGTGAGGGTGTAGTGGGGGTGGGTGGTGGTGACTGCTGGGTGGGCGATCAAGGTGGAAGGCGTCACGTTGGCAACGGACAATTTTTTTACAGGTTTAAAACTGAAAAAAATATTGATGGAAAGTTTTCTTTATTACAGGTTAAATTAATAAAAACAATTAGGTGGATGGTGATTGCAGGGTGGGGGTTCCAATAGACACTGGGGAAACATTATATAAAAATGGTCTGGAGAGCCCACAGTCAGGGGGTGGTGATCGGGGGGTTGGGGTCCAACTAGACACTAGGGAAACATTATATAAAACAGGCCAGAGAGTGCACAGTTGGGGAGGGCAGTGATCAGATATGTTGTGTGTGTGATTGTGTGTAGCTGTGTGAGGCACATGCCAAACTGTGGATTTTAATAGGTGGTTGAAATTCTATTTGCTGATATGAAGCCCAGCATATGAAGGCTCAGTTTCCCGCAGATATACCAAGGGCTGCAAGCTTCCTTTTGCTAATGACTTTAGGTCCATATTGGTAAAAGGCATCCACTGCCACTCTTTAGTGTTTTATACAGTTGTTTGGTATATGGGAATCCCAGTGGGTACATACAGCCTGACCTACATTGCATGGTCAGATTTCTGCTTCTGAAGTGGCAACTTTCATTAGGTCTCAGTCTCTCTTCTTCTCGGTCTCTCTCTCTCTCTCTCTCTCTGTCATGGCCCTGTCTCCAAGTAGAGACCAATGTCATCTTCAGCTGTCCTGAGTACAAACTCTCACAGAAGCCCAATGGCAGCAACAGATGCTAAAGTGTTTGCTTAGATATTCTGAATTTCCACTGACCAGGCAGCCAAACATTTAGCACTTTGGATTGATCTCAGAATATACATTCAGTGTGCAGTTCCATTGCATCCACGCAATTTTGCAAGGGATGGGGGTGGGGGGAGCTCTAGATATAATACTGATTTGAAAGTTTCTTGTGCAGTAAAGTATCAGTATTTGTACTAATGCTGGCCATCCATGTTTGCAACTTACTTGAAAATGTTGTGTGCTGTTATGGGGTACATGTTAGTTGATAAATACGCCCTTACATATTTTTAACAAACATATATTTCTGGCAAAAAATAATATACAGTTGATTTTCTTTATTTTAATTCAGTCCCAAACTGAGACATGTGGTTTTGAATGTTTTTAAAAAGTTCATTCTCTTTTAGCATGCCCACCATGAAAATATTAACTATCTTACTGTCATGCTGTGTAGGTTCAAAAATGTGTGCCAGCAGCATCATAATACATCCAATATGCTCCTATTATGCACAGTAAAAAGTAACCTGAATTGGAGAGATTTTTTTTTGCTAGTGAATACCATAGTAATAGACTTGAGTGATTAATTATAAAACATTTAATAAAATCTACCTGTTCAAAAAATGAGGGAGTAAAACTATTATGTTGACTGTAGAGATGCAACAAAGTTTTACTATGCCTGCAAAGTTAACTCGAAGTGGGCAACTTCAAATTCATGTAGCACGATGCAAAATTTCCATGTAAAGGTCAAAATTCATCTTTAATGGACTTTGCGATGTTCACTTGGAGTTACATTTGAGAAGGCGAAGTTGGTAAGAAACAGTCCACAGATCACATGTCTGACTGTCTGCAGGTCACATGATGCAGGCAGTTAATTAGGCAGGAAGTCAGTGAACTAGTTTCACTTTGTCTTGTAGAAGGAGCTGTTTAGTCAGCAGTGTTGGTGGACGGTGTGCTTTTTTGCAGCAAAGTCTATATATTGAGTATTTTTTTGTGCATTAAAGATTGTTGATTGTGTTGTTTAAGTTTTGCAGCCAGTTTCAGTTGGTTTGAAAGCTTAGTTTAGTTAAAAAAATTGTTTTTTCTGTTACTTAGTGTTACTGTAGTTTTAGTGCTATTAGTTCTACTAGTATTTTTTGTTTTAGTTTTAATTTATGTTTAATTTTAGTTAAGATGGAGAGAGGTGGCCAAAGTTGGGGGCAGCGGGGGCCCAAATGCATGGAGACCTGGGGTGACAATATCGCCTGAACTATGGTCCTGTTTCGACCTTGAGTAGTCCCTCACAGGCACAGCAAAATGTTGAAAGTGGCCATGTATTGCCCAAAGCAGCAGCAGCAGCTGCTGCTGCTTCTTCATTGGTAATGAGTGTTTCAGCCACTGCCAGCCCTGCAGCACTGGAATAGTAGCAGCAGGAACCACAGCAGCAGCAACCATAGCAGCAGCAGCTTCTTGCCCCTCCACCAACTGCAGCACAGCAGGTGGCATTATCTTTTGCCCCATCACTGCCTGTGCCTGGCTCTCTCTGCAGCTCTTCCATCGGGAAATTTTTCATCTGCCTCCCCGATGACCCAGTGTTAGTGAAGAGCAAGTTATGTGACATACTTGTATGTCAGGGGTGCAAAGGCGGCCACTTGGGCATGGGTGGTCAGTGAATGCACCTTTTAGGGCACCACCATGCCGAGTGGGAAGAAAAGCTGCAGGAGGTACCAGCCAGTCCTGCAGCTGAAGCTGCTGAAGAGGGAGAGAGTCTGCCTGTGCGGCATCACCGACGAATGGCCAGGGCAGCAGAAGCGGTGGCTTCCAAAGCTGCCCACGATTGCATCCCCTCAAAACAGCCTGCCACACAGGCTGATCTGGCTGTGCTGTGGTCTGAGGTGGAAGTCATCAAAAATGTAGTGGAGGGTGCAGTGCAGTGGCTGAACAGGAACAAGAATCAGAATGCTAAAATAATCAGCTTGTTAAGAACACTTAGTGGTGGTCAGCCCCAGCCCCCACAGGCCAGAAATGCATCACAGTGTCCCAACTGAGAGCATTGCCTGGTGACGCTAGTTGCTGCTGCTGCTGCTGCTGCAGCTGTTGTCCCACTGCTTTAATTTTATGAAAAGCCCAGATGAAGAATAAGACCAGAAATGTGTCACAGTGTCCCAAGGGAGATCATTGCCTGCATTGATGCCTCCTGCATCACTGATACATGCTGCCCTTTGTGTGTGCCTTCATACCACAATGGTCAGTTATTGTTCACCCCACTGTAATTTTGGGGGGCATCGATACAGCCATTTAATTTCTATTGAATCTTGTTCTGCATTGTGAGCAGTCCGTCATGTTGTTCCTTTTCGGAGAATCATCATAATACATATGGAATGTTTCTAGTTTACCATGGTGTGCATGATGATCACACCCACATGCCAGACATATGTTATGAGTCTGACACCTAATGTAGTGTTGTAACATTTAATTTTTATTTGGTGGGGGAGTACTACTGTGGTTGATTGAATTGAAATCATTTCTGATTTTTTTTTTCCTCAGGTCATAGGCACACTTGTTTTCCACATGTTTTGGATGGTTGATGACTTTGGCTGTACAGAAACAGTCAAGCCATGTAAGGTTAGTATTTATTTTTGGGTGGGTGGGGACATCATTTGAAAACAAGTTTCATTAATATTTTTGTCTTCTTTCCAGGTCTTCAGCATATCCTAACTGTTGTCCATCTTTAGATTGGAAGATACCACTGACAGCAGTCCACAGCACCTCAATGTTACCTGAAAACAGATGAAGACAATATTATTGGGAGTTCATTGCATGATGACATTCAGTTCCCAGTGTGGCTGTTCCTGTCTTCTGTTATATCCAGCTTAAAATAGCAAGTCATTAGTATCCTCCTTATCCAGCTTAAAATACCAAGCTATTGGTAAAGCCCTTAAAAAAAATAACACATCTAGTGAGTGACACGCACTGGCCCACTGTCTTAGTTTTATTACATCATGTGTTTTTAGGATCAGGATAACATGTTGTACAACCCTGGTGTACTGAAGTATGCCTATCCCATCTGTGAAGGCAAAATATATTATCTAGCCTGTATGTCACTGCCGTTGAATGTTTTAAACTGGCAGAAAAAAAATTAAAACAAAAATGAAAGAGGAAATACGAGTGATACCTGTATATGTTATAATTTAGGTGGTAGGAGTATGTAGTCATGCAAGTTTACACAATCTGTAACCTGTGAAAACAAAATGAAAATCAGTTGCCTGTATTTGGTGACAGTGGCATCTTTAAAATGGTAAAGGAAGTATTCACAACACAGTTCAAGTCAAAACCATAGTACTTGACATTAGTACATACTTAATGTAAATTAGTGATAAGAAGCAGGCTGGCTGTGGGTTCATAGATTGGGTACCGGTACAATGTCTATTTCTCTCACTCTCTCTCTTTCAAGAAGCAGGGTGTCTGTGGCTGGCTGAGAGTTCATAGCTTGGGCACAGGCACAATGTCTCTCTCACTGTTTAGAAGCAGGGTGGCTGGGGCAGGCTGGGGGTTCATAGCTTGGGCACAGGTACAATGTCTGTGTGTCTCGCAAAATGCACGGTGGCTGGCTGGGGTGTGTTACAGTTTTTCAGTGTCAGGAGGATAACTGTCATTCAATCAGCAGGATTTAAGTGGCAACAAGTTAACATTTGTGTTTAGAAGACTGTGGGTAATAAGGACTGCACACATTCTGTGAACTGTACCCTCAAAATCAAGAAAGGACAAGTTGAAATTAACGGCATGTCATTATTTGTTAATTGTTATATGATAGTCAAGGCCACTGTTTTTCATTTTTTAACATGAAAAAATGGTAACATTACAGAACTGCAACAGCCTTCACCTCAGTAATTTTGTCTTTATGCCCTCCCACCAGCATCCTCATCATCTTCATCATGGAGGAAGCAGCCCTCACAATCCTCAATGCTGGAGTTGTACCCACTTTGCATCATCAACCTCAATAGTACACCATTTGACACTGCCACCAGGATGGTCTTCTTTGTCTGAATCATCAACACAACCATCATCGTGACTGGGTACAAACATAGATGTGGTTGTCCTACTTGGTATGTGACCTTCATTCATTTTGATAAATGTCGCATGCTGACATTTGCAGGTGATAGTTTAGTTCGACAGTTATGCACTATGGCCAGTGCAGAACTAAATACCTTCTCCACACTTACAAAGGAGGGTGGGTAGGTCAGGTACTTCAATGCTACAGATGTCAGCTGTGGCCATTCATTCACCTTGCCACTCTAGTACACCAAAGGATCATCCAATATTGTCAGATGACTGTTTTCTGCCAAACAGGCCTCAACCATAATGAATCATCCATCTGTTCACAAGATTCATTTGAGGACCCGTGATCTAGGTCACAAATTCCTACTTGGGACAAGGCACCCCAAAGTGGATTAATGGACAACTGTGCAGCTGACACCACCCCTTGACCCTCAGCCAACTTACTGGATGTACTCAGTCCACAGTGACCTTCAGCCTTGTTATGCTGTTGTTTGTGAAACTTTGCACATGACTTCAGTGCCCCAAGAGCCAATCAGACCAACTGTCCAGTCAGATTTTGAACCTGATCATGCCCTCCCTCAAGTGTGGATGCAATGCCATGCTTGTAGCATGGGTCCAGCATTGTGGCTATTCCTAATTCTGGAGACTGCTGAATAGTAGCAATGTGTCAATTGCTGTCTAATAATCATGTGTTTCAGTAATGCACAGCTTGACCTAACTCTGACCACATCAAGGCTAGGCTGAAGATTCAACAAAGTCTTCCTCAGCACCTGGAGCAGTGGAATGGCTTGACTAATTAATGCAGTGCCACCACTCACTGCCTGTGTGGCATGTTTAAACAACCTCAAAATTAATATTACTGAGTCTATGAGTCACCATTGTTCAGTTGTCATAGACATTGAGACCCCTGAACTGTAACGGCTAGTGTGCATACCTAGGTATTCGGAGATGGCTTTGTACTGCTCATGCAACTGCTCTGCCATGTAAAGTGTTGAGTTCTATCTCATGACAACTTCAAGCTTGAGGCTGTGCTGAGGGAGGCTGTTTTGAATCTGCAGCTGCCTAAGCTGGTCACGGACCTTTCCAGAGCATGCAAAGTGGGCACAGATGTGTCGTGCAACAGTCAGCATTTGCTTTATTTGTGGGTAGTGCAGACACTCCTGTACCACAAGCTTTAAACAGTGGGCCATGCAGGTAACCCTGATAAAGCCACCATTGCTGATACATTTAACAATTTTAATCCATTATCACTAGTTATAAAGCCAGCTTTTAGGGACAGGGGTTGCAGCCACTCATGAATTTCTGTCAGTAGCAAGTCTAGAATGTTTTTGCCTGTATGTGACCCTGCTACACTATGCATTGCAAACGAGGCATGCTGTCAAATGCCGTGAAGGTTGCTACCACCACAGTCTGACTTATCACACTGCTTTCCCATCCCACCATCACAGACAACCCAGGTAGCTGCTCCTAATGTGCAGTAATACACAGATGGGAACTACCCACTGTTTTGCCACTTGTCCTCATATCCATGCTTAAATGAATGAAAGGCAAGGCCCCTGGAATTCTGTGATTCTGCGGTTGCAGAATTTTCCACAGAATTTGCATCATGCTGCAGAATTTACATAGTGCCACAGAATTAATTGTTTTTGGTGAATTTTCATTCAAATATACAATGTTTCTGTAGTGCCAGCTCCTGCACCCATCTTGTTTATCCTGAAGCCCCTCCTCTACTCTTGGCAGGTGATGTAATCAATGACATCACTTCATATTTTAGCCAATGGCAGGGCTGCATTCTGCCACAGAAATTAATAAATCGTGCCACAGAAATCAGACAATTCTGCAGAAGAGCGCTAGGAGCCCTGTGATGTGATGTGAAATGTTGAAGGGTATGTCTTACATACTCTGTCACCATCTGATATAACTCAGGGACAGCACTGGTGGAAAAGTATGTCCTGGATGGGATCTTCAATTTTGGACATGCGTGTGCCATAAAATGCTGGAATCCTGCATTCTCCACAAAGGAGAATGGCAAAAGGTCAATTGCCAGCATTTCTGATATGACTGCATTGAGTTCATAAGCAACTGCATGATTTGGTGGGTATTTTCTGTTCTGCGCAAAACGTCTGTGAAACATGGGCTACATTGTTTGGTGTTTTGCACATGGCATGCCAAATGGCTCTCCTCTGCGAGCTGACAAGGATGGGGTACCTTTGACGAGTGATGGTGGGTGCACAGGTGACAAGCCAATAGCTGAGGTTATTTTCCCTGTTTTAAGCATGGGGTTGAAACAGTAGAATTACTACATGGACAACTACTTCTACTCTGACCACTATGTGAACATTCAAAATCCTCCTCCTCCTCATGCCTGTAGTAATCCTCTGGTGTTATTTCACCACTTTTACTGACATAGCTACTTATACTAAAGGAAGGGGATACCATGCTCACTAAGGTGGATGAGGGTGAATGCTCCACTGCAGCATTAGCTCCCCTCTGGTGCGAAGTCCACACTGCCATGTGCCTGCTCTTGAGATGAGTATGCTGGCCCCCAGTGTCCAGATGGCTACCCTTTTTACCACACTTCACACATGCTTGGCAAAGCTGGCAGATTGCCATTGTTTCATTGCTACCATCTTGTACACCAAAATCCCAAACTAGGGATTCTGATGCCCTACTCTTCACATGTCATTGCTGGTGCTGCATATGGAACAGCAGTTTTGTTGGTGATGAAATGGACGGGTGTTGTACACACTTGAACTTGACTGAACATCACAATCTATGACTATTACTTCAGGGTCATCAGCAGACACAGATACATCAGAACTTTGAGGAGGAGGGATTGACTAACAGAGTGCTACAAACAGTCACCTTCATGTTCTTTTTGTCTGGTTCCCAAATACGGTATCTAGCATAATCATCATCCACAAATTCACTTTGGATGCTGTCTTCCTCTGGAGATATTCCAACCACAGTTTCAGTATTATCATCCATACTTTTTTCATCAATAACTGAATGTTTGGATGACCTAACCTCAAGATCAGTGGAAACATGAGACTGTGAGTCATTAGCATGAAAAGAATCATGTTCAACTACTGTGGGGAGTGGGGCATCAACTACACTTAAGTCTGCAGATTCAACAACATTTTTCCCACCTGACATCTTTGCCCAGGTTGAACTTGTAGCAATATTCATGCTGTTGTCAACCATGCCACCTGACATCTTTGCCTAGGTTGAACTTGTAGCAATATTCATGCTGTTGTCAACCATGCCATCACTAACTTTACCATCAGCAGGGACAACAGCTTCTCCAACCAGCATTGAAGTGACTGATTTCACTGTGAAAAACAGAGTCAGAGAAATCCCTTTACTTGCATCAACTAGTAATTTTCCCTTCTGCTGCTTACTACTAGGGCCACGACCATGACAACTCTTAACACTGCTAGACTTGTTAGCCCCTGGTGAATCTTCCTCATCATCACAATAACCTCCACAGATAATAGTCTTCTTGGCAGCAGTGCCACAGTCAGAAACAGCTTTGTCAGACTGTCTCTTTGTGGGCATTTTTTAAGATTACACAGAAAATTAACAGCTGCTTTATATTTCTGCAGTTTCTCGGGGATGGGAAGCAAAACACTAAAGAGATGCAGCCTCACAGGCACAACACAAGACCTTAACCTGTCTTCAAAAATCCAAAATACCAAAAACAATACCTTGTTTTTTTTTGGGGGGGGGGAAGTACAGCAGTAGCTAGTAGCTAAACAGAAACAGGGAAAAATATTGCAGACAGGCTGAGAAATTCAGAGTACTTGTGGTGCCACAATAAAATGTGTATCAATTGACACCACGCACACAGATTAAAGTCCAGGCACAGAAACTTTAACTGTTCAGTAAACTACAACACATATAGTTTTTTTAAATGACTAAAAAAATGCCCAGCAAACAGAAAAAAGCTTATAAAAAATTAAATGAAGTTGTACTGTGTGTACCTGAATACATAAATAATACAACACTAGCCAACAACAGTTGGAAAAACTGCCTTTCTCACTAATCTCCCTTCTACACCACAGAACCGCCCCTCCCCCGAAGCACACTTCTACAGTGTCTGTCAGTACAGAGACTGAATGTACTAAATTAACATTCAATATTCATACAAAATCAATAAATACTCAATGATATAAACACACAAGGGTTTACTACAATTGATGTGCTAAACTGTGACAAAATTTTGTGGTAAAAATGTGTTTTTAAAGGTTTTTCAATGGTTTGATTCTCAGAGGTCTGAGATCAAACTGTCTCCAGCTTTCTACTACACGCATTACACTGAACTGAGGCTGTGCAAGACAATATACAGCCCATGTGACCTTACATCCTATGAATCATTGCAAAATTCACCTTAAAGGTGAAGAACACAAAGTCCATAAAGAACAATGGGAACTTTGCGTTACTTCGAGATGCAAAGTTATTCACTTTGCTTTGTGGAATATTACGCAACGTTTGGGTTCTGCATGAAATAATACATATAGCAAATTTTAGGCACTTCACTCACCTCTAGTTGATTGTAAGTATGTCTGAAATAAGTTATTGCTAAGCAAAACTATAATCATTGTTTCTTCTAAGAAGTAATGCAGTTTTAAGTTACATCATTCTGTATCAAAACTGCTAATTGCAAATTATCTCTTTGATAAAGCTTGTCATTTTTATATGTATGTGTGTGTGTGCGTGTGTGTCTTTTACCACTTATATCTACTAGAGAGTGTACATATAAGACCCTCCTTTTGTTATCAGGCAGCCTTTTTTCCAGTTAATCTGTTTATCTGACAGTTTTTGACAAAGTTATAAACACAATGAAACAACAATGGACGAAGAAGCCATCACTAACAAAAAACTCCATTGAGGGATGTAGACACACAATGTCATAAAGCATACTCTGATCACATAGTGCATCATACTAAGGTTCATACTAAGGTTTTATAAGAGTTAGGTGGCTTTTATGCGCATAATGCTCTTGCGATACTAATAATAATCAATTACATTACCAGATAGTACGTACTTATCCAGATGATTTTTAAACATATATTTAGAACTGCTAATAACAACGTCCTCAGGCAGGTAATTCCAAGGTTTTATTACATGTAAGGAGAAGAACAATTTCCTTGCCATTAAATTAAAAGTTTTTTCATATAATTGAAATGGATGGCCTCTTGTATTATATGGGTTCTGTTTGAATTCAAATCCCAGTTCGGTAATTAGAAAAGGGTCCTGCATAACATCATACATAAATAGAAGATCATCCCACATACGTCAAACCATTAATCACATCAAATTCAAAGATATTAGCCTTGATTCATAAGGATCATTATAAAGTCCTTTAACATGTTTAGTGTATTTATGCTGGACCTTTTCAAGTAAGTTAATATCAGATTTCTTAAAGGGGCTGCATAATTGGGAAGCATGTTCTAAATGGGGTCGAATGTAGGCTCAAAACAGAGGCATTAAAACTCTCCTGTCCTTTGATTTTATATTATGCCTAATGGACCAGATAACTTTGTTAGCTTTAGTGATAGTCTCATTAATCTGTGTGGTGGGACAAAAATCTGAGGATATGTTTATTCCCAAATCTCTTTGTTTACTGAAATGCTAAGTTTTTTCCCAGCTAGGTGATAAGCCACCTGCTGATTTAAAGTACCCAAATGCATAACCTTGCATTTATCTGGATTTAATTGCATCTTCGACTTGTCAACCCAATTAGACATTTTATTCAAATCTGACTGGATGGTGTCAATTTGGTCTACAGTTAGGCATGATCCATCTATTTTTATATCATCTGCATATTTTATTGCAGTGGAAATGCAATCTGCGGTTAGGTCCCTTATAAAAATTTTAAACAGGCATGGTCCCAACATGGAACCCTGTGGGACCCCACTAGTAACCCCACCAATAACAGGCAGGTGACCATTTATAATTACACATTGGGTTCTGTTGGATAGCCAATTAGAAATCCAGTTGATAATAAATCCATTAATTTTTTGATCATATAACTTTGTAATTAAGCCCATATGTGGCACGGTGTCAAAGGCTTTACTAAAATCTATAAAGATGACATCATATGGTATCTTCTTATCAAGTGAATAAATAAAATTTTCATAAAAACACACCAAGTTGGTTAAACAACTACATCCCTTTTTAAATCCATGTTGGGATGAATCAGATATATCAAAGTTATTAGTGATTATATCTTTTATTAGCTCTTCCAACATTTTACAAAGTGGTGACGTTAAACTAATGGGCCTGCAATTTTCACAGTTATTTTTGGTCCTTTTTTGTGAATCTGTATAACAAATGCTGTTTTCTATGAGTCAGGGATGAAATTCTGTACTATACAATTATTGAACAGTAGCCAAAGTGGAAGCACAAGAGAAAGTCTTATTAAGTATAAACAATGGCCTGCTAAATAGTCTGGGGAAATGCTGGTTTTACCTTTCTGTGATGATTATTTAAAAATACATTCTCTTTCGAGATGGTAATAGGTTGATCAGTACATGGAACAAAAGGGGACTTATCATGCGATGTTTGGAATATTTCACAAAATTTTTTATTAAATATTTTGCCATATCACATGGGTCATTAATTATCTGATCATTATATTGTAATGGACCAACTTGGCAAGATGTTTTTTTAAATGAATTTACACATGAAAAAAGATTTTCTGTTGTGTTTATTAGCATTAATAGCTAGATTATGCTCCCACTTAATTTTTGCCTTGCCTATAGCCCTTTTACATTTTTTTGACTAAGCAAATATGAATTCCAGTTATCTGTAGTTTTGTTTTTTAAAAACTTAGAATGATTTTTATTTTTTTCATTAATACTATTTTTTATTTTGTTTTATTCATCTATCTTGGGTAGTGCCTAATTTTTTATTTTCTCTATGAGGAACATAACGGTCTCTCAGATCAATTAATGTATGATGTAATATATCCCAACATTCTGAAATAGGGCATGTATAGAAACAATCCCAATCAGATTTATTTAATTCAAATGTAATTGAATCAATATCCATTCTGTCATAAAAATAAACAGTTGATTCAGAAATAGTGTGATGTACCACAGTTTTTAACACAAATGTGATAGTGCTGTGATCGCTATTATCCACAGAAGCAATAACTTCTATGTTCTCTAAAGATAAACTAACATCATGGACTACAATATCCAAGATATTATCACCTTAAGTAGGCTGCCAAATACTTTGAACTAGATTACACTGTTGACAGAGACTCAAGAATCTTTTACTTTGGCCTGATATGGCAGATAACTTCTCCAGGCATATATCTCCAAGATTAAAATCACCCAATACTGCATCACAATATTGTAATAAATAACTAGACATTACATGCAGCCTTATAAAACAAAATAGTTAAATGTAAAAAAAGTCATCCTTATGTGTATGTTTTGAAAAGTTTTCTGAATTGCCGCAAAAGTATCACATGAAATGGCTTCTACACAAATATATGATATGATAGTTATGTTATATATAACCTATACATATGTCCAGAAGTCATATGCCTCAGTTTAACTTTTTCGCAGAACAGTACTATATGGGTACACTTTGTACATAAAATATATCAAGGGTACCATGGAATGCTATACCTTTCTAGGTAGCTTAGTTTCTCATTAATAAGTACTTTTCAAATGATGATTGTTATTGATCTAGAATCTGCGCGGGTGTATGAAATCCTTAATTTTTGGCATATAACAGATTTTTACTGCCTCCAAAGATCAAGACCCATTTTTATGTTAAAGAAAATAGTCATGGCAGAGGGAAGTGCACCATTACATATTTACAATACATTTATTTTTCAATGGCTGCCTTAGCTCTTGAAGCAGGGTATATATGATATTTCAAAAGTTTCTAGAATTCTTTTTACTTGATATTTTGGAAGATCGACATGCAAGATTATTTGGATCTCTGTGTTGTTGACAATATTTTCCAAGTTACATTATTTTGTGTCTTGGCCATTTTCAGTCATTTGATTAACAGATAACATGTGTACTACAAAGGCTGCCTTTGGAAACCATTAACTATTATCACAGTTGCAGTGTAAATTACCTATTTATTTCTCTTGCACTTTTCGTTTCTGTCCCTTGGCACTTTTTGTTTCTCTCCCTTGGCATAGTTTTGCTCAAGTTTCCCTTGTTCTGAGATCACTTTCCAAAAATGCATCCCTCTAAAATTAAAGGTCAACTATAGTGCTGTGCAGAATTTTCAAATTCTGGAAGAACGGAATTTCACAGTATTTTTGAAATTTCTCCAAAATTCTACTGAATTTCATCAGAAATGGAATGGTGGAATGCCAAGGCAGAAAAATGTGGAATTAATTTTTTGCAACATTTCCATGGAATTCTATTCCATGGATCTCAATATTTTCTAAGAAAAGGTTGTAGAATGATTTTCTGTGGAAAACAAAATGCTGTTCCATAGAATATAAGTCTGTGGATCACTGCAGGAGGAATTCCACAGAAGAACTACTGAAATTCTGGTGACAATTCTTCCAGTGTAATGTTCATTCCATGCTAATTCTGCCAGCAGAATTCTGCATTCCACACAGCACTAGTCAACTAGTGCTCCTTCCCTAAACACTGTGCACGGAAATGTTATTAGTGTTATAGTTGCAATTATTTTGTGTAAAAATAATACAAGATGAGATCCTAATGGGCACCGTCAATATTTTAGTGCCCAGTTAAAGTCATTTGACATAATCTGGTTTGGCTTCTGGTTAACAGTTTTTTTCATATGCAATTTCTGGGTATTTTTGTGGGTTTTCTCCATGCCCCTACACCCACGTGTCCCTGAAGTAGCGTGTGCATGTGGAGGCACACATGCTGTTCAGGATGCCCCTCACTTCCAGTCACACTGCTGACTGCCTGCACCAACACTGAACTTCCATTCAGTGACGACGGGACAATGGGCAGGTGACTCCACCCCTTGCCTGAGAGAGGAAAGCCAAAGCTCAATCCTGCTCCCACCCTCCGGGAGACCTGAGGTTTTTCCCAAACCTGGTTCACCAGCGTAGCACGATGTCTGTCATCCATTGCCTCAACCCTCCATGCCACTTGTCTGGCTATGCTTAACAGTTTTAACTCTAACAGCCTAAATAAATACATAAAATTGCAGATCATGGTGCCAGCAGAAACTGTGGTGAAAAACAAAGAAACCTCAGTACAATCTTCTTTTAAATTTTTAATTTAAACATAATGTAAGACTTACCAAGCCACAAGAAGGTGTCCATTCATACAGCATGCCTTGTAGGATATGCTGACATCTATGTCCATGTCCAATATTATACATAAGGCAAAAGTACTATACCATATAACATTTATTTGTGCATCCTGGATGACTAGAAAATGTTACCTTTATGTGCTTTACAAAACCAAGACAGATAGATATACAGATAGATAGATAGATAGATAGATAGATAGATAGATAGATAGATAGATAGGTAGACAGACAGACAGACAGACAGACTGACAGACAGACATATAGATAGCCAGAATGTTGTGGTGTTCTGGTCCAGCTCTCTGAAAGGCAGTTTTGCATGTTTACAAAGTTCAGCTCTCCAAGTACAGCAAATCAGTTTTTGCAGAATTCAGCCCTCCCAGTATGGAAAATTAGTCTTGGCATGTTTCAAAAATTAAAACTAGTATGATGTGGTTCAATATACCTGCATTTCCCTATCTAAAAACCTAAACACTCAGCACAGGACGTGTACAGCAATTCAGCATGCTCAATCACCTGCCTGGCTGCTTGATTATTTTACCATCCTCACTCGTGGCAAGCACAGGATTTTCTTAGACTAGGCACTTACTGGTCCGATACTAGAAAATGCAGCTATACAGGTTCCATGGTAAGCACAGATTTTTTTTCAGACTACACAACTAATAGAATGTAAACCGTCACAATGCAGGCTATGCTGACTGTAATTAAACATCACACACCACTACAACACCACTCCAAGTACATAGA
Source organism: Neoceratodus forsteri (assembly GCA_016271365.2). Taxonomy (NCBI): domain Eukaryota; kingdom Metazoa; phylum Chordata; order Ceratodontiformes; family Ceratodontidae; genus Neoceratodus; species Neoceratodus forsteri. The sequence continues at coordinate 941,602,748 of CM057449.1, read as the reverse complement.
TTTTAAACAATTAAAATGTATTTTTTTACACAGCAATATGATATCACATTTGCCTATCATATTTTGTGAGAGTGATGAGAGGGAGGGAGCCAATCTGGCAAAGTGAGAGTTCCTGGCACGAGTTGGTGGTGTCATCTGACTACATACAACAGGTAGTGGTTGATTCACTGAAACAGTACCACCATCTGGTTTATGATAAATATCTAAACAGATAGATAGATAGATAGATAGATAGATAGATAGATAGATAGACAGACAGACAGACAGATTTCTGATTCTTTTTTTCATTTGAAAGGTTCTTTTTCCATATGCCCCTATTCCTTTTTCTTATGGGTATACTAAAAAAGAAACTCATCTGATGAAAAATAGATTTAAAAATTTAATAAAAACATGTTCCCAGGTTCTGTTTCCAATAACTAAGCAGAATCCATCTGAAGGAGTCCTGATTAGCAGGATACATGTGTTGCTGTCTCCAGAGCATATCACCTTTCGGGGTTTTGCATTTTTTTTAATGGAAAAAAAGATGGTGGCCATAAGAAAACAAATTTTTTTGTCATGAAAAAGGATTGTCCCACCCCATATGAACCAGAATCCTTTTTCATATGGCCAAATTCTTTTTATATTCCTAACATCTATCTTGAAATGCCTACTAAGCATGCTAGGAACAAAAATTTTCAAATCCTTATAACTCTGGAACAGAACATTGTTTTTTCCCCAAACCAGTGAAAGGCACAATTCTGGCCAGGATTTTTCTACCCTGAAACTTTCAGACTAATATTCAAAACCATCTGGGTCCTAGGGCCCCAAAAAAAACCAACAAAAAACACAGATTGTTTTACATGTTTTGCACTTTCCCAATCTCGGAATCTACACATCTGATTGGAATGAAATTTGGCATATCATGAGACCACAAGTTTCTGACAGTGTTTGCAAGATTTCATGCAAATCTGTAGAATGGTTGCAATGTTATTAAAGTGTAATATTGGGATTAACATTAAACAGCCTATTCATCCCTAAATATTCTGGTGCCACTGTGCCATTATAATATTTTTTTTGCAAGAAACTTCATTAATGCACCAGTTAGGGTAACTCAACACCAAAAAAGTAGGACATTGTGGTGTTAGGGTTTCCAGCCCTAACAACCCATCCCCCAAACAGCAAAAGAAAAAGACATTAGGGTGTTGGGTCTCTGGAATCTTGATGAATCAGAGGTGGGAGCTTCCCTGGGAGTTGTCAACCCTAATGATCATGCCTCCACCACAGCCCATAGCCTCCAATCTGAAAAACAAGGTACAGCTCCAAGCCACTGCCTGATAATGATACAATCTTCAAAGGTAGAGAAGTATGTCTTGCCACAGACTGAAAACACAATTTGTTGTGTCTTTCTTCATGCAGGCCCCAACAAGAACATATGTGAAGTTGTTTGCTTTGTTCTGACCCCACTACTGATTCTCCAAGACTGAAGACCACAAACCCTATTTTTTTTTTCCTCTGGTGCTTTGGGGGTGGGGTCAGAAAATAGGGTTTGAAATCCTAATGCCACTTTTCCCTACTTTTGTGGCACTTAGTTGAACCCTAACCAGTGAGTTAATGTAGGTTTATTTTGAAAAGAATTTCCTTTTTGTTTTGAGATAGTGGACTTACAATATGTAGATGTGCATGGTCCTATGGGCCCTGCACTGAGAAAAGTCTTTGACCTCCTACAGTGATAGTTATCAGGAATTCACTGGGCTGCCTGGTGGGCTGTGGAAGCACAAGGCACTAGGGGCCCTGCACTTTCATGTGGATACAAGTACACATGTGCAGGGCAAATAGTCCATCCTTCAGGCAATGTACAGAGCCCTCTGCCACTAATTGGTGCAGAGCTGCATGGTCTTATGCCAAGACAAGAGTTGTCATCACTATATGGTACCTGGGCCCATGCAGGCAACCCTTCACCTTTCCTTCACTGACTGGTGGGGTGTCACAGAACAGTGCTATCCCTGCACCCTCAACCACATCCAGCTGGTTCACTGATCTTGACCCCAAATTCATCTCACTGGCATGGGATCACAAAGCACAACCAGCTGGAGGTAAGGGTGGCACTGCATGCAATGTTCCTTAAAAATATTTTTGTTTTAATTTTGACCCCAAATTTTATAACTCCCTTGTAAATATGACATATGGCATTCATAGCATATTGGCTGACATGTCATTTGGCTCCACAAGTGCAAAAATGTGTCTAATCTATGATTCAAAAATGACACCTATCACTTTTATCAGGTGTTGTGAAAAAATTGATATGTTGAAAGTTTGGAGTCAAAATTTTGAAAATTAGCAAAGTTATAAGTGATTGCTAAAATGTTTTAATGTTCACTCAGAACTAGGTCATTTTGCAATATTTTGTCCCCAAATTTTCAATATAGCTTTCTTATGAATCTCACAAACCCAGTAAGTGAAATTTTTCAAATCCCCACTGAAACATCTTTCCATACCGCAGATGAGAAAACACATTTTGGCTAGGACTTGAAAAGAAACAGCTGTCAGGTTCGTGAGGTAGTGTGAACAAATGGTTATATTGAAAATTTGGGGTCAAAATATTGAAAATTACCAAAGTTATGAGTGAGTATAAAAAATGTAAATGACACTCATAACTTTGTGTTTTTTTAATACTTTGACCCAACATTTTTAACAGAGCCTTATTATAGCACCATTTCATGAACATGGTACATATAAATCCTGCCCAAATGATAATTTCACACATCTATTGGAATTGCCTTCAGCCAGATTTGAATAATTCCACAACACCTGTTCATGAGGTGGTGTCCCAAAAACTCTGTGTTGAAAATTTTATGTAAGGATATAAAACCAACTGACAAAGTTATGAATAAAACTTCAAACCCCATTGAACTATATTAGCCAGACTTACCTTATTTACTCATATTGCAGTTGTCAGTTCCAGCAAAAAGATGTGTCTTTGATCAGAGAGTGGGTCTATGTCATGATCTATGTTCAAGTGAGTGAGGCTGTGTGGTTGGGTGTGGGGTGGTGTGTGCTGATTGGGAGATCAGGGTGGAGTGGGGTGGGTAGGGTGTGTGTAAGGGGCCTGATCAGTGAAGGACTATGTTCTTTTTTGCAGATTCAAAGATGAAAAATCAACAAGGGACAGGTTACTATTCAGCAGCTCTGGAGGTGGGCACACAGGTTCTGCCATGTATATAATGGGAAGGGGTAAGCAACTTGGAGGGGTGGAGGTCAAGAGAAGCAGTACTGGAGTTTGTCACCCAGATCTGCTTATGATATATGTTAAATAAATATTGGGAAGGGGTGGCAGATGACCTGGGGTGAGGAATAACAAAAGAAACACTACCAAGGGTGGGTACCCTGGTCTGCATAATAAATATTAAGCAGACAAATTAGATAGATAGATAGATAGATAGATAGATAGATAGATAGATAGATAGATAGATAGATAGATAGATAGATACAGACAGATAGACAGAAAATAAATGAAAATCTGGGTGAATGGTTCCTCTCGCTAAGTTGGGTGCTCAGGATTTTCAGATGCCCAGTAGAGATGTGAGTTTTGCTTCACAGGTGAAGTTTCAACAATGTTGTAAAATTTACCTTTGCAAATAACTGCCCAGTTTTCCACTTCACTTTGAATGTTCCCATGGAATTGACATTTTTTCAGGCAAAGTCTGGCAAAGTTAAGTGGAGGTTAAGATGAAGTTGCAATTTTGCCAGTGAATTTGCATATCTTCTCCTGAGAAAGTGCCACTGTGCCTGCCAAAAGCTTCATGAACTTGGCACTATGCAAATTTGACAAACTGCAAATTATTTTGCAAAGTGGAGTTTGCCACCTCTGCACATCTCTGCTGCCCAGAAACAGTATTTGCATGGCATTTGTTAGACAACAGACACCAGCATCTAGCTAAAGAGGTCCCATTTACCAAGGATAAGGTGTTTTTTTTGTTTTGAAAATACATAATTTCTATGTATTTTTAGTGTTTTGTATTAAAAAGGAAAACAGGATTGTGGTAGCCATGAGCTTTCTTTTCTCACAACAAGTAAATCATTGCTCACAACAAGTAAATCATTGCTCACAACAAGTAAATCATTGCTCACAACAAGTAAATCATTGCTTACAATAAGTAAATCATTGCTCACAACAAGTAAATCATTGCTTACAATAAGTAAATCATTGCTTACAACACATAAATCATGAAAACAAGTTCTCAGGATTGATGTTTTATTACTGGTCGAGCTAGAGGGCTATCTAAAAAAATAACTTTAAATCCTTATAACTCTAGAACCATATAATATTTGCTTGCAAAGCCTTCAAAAAGCAGTACCTCAGTACAGGCCGCTTCTACCCTAAACGTTTCATAAAAATATTCTGCACCATTTAGGCTGTGCATGAGAGAAAAAAAAAATGTTAAGTATAGGAAAACCCCCAAAACTTTTTTTTGTTTGCATTTTTTTTTGCAGAAAGTATCTCAAAAACCAAACAGTATACCATCACAACACTTTTCATTTCTTGAGACTCTGGCAGCAAGACCATGTATGCCAAAATATGGGCTATTTTGTCAAATGCTGCCAAAGTTATTAAGGTTCAGAAATTGGGGTTTAACATTAAACATCCTACTCAACCCTAACTATAGAATATGCGATAGGAGGACTCAAAATATGCAATTTATTATCAAGTGTGAGGGGACAGGACCATGACTAATGAGTGGCAGAGCCACAAGTGAGATATGAAAGACCTTCCCACTCACAAGAGATGATGAATTGTAACTTAAACTGGATTTCAATACAGGCTATGGAAGTTAGGAATTTAATTTCCGATTTAGGTTTATATCAATTGATTACTGACACAACAATCAATCAATCAATCAATCAAAATCTTTGTTTAATCAGGTGAACATCATTGAGTGTAGCTCATTTACAAGATGGACCTGAGTGGTCAAGAAGTGCAAGTATTATTACATAGACAAGAATAACATAAACAGTAGTACAATGACATAAAGTGCTAATATATAACAATTTACATATATACAAGGCACATTAAAACCATTTAACCTGTAAGAAAAGGAGGCAATGGGTATAGCAGGCATAATATATAAATTATATGTCCTAATTGGCTTTTATGAGAGTATATCAGGTGACTGGAAAAAGAAGTAGAACTAGCATAATGGAACACGGAAAAGGGGGTGGGGGTAGGTAGGGTCGGGGATTAGGCCTTGTGAAAGCAATTGCAGAGTTCTGGAAATAGGGTGGAGAATAATCTTTTGAAGGATGTTAAAGGTAAGAGGCTATTTAGCCTCATGGTTTTTTGAAGTGAGTTCCATGTAACTGCTAGTGAGTGGCTGATAGCTGCCCTCCCAAACTGGGTGCAGGCATTGGGGACCTTTAGAATGATAAGTTTGCTGATCCTTAAGTTGTATGGCCTAGAAGTAATTAGGGTAAAACAGCCTGTGATATAGGTGGGTAGTTTGCCTGATAAAGCTTTGAATATCCAAATTGCAGCATTCCTATTTCTTCTGTGTTGTAATGATGTCCAGTTAACTGCCTTATAAAGGGAGCAGTGATGGGTGCTGGAGGGAAGGTCAGTAATAAATCTGATGGACCTGTGATATAGAGTGTCCAGTTTATTTAAGAGGGGGAGTGAACAATGGCCATAGAGAAAGTCAGCATAGTCAATGAGGGATAGGAATGATGCCTGGATTAATCTTTTTTTGGAGTCTCTGTTGAGGTAGTGCTTTATTCTAAAAAATAGACCAAGCCTTTGTCTCAGTTTTTTTAGTAGCTCCTCAATATGTCAAAACTGGATAAGACCACTTTGGATTGGGTGATTACTAATAACCCTGCTCATATTATTTCATCAGGAGTATTACTGGACTGTCTTAACTATCACTGAGCAGTGTTCTGTATTTGGTCTGCAAAACAATGTAAAGGGGAATCCAAAGTAAGCACATATCATTGTATTAAGGACCTGGATGTCCAGAAATTTACAAGTGAAATTAAATTAACTGATTGGTCTTACCTGGATAGGATAACTAACATAGATGAGCATTTGACTCCTTTTGCTCACAGTTTATTTCTATATGTGATAAATTATTACCTCTGAAGAAGGTTAAAGTTAGGGGAGTGATAAATTAATGGATTACACCGCTTTACTCAAATTAATAAAGCTTCAAAATAAAACTTGGACTAAATACAGAAAGAATAAAATGAATGTTCATTTGCAGGAGTATAAAAGTTTATGTAATAAATGTAGGTTTGTAGTACGAGAAGCCAAAGTAATTTTTTAAGAGGAAACTGATAGAAAGAAGAAACTCAGAATTGTCATGGAATATTTTGAACTCATTGATGGGAAGATCTAAAAAAACTGAAATAATCTCTTAATACTGATGGTACTTTTATCAATGACCCTCTAAAAGTTGCCAATTTACTCAATTCTCATTTTTGCAAATTAGAAAAGTATAGACCTGTGTCTTATTCCCCTTCTTCAGTCTCAGCAGATACATGTACAACAGATAATTATATTTTATACAATAAACAAAATGTTCTAGGTATACCCAAGTTTTATTTCCATGCCCTACCCCCTAATGATATATATCAATATATTGTGTTATTAAGATGGATCCCAGACCAAGTATAAGCTCTGATAATATTGATTATAGGATACATAAATAGTTAGTTCTTCAATTGTTGTTCCTCTAACTACACTATTTATCTTTTTTTATGTCATGTGCCTTTCCAACTATATGGAAATGTGCCACTGTTAAGCCAAGCTATAAAACAAGACAAAAGACAAAATGTAAACAACTACCAGCTTATTTATCTTTTGACTCCACTTTCAAAAGTATTAGAGAGAATTGTTTCTGATCAGGTTACCAAACATGTGGAAAAATACAAACTCTGGTCTGTCTCTCAACATGTGTTTAGAGCCAATTATAATACTGAAACTGCCTTAGTGAGGTTCACAGTCCAATGGGTCCCTCGATGAGGGGGAAATATGTGGCTTTGACTTTTGTGAACCTCGCCAAGACATTTGATTTGGTGGACCATAAGGAGTTCAGAAAGATGTTGATTAAGGTTAGTTTTTCTGGAGATGTAATTGCATGGATTGAACATTATCTACAAGACTGGAAACACAAAAAACTTTGACAAATGGATCTTGTTGTGAAGAACATTTGTTTAGATGTGGAGTTCCTAAGGGGTCCATTCTTGGGCCCCTATTATTTACACTCTTTATTAACTCACTCTCTGAAATCTGCAATAGTACTGAGTTAATACTATAAAAGATGCTATAGTATTGAGTTAATACATATAAAAGATGATGCTGTTCTGTTCTATTCAGGTTCATGATTTATCACATCTTGAGAAAAATCTTCAAAAGGATTTTTGTGCATTACTTTCCTAGTTTGATAGACATAGATTGGTTCTTAATTCCTTGAAAACAAAACTTATGGTTTCCTTAAGCCCTAGAAAAGCTCCCATAAGATTTTTTTCTGATAATGACAGAAATCTCATTGAAAAGGTACAGGTGATTAATTATCTTGGATTGATTTTGGATTATCAACTGATATTTGAACAGCATATTATTAATTTAATCGGAAGATTACACCAGAGATTGGGGATGTTACACAGACTTAATAAGCACTTGACACCTGATTCTAGGCTAATATTGACACAGTTTCTTACTTTGTTGTCTTAGTTATGGCTCATTATACAAAGGCAAGAAAATGTCCTGGACTCTGATTGACCAGAGTGTCCATGGCACAGTGAGGTTATCTCAGCACAACCTCACTGTATCAACTTCAGGCACACACATGACCACAGCACACACACAGAACTCCTCCTCAAGTTTACAGTCCCAGCTACAGCACACCACTCTGAGCTCCCAATGTGAACGACTTCAGTGCCCCCCAACAGACTTAGAATATGTTGTCCTCCTTCTCTTTTCCTGTCCAGACCCTCACTCTAAACCAACAGCCCTCAGACACTCTCCAAAACCCCAAAGTTTGTGTCTTTCATATTTAAATATTTGAAATACACCTTCATGATGGACCACAGCTCGAGCATGCTCAGTGAAACAGCGAGTAAGCGTGTGCTTAAACAGTCAACTGTAGCGCTCGCTCTTCAAAACACTTTCTTCTTGCTTTTTCTTTAGTGTACTATGTAAATGCACTGGGAAACACCCTCCCTACCTCCTTTCTTCAACTTGCAGGTATGTCATTGCAACACTGGGCAGCAGATTGTAAGAGCGGGGGTCGGTAATATAGGAGGCAACAGCAAAGTGAGAGAAAGTGAAAAGCAAAAACTGTGGCAAAACACAACATAAACACCGAGGCTATAGCGCATATTAAAGAAAGCTGCAGCACTAATAAAAGTTTCTATGGGGACAGTGGGGACAGCAGAGCCACTGAAAAAATACATTAGCTCCACCTGCTGGCTGAAACAAAGCACTACTTTTTTATAATGTAACCCTACCCATTTAAAAATGACAAAAACAATGTACTTTAAATTAAATTTTTCATCTTTTTTATTATTGTTTTACAAACAAGCCATTGTATAATAACAATAATGTACTCCAGGTGAGGGTTGTGATGGGATAACCTCATGCCTGGGGTATTGTATGCACTCGGCCTGTGGCCTCATGCCCAAACACCCCAGGTGTGAGGTTATCCCAGCACAACCCACACCCTGTTGTGCATATTGCTTAAATAATTTACTCCTTTCCATCAGAAAGAAGGCTTAGTACAATTAAGTCTACTTACCATAATCTTATTCATTTTCTACAGGACTTCCAAGAATGACACACCATTGTCTCTTACATAGCTCATTAGGCTGCTTATCCTTGACTAATGTATTTAACTTTAGATCATTGATTTTTTTTACATAACAGTGAATTAGGTATGTTACCTGAAAGCATTGTCAGCCTGCTTCCTAAAGTCTCTAATACTATGTTCACTAGATCTCAGAGTAGAAATACTTTTCAGGTTCCCTATTTTCGCACAGCATTTGCACAAAACTCAATCAAATACGTAGGTACAAAATTATATAATAATTTGCCAAATTTTATAGTTGGTTGTACTAATATTCCTACTTTTAAAAGGTCTTTAAAAAATTGCCTATGTACTAATTTGGTCTGTAAGTGTTATAGTTAATTTTTATTGAATTGCTTACTCTATGTACATATTTGTTACAAATTTATGCAATTTGTGTGTTCATATTTGAGTGTTTTCTGTCAACTGGAAGCTTGCAAAAATAGTCAATTCTGCTCACAGGCTTTTCAGTATAAAATAAAAATGAAATGAAGCGAGTTACTTATTTTGAGTCATGCTATTGTATATTTGATAAATACAACATTAGTTTACAAGTTATAGCTTTTACATCCGCAGTTTGACAATTTTGCTGTTTTTCTTTGATTTTAACAGCTGTTTTCAGTGCTGCACTAGACATTGTGATGTCATCAGCATTGCAAAAGCTGCTCTCTGATTGGTTCAGTATTCCACTGTGACAATAGTAACCTTAAAAATATCCATTGTGACTACAGTAACAACAGTATTTTTTGTGCATTGCTGTTACTAATGTTACTAAGATATATTTTTATCTTGTCATTTTACCCCACTTCTGTTGTGTGTGTGTGTGTAGGAGTGTATGCATGTGTGCATGTGTGTGTATATATATTCTTTGAATGTTAGTGTTTTTGCACCTCTCTAACTTTGCCACACCAAACACTTGCCTCAGTGATTTAATGTAAGGTTCTTTGTTTTCTCATATATAAATATATCTGTCTGTCCGTCTATCTATCTATGTGTACTGTATATATATTCATTGCAAAAAAAAAACTTTCTTAATGCATCAGTTAGGGTCCTTACTAGAGTGACAAATGCAGGGAAATGTGGTGTTAGGGTTTTCAGCCTTAACTCCCTATTCCCCACTCTGCAGACACTGACAGGTGTTAGGTGTGTGCCTTGGGGTCATCAGACCTAAAGCTCACCCCATTCCATAAGTAAATATGCTAAGATGGGCACAGTATAAGAGAATGGAGGGGGGTGTTAGGGCCGATGACCCCAAGGCACACTCCCGACACCTGTCAGTGTCTGCAGGGTATGGGATGGGGTATTAGGGTTAGAAACCTTAATGCCACATTTCCTGCTTTTGTAGTTTTAGTAAGAACCCAACCTGATGCATTAACAAAGTTTATTGCAAGGAATTTCCTTACTTTATCAGATAGTATAATCATGTCCTTATATGTCTATGGGAGTGCAGGGCCCTCTGGGCTGTGCACTACCATCCCTCCATAGATGCACATATGTATGTAGGTGTGGAAGCACAGGGACCTCTAGGTCCTGCACTTCCATTTATAGGTCAACAGTGACCAAATTGTCAGCATAGTCTTTTTATTAACCCACCTCATATTTCCCAGTACATAAAACATGTCAAATCCACACTAAAACACACTTCTGTGCCCCTGCAATCCCATTCCATGCCACAGGTGTGAAAACATATTTTGGGCAGGATTTGACAAAATGACAGTTGTGACATACATGAGGTGGGGCAATAAGAAGGCTATTTTGAAAATCTGGGTTAAAAATATTTAATATTTCCAAAGTTATGAGCGGGCATAGTGAAATTACACTGAAATTTCATAGCTTTGGAATTTTTTCATATTTTGACACCAAATTTTAAACATAGTCTTCTTATGACCCACCTCATCAGCCCCATAGGTGAAATTTTTAAACTCAGTGCCAAAACACTATTCCATGCCACAGGTTCAAAAACACATTTCATGTAGGATGTGAAAAAATGACAGTTGTACTGTTCATGAGGTGGTGTAAAAAATGGCTATGTTGAAAATTTGGAGTCAAAATATTAAAAATTACCAAAGTTGTGTGTGTGCATAGAAACATTTTGATGACTGCTTGTAACAGCCATTTTAAGGAATTTTTTTACCAGATTTTTAACATGACTTTTTTGGGACCCCACCTCATAAACATTGGCACTGTCATTTAGTTAATCATTCCAAAAATGTGATGTTGCACAGTGACCGAGAAATCACCTTCTGAGCCCGATTAACGAAATGACAGTCACAGTGTTCACAAGATGGGGTCCCAAAAAGGCCACATTGAAGATATGGTACAAAAAGTAAAATAATACCAAAGTTATCAGCATAAGTTGAAAATGCCATTGAAATACATTATACAGCACATACCTTCATTCCTCTGTTTGCTGTTCAGCTTTGAAGAGTGCAGATGTGTCCCAGTTGACAAAAGATTACAGCCGATGACCTCCAGTGGTAAGTACAGGGCAAGGGGTGTGTGAAGTGGTGGTTGGTCAGTGGGAGGGTTGGGATGGGGGATGGGGATGGCATGGAGTACAAGGGATCATTTTCATTTTTGCAAGTAAACAAAGACATTGGGGGACTGTTTTATTTTTTACAGGTTTTAAAAAATACATCTTTCATGACACTGGGAGTTGGCTCCCCAGTGTACCACATTGGCTGGAGGGAAGGGGCTTCAAATCCTGGCCAAAATGTGTTTTCAAATTTGTGGTGCAGAATCCCATTGCAGTTGTGTAGAACTGAGTTTTGGCAGGGATTTGAAAATTTTCTGTGCTGGGGATATTAGGTGGGGTATTAAGATGGCTATGCTAACAATTTGGTCACAGTTGTCCTATAAATGGAAGTGCTGGGCATGGAGGGCCCTGTGCTTCCACAGCTACATGCATATATGCATCTACCAATGGATGGGAGTGCAGGATCCAAAGGATTCTGCACTCCCACAGTAAAAAAAGGATAACATTATACTATCTCAAAAAGCAAGGGAAAAAGTTGCAAACAACTTTGTTAATGCTCCAGTTAGGACCAAAGTGACAGAAGTTGGGAAATGAGGCATTAGGGGTTCCCTAACACCCCACCCTCCCAAACCAGGCAGGTGAGCAGATGTTGGGTTTGACTTGGGTTTCTCAAGCCTAAGCCCACCCCATTGTCATGAAGTCTACATATCTGACCTTATTTACAAATGAATGGGGTGAGCATTAGGTCTGAGAAGCCCAAGGCACACCCAACACCAGCTCTACTGCCTGGTTTGGGAGGGTGGGGTGTTAGGATAATCCTAACACCTCATTTCCCATCTTTGGTTGCTTTGACCCTAACTGGAGTATTAATTAAGTTGTTTACATCTTATATAAGTTGCAAAAAAACTTTATTAATGGAGTTTGCCCTTTAAGGGGCAGACCATGTTGTCCTGGTGCACCCCTTCCCTCCTTTTAGTAATGGTTGTGCTCAGAGGGGAAGGGAGAGGGAAGGGGAGGGGCCAGGAGCAGGACAATGGAACAGGTAGCAGGAAGGGGAGGGGAGAAGGGAGGTACTTAAAGGACAGCACAAGGGTGCCTCAGCCACTTTTTGCTGGAATTTTGATTTAACATCATCTGCAGCACGTCGGATTGGCAATACAATTCTTAGGTTTTCACAAAGGGAAGAGGTAAGGTTACGATAATGTTTTAAGGGCAAAGCAAAGTGTTTGTTTAGGAATAATAACCATCACAGCATTTAATTGGGGTTCGGAATATGCTAGAGGGCAGGGCGAGACAGCAATTGTTTAGAGCCAGTCATTTGAAACAGCCATGGAAACGTAGTTTATCAGTTTTATGAAGTAGGAATTGATGGGAAATCACTTTAAAAAGAGGAAATAGCTGGAGTGGCTCAGGCGGTAGTCATGTGGAAGGGGCGGTCAGAAGGAGCGAGTGGAAATGATTGTCTGCCCCAGTAGGTTAATGAACAAGGCACAGGCTCCCTACAGCAAGGATGGTGAGTCTGAGTTCCATCTGGGGGTAAGCTTCTGGCTTTGGAGTTTTTGAATGAACATGGTCGCGCTTGAGGCCACGTGGCGTGATGTCACACGCCGCGTGGTCCTCGTGATAAAGGTTGGCCCCAGCTTTGGGGTTTTTTGGGCTGAAGAAGCCAGCACTGGGTATGGGAATAAAGTGGCAGGCCTGGAAGAGGCTTCGGAGGTGAAAGGCAAGTGAAAGTGTGGTGGGAGGCCACGCGGTGTGACATCACACGCCGCACGGTGCTCGAGCTCATGGTGGTCCCCAGTTAAGGCGCTGGTATGTGCAGCAGGGTGGAATGCAAGACTCAGATTTGGGGCTGACTCCTATAGCTTCCACTGGCAGACTGGGTAACTCGGGGAAGAAGCGTTGGGGGAGTGAAGGTCCTTGGTTAGGACTGCGTGGAAGCCGTGGTGCCATAAGAGGAAGTTTGTGGAGGTTGGACTCCCCAATCTGATTGGCCTGGAGGGGGGAAGTGGGGAAGAGGGTTGGGAAATCTCAGACATTGTCCTCCGTGGCACTCAATATTAAGTCATTCTGGGGCAGTATACTGTATGAGGTACAGGTATTGGAAGGCTATTGGAGTAAAACCACAGATCGTGTTTTCGAGGCCACATGGTGTGACGTCACATGCCGTGCAGTGCTCGTGCTGAAAGTGAGAGGGCCAAGGCTCTCGCTTGGGCAGTATAGAGGGGACTTCGAGGAGAGGGAGAGATGGGGCCCGAGGTGAGGCATCGCACTGTTGGGGGCTAATTACCGGGAGGTTTTTCTGATGGGACCATGGCTTGCTGGCATGGGGGGCATTGCGGGGGGCATGATGATGCCATTTTTTAAGCAGGATGCTGGGGGGGTGGTTACTGTCACATGCAGGGTATGGCCTGTTGGGCGGCAAGGCCCGGGGTCAGAGTAGACATGCAGATGGTGGTCCCCTACCAGGTTTGGTTGGTTGAAAATGACAGGTGGGGATCTGTGTTTCCCCAGGGTAGCCAATATGAGGGTTATTAAAAAAAAAAAAGAAAAGAAAAATGGCACGATGTAGCGCTCCGGGTGGAGGAGTATGCTAGGGGTTTGCCCCCTCTGGGCGCATGGGGGTTGTTACTGGGTCGTGGCCTCCAGTAGATGGCAGGAGGAGAAGGGACACCATAGGTGGTGTCGCAGGACACTAATCCCACGTATAAGAGGAGGTCACAGGGAGGGGGGACCCGGGAGAAGGGGGAGAAAATGAGCATCCTGACAGCTGGGAAAAGGGATTTATGGCATGGTGGTTGGCGTAACGGACAAGAGAAGGTGTAATGGAGGTACAGACATACAAATAACGCTGTTTTATTTTCTATAATTGTCTTCACAGAGCAGATAGGACAGACATGGCGCCCAGGAAGAGCAAGCCATCGAAGAAGGACACCTACAAGGCTATTATTGACCTGGCAGAAAAAGCAAACAGAATGTGGGAGCTGGTGGAGGGGGGGAACTTGGGAGGCCCGGGGAGAAGAGAAAAGTGGGCACCGGTAAGGGTGGCAAAGGGAAGAGGCCAGCCAAAGGGCCACACAGCCCCACTAAGGTAGCGCCACCAGGGGCCGGGCCTGCCAAGGCGGTCGCCCCAGTACCTACGCGGCCGGTAGAACCGGTGATGCCAGTGCCCAAGCCTGATCAGAGGGGAGCCTCCCCGGTGGAACCTGGACATGAAGCTCAGAACAAGGGGTCCGTCCCGCAGATCGCAGTAGCTCACCCTCCACCCCCACTTCAGTCACAAGAAGAAGCAAGGGGACCTTTCAAGGACTCCAGGCAGCATGGCCAGGAGATGGTTACAGGTAACACACCCAACGCAGTGGGGGATAGTATAAAAGAGTATATAGGACAAATCGTAGCGGCACTGGGAACAGGAGGGCTAGGGCAGATGGAGTCCGTTATGGCTGAGATTAGGACAGGGAAGGAAGGGCCAGGAGAGACTATAAAAGGATTGGAAAGAGATGGGCAAGGTACAAGAGAGGTAGGTACACCTGGGATGAGATTAGGCGAGCATGTGCCACTGGCCACGAAAGAGAAAATATGGAAAGGAGATTATGTAGATATATTTGCCTTGGTGAGTCAGGAGGCGGCGGCCAGATATGAAGAGGCGGAGAGCATAGGTAAGAATGAGATGGCAGCGGCCATAATGTTATTGGGTAAAAAAGAGGAAGACAAGTTCACAAAAGGAAAGACTTGGGATGGGTGGTTTCTAGGTTTTGCCATTTTTTCAGCCATTGTCCTGGAAAAGAGGCTGGAGCTAGGCACCCGTTCATTACCTATTCATTAATAACACGGAAAGCAAAAGCGAAGGGGGGTATGGGATGGATATACTATGATGAATGCTTTCAACAAAGAATGGCGACATTCGGGGATGTAAGATGGGACACCAAGCAGATAGATTTATGGATGGATTATGTAACAGATCAGTCCACACCAGAGGGTGGGTGGAGCAAAAAGGTTTTTTATGCCACAGAGATGCTGCTGGGCCTATAACAGGGCTTCATGCTCATGGCCTCAGTGTCGTTTCCAACATGCCTGCTCAAAATGCGGGGGGGTACACCCTACAAGTAAGTGCAGAACAGCAGGGGCACAGGGAACACAAGGTCTGGGGGGCAAGGGTCAGGCAAGCAGTTTTTTTGAGAGGACAAAGGGTATAAAGGGCAAACATGGAACAAGGGAGGGAGGGGCAGGGGCCATGGGGGCAGAGGGGGGCAGATCCAGTGAAGTAAGGAAGGTTAGACTGGGAGGAAGGGAGGGGCCGGGGAAAGGGGGCAAAGGGCGCAATAGGGAGCAATTCGACTTGGCCAGATCCCCCATCAACCTGTCAGCATGGACAATTCACCTGGCCAGATATCCTGACAGACACGTGCGGGACATGATTTTTAGAGGGCTTTAGTACAGGGTTTTCATTGCAGTCGGAGGGGCCCAGGCAAGCAAGGGAGGCAAGCAACCTGGGGTCTGTGAAAGGGAAAGAGGAAATACTGAGACTAAAGATTGAGAAAGGAAAAGCAACAGGCAGGGTAGAAGGCCCATTTAGCACCCCCCCATTGGAAAACATGCGAATATCGCCTTTGGGTTTGGTACCCAAAAAACAAGAAGGGGAAATCAGGGTGATCCATCACCTGTCCTACCCAGAAGGGGAGTCGGTGAATGACTTCATCAGGGAGGAGCATACGAGGGTGACATACGTGACTCTAGAGGATGCAGTCCGGATAATCCATGGCACAGGCGATGTGTGGATGGCAAAGACGGACATAGAGTCCGCATTCAGACTGCTTCCAGTCAGGAGTGAAGACTGGGACCTGTTGGGTTTTAAGAGTGAAGGTCAGTATTATTTTGACAAAGCAATGCCAATGGGGTGTTCCACAGCATGTGCCATGTTTGAGGCATTCAGCACATGTTTACAGTGGATATTTCAGGAAAAGACGGGTTATAGGTCAGTCGTCCATTACCTGGATGATTTTCTCCTCATTGGGGGAAAAAGGGAAAGGAGAAAGAGAGACACGGAGAATGCTGGGTAAGTTCCAGGATTTGTGTAAAGAGCTGGGAGTCCCATTGGCACCAGAGAAAACAGAGGGGCCCAGCAAGGCTATGGAATTCCTCGGAATAGAGATAGATGCAGCGAGTGAGGTGTTTAGGCTACCGGACAAAAAAGTAAGGAGGTTGAAGGAACTAATATGGGTACATGCCAGCAGGAGATGGGTACAACTGAAACTGGTGCAGCAGGTGCTGGGGAACCTGAACTTCGCATGCAGGGCCATAGGACCAGGGAGGGCATTCACAAGGAGGTTAGCCAGAGCTACAGTAGGGGTTACCAGACCACATCACTGGGTGGACCTGACATGAGGTGTCAGGGAGGATTTTAAGATATGGGAACAATTCCTAGAGGAGTATAATGGTTGTTTGTTCTGGCAGGAGGAGTGGTTGTACAACACAGACCTTGACCTCTACACAGATGCAGTAGGAGGAATAGGCATGGGGGGGCTACCTAAGGGGCAGGTGGTTTGCAAAACTATGACTGGTCAGTTGGGTAAAGGAAGGGAGAGTGAGAGATACAACAATACTGGAGATCATGCCCATATGGGCATGTACCTTGGTCTGGGGGGAGGAGTTGAGGGATCGGGAGGTGACATTTTGGTGCAACAATAGGGTGGTGGTTCATGCGCTAAACAATAAGGGAGCAAAATCGGAGACAGCCATACAGGTAGTACGACAGTTAGTTTTAAGGACTTTGCAGCTGAACATGTCTTTCAGAGCAAAACACATAGAAGGGGTACACAATACCCTGGCTGACAGCCTTTCCCATCTGCAGCTGGACCATTTCTGGGAGCTGGCACCAGCAGCGGAAGAACAAAAGACGCCCATATCAACGAACATATGGGACGTTGGCAAGAAGGAGCAGAACTGCTGTTTCACAGCTCATGGGCGCCTCGGACTCTGAGGGCCTACGATGGGGCCTGGAGGGTTTTTTAAACATTCAGGGCAGAACACCAGATGGAGGTAAGTGTGCCACTCTCCGACGAACAGTTAGGTATGTTCATGGTGGAACAATGGCAGAAAGGGACTGCACAAGCAACAATGGGGTTTATTTGGCAGGGATCAGTGTGATCTGCAGCCTGAAAGGATGGAGTGACCCAACAAAATCAATGCTCATCAGAAGGATGATGCAGGGCTGGGGCAGGTTGAGAAAAGGGCCAGGTGATAATAGGAGGCCAATAGGGGAGTAGTGGCTCATAAAGCTAAAGAGGCACCCCGATATGCAAATCAAAGGAGGAAGCCCAGCTATTTCACACGATTTATGTGATAATGTTCGGGCCAGTGAGAGTGAGTGAGTGAGGCCATGGGAAAGACGACAAGGAAGGAGGGGTGGAATGGGAAGATGTGAGTTGGGGGACAAGAGAGATACGGATCAAGATAAAAAGGTCAAAGACTGACCAAAAAGGGCAAGGGTGCATGATAAAACTGAGAAGACGGTCAGAGATTGGGATATGCCCAGTACAGGCCCTGTGGGTTTTTGTCGCAGGGCAGGTGACCAGGACGGGGAAGCTATTTGTGCATAGTGATGGAAAAAGGGTCACCGGCTATCAAATTACAGCAGTACTGAAAAAGGGCATGGGTTTTCTGGGGGAAGACCCAGCTAATTACTCATCCCATTCCCCACGGATTGGGGCAGCCTCACAGTGGGCAGCTGAGGGTGAACCCATGATGGGTATTTTGGAGAAAGGGTGCTGGCGGTCAGCCAGTTACAAAAGGTACATCAGAGCCCTGATATAAAAAAAAAAGAGAGACTAATATGGGGGGGGGAATAATACAATGACAGCACTGAGATTGGATGAAAATTAATGAATTTTCTTTGCACCCCATAGGTAGATGGAGGAGCACAGAAGTCTGGATCTGTGGCCATTCCTATAGTTACTGGGCTGGTAAGAGAGCAGAGAAGAAAGCTGGGGGAAAACAGTTGTACCAAGATGCAAGACAGTGTAGGTTGGTGTGGCACGGCCTACGAGGGATGAGATGGGCACAGCTTCTGCCTGCTTTGAAAGAACTCAGTGGACAGCAGCCCAGTCCAGACCTAATTATTATACACCTAGGGGACAACGACCTGGCAGGCAGACCATGGGTGCACACATATTTGCAGATAAAGAGGGACCTAGTGGCAATAAGACAGTGGTGGCCTCAGGTATGCATGGCCTGGTCGGATATGATTCCACAAAGGGTATGGAGACAGGAACATAGCCACAGAGCAGTGGAGAGGGCTAGGAGGAAGATGAATAGGCGGGTAGGGACATTGATAAGGCAGATGGGAGGACAGGTGATACTAAGGGGAGTAGAGGAATGGGTGGATGATTTCTACAGGGCAGATGGGGTGCATTTGTCAGGCATAGCAATAGACATGTTTAACGCGGAAACAATGGGTTTCATAGAGGAATGGAGGAAACAGACAAAGCCGGGAATAAAAAAAAAGAGGAGGAGGAAGGAGAGTAGTTCCATCCCTGAGGTAAGGGAGGGTGATTCCCTAAGTTAGGAAGCCAGTCATCAACGCAAGCTGGAGACTGGCTAGTGGGGAAAAAGGGGGGGAGGATGGGAGGGGGAAAGAAAAAGGAGTAACACAAGTGGAGGAAGAGGACGAAGGAGAGAGCAGTCTCGGTTTTCACCGTTACCTAACAGAAAAGGAGAAGAAGAAGGCATCCAGTTTTTCACCTGGGGGATGGATAATCAGAGAGTGATATATGGATGGAAATAAATGGAAATTATGGAAATATGATATAAAAGAAATGAAAAATGGAATATGGATTATGAATATAAATAAATTAATTGCCAACCTGAGCACAACAACAAACAATGGTGCCTGTGTTTTTTGTGAGGGAGAAAGGGGGGAATCCAGGACAATGGAGTTTGGCCTTTAAGGGGCAGACCATGTTGTCCTGGTGCACCCCTTTCCTCCTTTTAGTAACGGTTGTGCTCAGAGGGGAGGGAAGAGGGAAGGGGAGGGGCCAGGAGCAGGACAATGGAACAGGTAGCAGGAAAGGGAGGGGAGAAGGGAGGTACTTAAAGGACAGTACAAGGGTGCCTCAGCCACTTTTTGCTGGAATTTTGATTCCTTCCACCCACCCTACTAGATGGGGGACGAGGGAAAGACAGTCAATTTGGGGCTGTATGGTGGGTCCGTCAAGGTGGAGGACGGACGCGTCCGGTAGGATGGTGGACTGCCAAAGGTGGATGGCAGGAGATAATATGGTTATGGACTGCCAAATGTGGATGGCAGGAGATAATATGGTTACCGACTGCCAAAGGTGGATGGCAGGGGATGATATGGTTATGGACTGCCAAAGGTGGATGACAGGGGATGATATGGTTACGGACTGCCAAAGGTGGATGGCAGATATTAACATGGTCATGGACTGCCAAGGTGTATGACAGGGGGAAAGGGGGGGGAGGATGGGAGGGGGTAAGAAAAAGGAATAACACAAGTGGAGGAAGAGGACGAAGGAGAGAGTGGTCTCGGTTTTCACCGTTACCTAACAGAAAAGGAGAAGAAGAAGGCACCCAGGTTTTCACCTCGGGGACGGATAATCAGAGAGTGATATATGGATGGAAATAAATGGAAATTATGGAAATATGATATAAAAGAAATGAAAATGGAATATGGATTATGAATATAAATAAATTAATTGCCAATCTAGCACAACAGCAAACAATGGTCTCTATGTTTTGTGAGGGAAAAAGGGGAATCCAGACAATACTCAATTAGGGTCAAATTTGGAAATGAGGCATTAGGATTTCCCTAACACCCAACCCTCCCAAACCAGGCAGGAGCAGAGATTTGGGGTGTGCCTTGGGCTTCTCAAGCACAACTCTCTCCCCATTCCATCTATAAATAAGGTCAGATGTGTACACTTTATGAGAATGGTGTGAGCATTAGACTTAAGAAGCTCAAAGCATACCCCACACCTGCTCTCCTGCCTGATTTGGAAGGGTGGGGTATTAGGGAAACCCTAAAGCCTCATTTCCCAACTTTTGTCACTTTTACCCTAACTGGAGCATTTACTAAGTTTTTGCAACTTATTTCCTTACTTTTTGAGATAGCATAATAGTATCCTTATTTTAGTGTATTAGCACAGGGTCCTTTGTACCTCGCTCTCCCATCCCTTCGTAGATGTGTATATGTATGTAGCTGTGGAAGCAAAGGGTCCTCTGGGCCCTGCATTTCAATTTATTGGGCAACGGTGATCAAATTGTCAGCATAGCCATTTTATTACCCCACCTCATTTATCTGATACAGAAAATTTTTAAATCCTGCCAAAACACAATTCTGAGCAAACTGCAAAGTCATCTTGCACCACAGGTGCCAAAACACATTTTGGCCAGGATCTGAAAAATTACAGCTGTGACAAACATGAGGTGGTGTAATATGAAGGCTATGTTGAAAATCTGGGGTCAAAATATTTAACATTTTCGAAGTTATGAGTGGGTGTAGTGAAATTGCAACAAATGGTCATATCTTTGTCATTGTTTCATATTTTGACCCCAAATTTTCAACATAGTCTTCTTATAACCCCTCCTCATAAACCATCCTGTGGGTGAAAATGTTCACATCCACGTCAAAACAACATTCCTTGCCACAGGTGCAAAAACATGTTTTGGACATGATGCAAAAAATGACAGCTATACTGTTCATGAGGTGGTGTGAAAAAATGGCTATGTTGAAAATTTTAAACTCACAATATTGAAAATTACCAAAGTTATGCATGTGAATAGAAAAAAATCCAATGAACACTCCTAACCTGGCCATTTTTAGGAATTTTTTCACCAAATTTTCTACACCACTTTTTTGGAACCCCATCTCCTGAACATTGGTGGTGAAATTTTTATATTCAGTACTGAAAGGTGACTTTGTGCAGTGACCATGAAATCATCTTCCAAGTCTGATTAATGAAATGACAGTGTCAGTGTTCATAAGATGGGGTCCCCAAAAGACCATGTTAAAAATTTGGTGAAAAATTCGAAATAATGGCAAAGTTACGATCATAAGTTAAAAACACCATTCAAATGCATTATACTGAACTTACCTTGATTCCTTAGTTCATGGTTTGGCTTTGAAGAGTGCAGACATGTCTCAGTCCACAGAAGATGACAGTCAAATCAATGTTCTGTTCATAACTGAATTTTTGCGAAAGCAGCAGTTTGCACCATACGACACAGCTGTCATTAATAAATGACAGCTGTATTTTATAGTGCAACCCCTTCTGCTGTCACCACTCACAGGTCAGGTGTGGGGCTACTGACATTGTAGCACCAGTGCCATCCTTACTGTGCTGTGCCTTCAAACTATATATAACACAAACACTATATAACACACCTGTCATTTATCAAAGACAGCTGTGTCATATGGTGCAAACTGCTGCTTTCGCAAAAAATTAGTTATGAACAGAACGTTGATTTGTTGAATTGTGCATGCTCAGAAATAGAACAATTTTTCTAAATATTAAAAAAAAAACTACTTAACTAGGGGACCTAATACAACAAATGCACACACCTTGGACCAACCTCTATCAAACCTGAAAGTTTCAGGTTCAAAGGCTCCTATTTTTTAAGTTATATGGTGGCAAAAAAATGTCTTAAAATTTTCAAAAAAAAAGGCTTTTGCATTTTGTGGCATCTCTGTAATTTTGCTTCCCCTGAATCAGGATAGAGAGATCCTGGCACAGAGGATGTTCTTTCCAAATTTCAAGTAAATCGGTTGAATGGGGGCAAAGTTATTAAGGTGCAAAAATGTTGGTTTAACATAGAAGTGCTTACATAACCCTAATATATAGGCATGACTGGGCCTGTATATTTATATGTATATATATATATATATATATAATAGGGGTGCGGTCGACCCACAATAGTTAGGGTTCAGATGTCACGTCTATGTTAAAGCCAAAATTTTGCAAATTAATAACTTTGGACCAATTTTTAAGGATTTGCCTGAAATTTGGTATGCTTGGTTGGACATGGTAGATTTCTTGATCTGCCAAATTTGATTATGGTCGAGCTTGCGGTCTTTGCGTACAAAAACATTGAAAAATGCAAAATTATCTGGTTTTGGAGGCAGCTTTTGTGATATAGGATGTGGCCCTGTGCGGCCATTGTGGGGCATGCCACTCTGCATGATGGCTTGTTTGAAAGAGTTTCGGTGGCCAAACATGCCGCTTTTTGTTTGGTGAAAAAATATTAAGGCATTCAAAAGTTATGCCAGTTTTAGTTCCCATTATAAGTCAATGGGAAAATTTATATGTATGTTTTGCAAACAAAGAATGGGATTCTGGCCATCTGGTCTCACCTGGTGATCAAATAATTTGTAGCCTAGTTGTTCAAGAATCTTTGTCCCCAAGAATTTTTAAAATCCTTTAGCCAGAGGTCTGCCATCTTGTTTTTAGTTTTCCGATTGGAAAAACACAAATATCTCGGCTCAGGGGTCACCCCTGAAGTAAAACTTGGATGGGTTTTACTCAGGGGGCTCTGTTCTACTGAGCCAAGCCTTTGGTTTCATCCAACTTTGTCAAAAAATAGAGCTATAAGCTTTTAAAATCTTTGATCGCTGCTCACTAATGATCTTTGATCGCGAACCTGCAAATTCTTTGATCATGAGATTCTTTGATTGCAATCTTGCATCGCGACCTAAATACACAAATATCTTGTCTCAGGGGTGAGTTAGGGACACAAATGAGGGTGAGTTTTGATCAAGGGGCTTCATTGTAATGAGGCATGCTGTTGGTTCAGTTCAAATCAGTAAAATGTCGTGTTTCAGCATTTTAAAGTCTTTGGTCGTGAGCGTGCAATTTCTTTGATCTCGAGCCTGCAAATTCTTTGATTGCAATTGTACATCGCAAGCAAGGGACGAGATGGCCCGATTAAAAATTTTAATTTCTCAGCCCAGTGGTGTCCTAGGAAGACAAATGAGGGTGGGTTTTGCTCAAAGGGCTTCGTTCTGACGAACTAATGGTGGTGGTTTACCACAATTCTTTGTATTTTTTTAATTACAGCACTTTTTATTCTTTGATTGTGAGCCTGCAAATTCTTTGATTGTGAGCCTGCAAATTCTTTGATCGCAAGATTCTTTGATTGCGATCATGCATCGTGAGGGAGGAACAAGATGGCCAGATTAAAACATTGATTTTCTCAGTCCAGGGGCACCCTAGGAAGTCAAATGAGGGTGGGTTTTGCTCAGGGGGCTTTGTTCTGTCGAATCATGGTGGTGGTTTACCGCAATTCCTTCAATTTTTTGATTTATAGCATTTTTTATTATTTGTTCGTGAGCCTGCAAATTCTTTGATCATGAGCCTGCAAATTCTTTGATCATGAGATTCTTTGATCGCCATCTTTGTTCAGGAGGGAGGGACACGATGGCCAGATTTTTTATAATGGAATAGATAGGGAAATGGTACCAATCTTTATTACAAAAAGGGTCTTAGAAATGCTGCCATCTGATTGGCTGTCAAAATTCTGAGAGCCCTACGTTAATCTTAATATACTTGCAGAGCTTGACTACCTGAGCATTGATATAAAAAAGTTTCTACCTCATTTGCATTCTTTTTATCAAACTTTTGTCCACCATTAGAGTTAACATGATTGCACTGCCATTACGGCCCATATAAAAATAACTCCTAAGTAACAAACCAATCTAATAAAATAAAGAATTATTATGTTTTCAAAGATGTTGTGTTTTCACTATCTGTTCTGCCATGAAGTTACATAATGGGAGTTGCAAGTGTGGCAACAGAGATCAGCGCATCTTCAAGTGCAATGATCATGTCACCTTACCAGCGTATTAGTAGCCACACTCCCAGAAAAAAAAAAAAACTTATCATAATCATTTCAATTGAATTCAATTAAAAAGATCAGGTCACCAATCATCAAAAAATTAAACAAACAGCAAGAAACCCAAACACCAAAAATCAAAGACTGTGATAATGTGGCAGAAACTAGATAGGTGCTGCACCCTTGGAACGCGGTGCTCTTATGACAGTTAGTCACCGGCACTCACTCCCGCTCTGTAGCTGTTTTTGTTTAAATGGTAAATGAGGCTATTTCCACACTGTCTTAAGTACTGTCCATTTTGAGTGCCAGTGGAGCGGGACTGAGTGCCGGGTTCCCTTTTTCTGAAATTAACCTTTCTACTGATGAAGACTGCATGCCATCCAATGTGTGGTAGAGTCAGAGACAGCAAGACAGCATGTGTATTCTTCTACATAGTGTTATCGGTGCTGCGGGGGGGGGATTATTTCTGCAGTTGGTAACATGACCTGAGACGGTCCAGACTTAGACTCTCACTATTTGCCTCCAGTTTCTGTGACTGCACACCCAATTAGTCCACCATCCTCCTGCCTATGCCGCCACAACAAGCACTTTGGTCTAAATGCTGCCACGCTAACCTAGCACTTTAACTGTCTGTCCCTGACAAGGCCCATTGGCTGCCTGCCTTCTTCCTCCTGCCTCCCTCCTAACTACTCCTACCCACTTTTCTCCACCCCTTCATGTCAAACTCTCTGATCTCCCTCCCCTCACCCCTACACCTTCTTACCTCACTCCCTCTTACTCCAAAATCCTTTACCCCCTAACTGTATTTGCACATTTGTCAAATGCTTCATGATAATTTACTGTCTCATAATGTATACTGTACCATCTGATGTGGAACCTTTGTAAATGAGCCTCAGCTCAAAGGTATTGTGTTAATCCTAGACTTAAATAAATAAATAAAAATAATTAAATAGAAGGCTTGCAGGTGAGAGACAGAGAGATGGGAAGATCTTGATGTGCAGGGGTTCATAGTGGCTGGTTGGAGTGTGTTTACACCATCAGTTGTTTGTTATTAGGTTGCCACGGAAACAACACAGGGACACACAGCACACACACACACCCTTCTCTCTTTCTCTTCTCATTGCCTAGCCAAGCTGCATTTGATATTTTATTACTGTGGGAGAGACTACTGAGATACTGCCACCCCACCCCCACTAAAGATGAATGGTGCAGACAGCCTGAGATGCTGAGTCCCTTCTACTCTTTCTCTCTCTCTTTTTCATGCTCCCTACTTTCTCTCTCATTCAATTTTACTATATTGTGGGAAGCCAAAATCCTTATCGCTCACCACAGTCATCAAGGTAGGCAGATTTCATCTTTGCATTCAGTTTACAGCTCCATTGTGTTTATACCTGAATCAGCCAACCTACCCCCCTTACCTCCATTATAAGTAACAACCGCCACCCTACCATCGAAGAGCAAGTGAACAGGCTGAAATGGGTAAACCGTTCCCCCACCTGAACTCCATTGAGCTATCGAGCAGATGTTTTAAAAAATGCCTATTAGTTATCAAAGAACAAAGGATTAAAAAAAATCAGTAAAACTGTCCCTGTAACTGGTACTTCTCCAAACAGGGAGCAGACTTTTGGTGAGAGAGAGCTGTTTTGGTACAGCAGGCTGCACAGCCACATTTTAAGTGGGCATCCCCTACATCAAACTGTGTGCATGGAGGGTGTCCACTGTTAGTTTTTCTTGTCAGTAGTTTCATACTAAGGGCCCCATGGCATCGCTGAGGTAATGGACATTTAGTAATAATTTCTGCAAAACTGTGTATCTGTAGGTGTACTCACTATTTCATAAATACAAATGTTGGAACTCTGTTTTGAAGTTCAGCGTACTCCCTTGATAGCAGTGCTATAGGAACGCTCAAGGAGCATGTCCATTAACATTCTCACATGAAAAATAGCAGAGGAACTACTTCATCAAATGTTAATCTTTAGATCCTCCTTTACTGAAAATAATCAGAGGTACAAGATTTTTATTTTTGCCCAATTTTTATAATAGCAATAAGGTAATCTCAGGGGTTATGTTAATCTTCAAGTTAATCACTCCCTGAGGGCAATATGGCACTCAGCTGCGCCTCATGCCACTTTATGCTTCCAGAAGGTGATTAACTAGAACATTAACATAACCACTGATCGTACCTTCTTGCTTAAACATTGAATATCTCAGAAACAGTTTGGTCTTTTTACTTGAAATTTGGAGGGTGTTTACAGCTAGTCCTGTGAATGTAAATTACAGTCTTTATGTGTCAGAAAATATTTTTATGGTGAAGATATGGCACGGCACAGTTTACATTCTGTGTACAGCGTTTCGTTTGTGGTGGTGGCTTGAAATTGATAGGATATCTAGCCTTAGTGTCATGGATGTAGTTTTCAGTCATTGTGTGTGTTAAACGTCAACAGGTGTGGAACTATGCCACTTTGACGAATGAAAATTTCAAACTTTGACATGTTATATCTCGGACATGGTTTGGTCTTTTCACTTGAAATTTGGAGAGAATTGATGGCATGTCCTGCAGATGTGAAATGTGGTGGTAACATGTCAGACAATATATTTTTTTATGGAGATATTGTGTGGCGCAGTTTATGTTTCATGGACAGCATTTTCTATTGTTCTGTAAGCAATAAGACATGAGGGGTGTGCATTAAACATTTCTAATGCATGACCAGGGGCATAATAAGGCATGAGACCACAGGCTGAGTGCCTTTAGCCCCTGACTGTGCATTAGAAATGTCTAATGCACACCCCCAGAGTGTCCTTTTGCACTTATAAAATGTGGCTCTATAGATAGCATGTTTGTCCAAATGAAAACTATTAGGTATAAATAATAAAAAAGTTAAATATTTCGATATTTTTTGACATAAAATAGTTCCTCCTTCTGCATCAGTGGGCTGGACTTGCTTTTTACACATGACATGTGTCCTACTATGACCTCTATAGCTATAGTTTTTAATGAAACCTTACCAAAGAGAGCTTGTGTACAACCACTCCCTCCAAAAGAAATCTGTAAGAAACATTTGCCCCTTTCCTGCAGCGATATCCAGTCATGACTGATTGTTGTTTGCATTTTGTTCTTAGTTTTGTACAAACTTTGATTGTGATCACGAGTGCTAGCAAACCACCAGACACAATGGAATAGTGAGCGAGTGAGCATGGACACCTATAGACTGAGAGCATAAAGGCACACATAGAAACGTCTGATTTTTATTTAGTTTTTTTTTTGTGTGTGTGTACCACTGTTTTGACTGTGAGCTTATTGTCTGGAGATGGGGTGAAAGAGTGGCCGAGCATTGGAGTATCTGCTGGTAGGGGCAGGGAAACAGTTCTGACCAGACCACAGGATTGTAATTAAAGTGAAAACAAAAAAACACCATTGACGGTCAGTTACTGTTGCTCAGTAATTAAACTCAAACCACCGTATCTCCCACTACAGTTTTACTGTTTAAAGTGGGTAGGCAGCTGAGAAAGTGGATCACCTGAGTGAATGAATGATCGTATGGCCGAGTAAGTGGAGAGATGGACTGGTGGTAAGAGAGAGATGCAAGCAGAACATGGAGGGTGCTGGCAAGAAAATGAAAAACAAAATAAATAATACTAAATAAATGAGCTGCTGATCTAAAGCTTTGTGTCTGTTGCTGCCAGTAGATTTTAATAAAGAGTGGGAGCTTAGTTTACAAGAACGGAGACAGGATTTGTGTCAACTTTGTTATGGTTATGAGCCCCCCTCAAATCACACAAACACACACACACACTCTCTCTGACAGAGTTACATTTAATGGCAAAATGTAAATGTCACATTGTAGCTTGTATACTGTATTTTGAATCCGGTTTCTGGGAGCCGTTAGTGGGGAGTAAGCCCTGTTAAACAGCAGTGGGTTAAATCGAACAGCTGTATAGGAGAGGAGCAGTGGAATGGGGCTTTCATGTATTTAAACAGAATGAACGAGAAAGCGGGTGGCAGGGAAGAAAGCCGCGATTTTGTGTGAAGCCGGCAGGAAGAACACTGTTTGCCATACCACAGGATGTAATGCTACCAGTGTGGAATTTGAGCACTTTCTAAGGACAGTATTCCCTGCTGTTATGTTTATGTGGCATCATTCGTATAAGCTCAGGTACAGTTTCCTTAGTGACAGTCACGGTTTCTTCAGTAAGGGCCTCGGTTTCTCGTACCGTTGGCATTTTTGGACCTTTATCTGCTGGCGAAAGCTGCTGATCGCTTACACATACATAAAAATTTTATGTAGGCACCTCAATTGAACAAATGGGGGTTTCACCATTTTGGCCTACTGTGTTGCTACCAAGATAAAAAATGGTGGATTTTCAAAAGTCAATGTTCCATTTGGCTAAAGGATACCTTATCGTGAAGGGGTCTATAGGTCACTACCCTTGTTGCTAGCCGTGCATTAGACACTTCTAATGCACGGCTAGCAACCAATCAGAATGCAGTATTTTCCCTTCCTATTTTATAAACTAGGTTAACATTTGTTTGGTGGCTGGCTGTGCTGTTGTTAATGTACTTTTTAGTCATTGGGTGTGTAATGTGGCCCGACACTTACAAGTTGGTGGGAGCATGGGGCCCTTCACCAACTTGTGGAACTTTCTACTTTTCTAGTCTTTCTTAAAAAGTAAGGAAATTGTATGCAAAAAACTTTGTTAATGCATCAGTTAGGGTTGTTTTACAGTGACAACAATGAGGAAATTCGATATTAGGGTTCCCACCCCTTGTACCCCACTGCCACCCTGCCCCCACCAACAGGCATCATGGTGTGCATTGGGGTCATCAGTCCTAACTCTCATACCATTCTCCTACACTGCACCACCTCAGCTTGTTTCACATGGGATGGGGTGAGAGTTAGGGCCGATGACCCCAATGCACACCCCGATGCCTGTTGGTAGGGGCAGGCTGGGGTGGGGTGCAAGGGGTGGTGGCAATCCTAATATTGAATTTCCTCACTTTTGTCGCTGTAGAACAACCCTAACTGATTCATTAATGATTTTTTTTTGTTTTGCATAGAATATATATATATATATATAGAGAGAGAGACAGAGAGAGAGATTGATAGATACATACAAACAAATGAATGAATAAATACACTGAAATTAATGAATAAATAAATTAAATAAATAATATATATATTATGTATATATATATAGAGAGAGATATAGCTAGATAGAGTGATAGATAGATAAATACAAACAAATTAATGAATAAATAAATACATTGAATTAAGAAAATTATCCCTCATCATTGCCAGCATTCCCCTCCCCATCCCAACCCTCCCATTGAGTGACCCCTCCCCTTACCCTATAATTACCTCTGTAGGTGCTATGCTGTCATCTTCTGTGGACTGGTACACATCTGCACTCTTCAAAGTCGAACTGCGAACTGAGGAATAAAACTTAGTGCCATATTTTGTGGTTAGGAGCTGGTTGCACTATAAGACACAGCTGTCAAACAAACAACAGCTGTGTTGTATAGTGCAACCAGGTCATAAATGCAATATACATTATATGGCAGCAAGGGTTGCACTATACAACACAGCTGTCATTTGTTAGACATCTGCGTTGTATAGTGAACCAGTTCATAACTGCAAAATAACTGCCATATACAATCACAACTGCTCACATGAAAACCCCCCTCGTGATGGCCATAATCTCCTCCAGAAACCCCATACAGTTCCCCATATAGGAATGGCCACCATTGGCAGACAGGTAGGACACTGAGTGACCCAACAAGCCCATCCCTTCCACATTACTGGGCAAGTGCCTATTCATCATGCCATGGCTGGTGTACAGGAGATCACCCCACAACATCACTGAAACTTTTTAATTACTTTTTCTTATCCAGCACCTGGATGCCCACCCCCAGTGTTGGATGCTCTTCCCCCTCAATGCAGCCACTTCTTTTATAAACATGGCTGACGTCGGGGGGGCCCAACCCTCATGTCGGCATTTACACTTCTTCCCAGCAGTGTTGGACACTGGGGAGCCCACCCCCAGTGTCCTGAAATGGTGTTAGTCTTTTTTAGTTTTTCCTGAAAATAGAAAACCTTCCCGCAACTTTTTTTTTTATAACCTGAAAAAAAGAAAACGGTCCCTTGAGGTCACCACCATCTCCCCACCACCAACCTGACCCTCCCTATGAGCACCCATCTTCCCATACCCCCCTTACCCCATACTTACCTCCAGAGGTTGACCAATTCCATCTTCTGTAGACCACAACATGTCTGCACTCTTCAAAGCCAAACTGCAAACTGAAGAATCAGCATAAGTGCTGTATAATGTATTTCAATGGCATTTTGAACTTATGTTGATATTTTCACCATTTTTTAGAATTTTTTTAACAAAAGTTTCATCATGGGCTTTTGGGACCCAACCCTTCACTGCTGTTTCGTTGATCAGGCCCAGAAGGTGATTTTGCAATCACTGCACAGAATCACCTTTTGGGACTGATTAATGAAATTACAGTGCCAGTGTTCATGAGGTAGGATTCCAAAAAGCCCATGTTGAAAATCTCGTGAAACAATTACCAAAAATGTCTGCGTTATGAGTGTGCATTACACAGTTTCTACACCAGGCACATAACTTTAGTAATTTACAATATTTTGACTCTAGATGTTCAACATACCCATTTTCTCACACCCCTCACAAACAGTATAGCTGTCATTTCTTACAGACAGCCTGAAATGTGTTTTCACACCTGTGACAAAGAATGGTGCAATCGCTGTGTGGAATCACATTTCAGGACTGATTAACAAAATGACAGTGGCAGTGTTCATGAGGTGGGTCCCAAAAAGAACATGCTGAAAATTTGGTGACAAAAGTCAAAAAAATTGCCAAGTTATTACTAGCGTTCATTGAAAAATGTGTATACAGGTGCATAACTTTTGTAATTTACAATGTTTTGACTCCAGAATTTCAGCATATCCATTTTTACACACCACCTCATGAACAGTATAGCTGTCATTTTTCACATCCTACCTGAAATGTGTTTTTGCACCTGTGAAACGGAATGGCATTTCAGCATAGATTTGAAATTTTTCACCTATGGGGTTTATGAAGTAGGGTCATAAGAAGAATATGTTGAATGTTTGGCATCAAAATATAAAAAAAAACAAGAATTTATTAAGTAACATTCACTGCAGGGATGTGTGTTGCAACTCTGGGAAACATATTGCCTTACCGTGTCAGTGAGCGGAGTTCAGGTGTGAATTTAGTAAGCCAGTTTACTGGAACAAGGCTGATAGAGAAGGGGCTGCAGCATGCACCACCAGTCATGGCCTGGGTAGGGACAGAGCAGTGTTTTGGTGCAGACAACACACCCTGTGGTGGGTCAGGGAACCTCACCCACAAGGTATTGAGAAGTGTGCCAGGGTCTGCTGGGCCCATGCACTGCATCATGACTGTCTCCAATATTGTATATAGCTAATTTTGTGCATGTCACAAAAGGGACCTGTGGAAATGAGGATACAGTTCCACTATCAAAAAAAGAAGGGAAATTAGTTGCAAAAACTGTGTTAATGCAGAGATTGGGTTGCAAAAACGGAAAGCGTACAAATACGGGAAATGAAAAAAACATTAGGGATTTGGGTCTCCGGAATATTGGTGAATCAGTGCTGGGGTCATACTTGGGGTTGTCAATCCTAATTCTCACCCACCCAGCCTGCAAACTCCTGTCTGAAGCACAAGATACAGCTCCAACCCAGTGCCACATATTGATACAGTATGGCCAACATAATATGTCAGAGCTTTCTTCATGCAGGGCCCGTGAAGACATAGCATTTGACCTAATTTGATCCAGGGTAGGTGCGGGCATTAGGGTTGACAACCCCAAGTAAGACCCCACTACTGATTCGTCAATACTCCGGAGACCCAAATGCCTAATGTTTTTTTCATTTCCTGTCTTTGTGTGTACGCTTTGCATTTTTACAAACCTAATCTCTGTATTAACGTAGTTTTTTGCAACTAATTTCCATTCTTTCTGTGATAATGGAACTGTATCCTCATTTCCGCAGGTCTCTTTGGGACTTGTGCAAAATTAAATTAATACAATATTGGAGACAGTCCTGGAATTGTATCCTCATTTGTGGGACCTGTACAAACAGAACTAAGTACAATATTGCAGACAGTCATGATGCAGTGCACGGTCCCAGAAGACCCCTGCACACATCTTGATACCTTGTGGGTGCGGTTTCTTGCAACATATATACATATCTATATATATCTATATATATATCTATCTATATATATATATATATATATATATATATATATATAGATAGATATAAAGATATATAGATATATATATATATATACATATATCTGTGTGTATATGTGTGTGTGTTGCAAAAAACCTTTTAATGCTCCAGTTAGGGTCAAAGTAACAAAAGTTGGGAAATGAGGCGTTAGGGTTCCCTAACACCCCACTCTCCCAAATCAGGTAGGAGAGCAGGTGTGGGGTGTGCCTTGGGCTTCTCAAGCCTAAAACTCACCCCATTCCATCTGTTATTAAGGTCAGATGTGTAGACTTTATGAGAAATGGGTAACTGTTCAGCTTGAGAAGTCCAAGGCACACCCCACACATGCTCTCCTGCCTCGTTTGGGATGATGGGGTGTTAGGAAAACCTTAATGCCTCATTTCCCAACTTTTATCATGTTGACCCTAACTGGAACATTAACAAAGTTTTTGCAGCTTATTTTCTTACTTTTTAGATAGCATAATTGTAGCCTTATTTTACTGTGGGAGCGCAGGGTCCATAGATGCATATATGTTTGTAGCTGTGGAAGCTAAATGACCCGTGGTTCACCTGGGATCCTGGTTCCCAAGTCTGTGATCTGTCTATCCACTTGACGAGGCTACAACTTGTACTTGCAGAAACATAACCTAAAGATCTGGGACCAAAGAGGAATGCAGGAGTGAGACGGGGGGAATAAAGTTTTTTTTGTTTTGTTTTGTTTTAATTAAGCAATAATGCAAGACAGAGTGTGTGTTAATGTGTAATAATGTCATGCATTGGGGGTTGAAGTGCATTCTACACCTGAAAAGTGCTGTTATTACACAATAACACACATCCTTGGGGTGCCTTATTACTATTACACAATGACTTGTTTATTAAGGAAAAAAAAGATTACAAGTAAATCTTTTTAAAATGCATTTTTACTAGATTTTGTTATGTGTAGGTATATCATCATCATCATCAAAATGTTATTGTTGAGCTTAAAAAGCTATACACAAATATATAAATACATATTCACAACATAAAAACACTGTAAAAAAACATTGGTACATACATAGAATAATTCAGGGCCAACCCCCTGTTAGAAATGATAAAATATAAATATAGCAGCATTATCCAAACATCTTTGAAGATTGCAGGACTAATCATTGTAATTATTCATATATTTCATTCATTACTTGTCCTATGATGATAGATTTTAACTCTCATTCAGTTTTTCTAATTAACTCATCATTAGAATAACAAGAACCAGTGACTCAAGGATTTATTTGCATTGCTAATGTTATTTTCTTTTTTTTTTGTTTATTGCTGAGAAGAATTTAGCTATTCTATTTACAGTCCATTGATCAGCAGTGTGTATTAAAATTATTGTTAAATCTTCATTACTCACTACTGTATCTGACTTCAAGGAAGTGGCTTAGCCAGACATTCCTTTCATGTAACTATCAGGAACATTGCCAGAAGACGTGTTTTAGGTTTTCTATTCCTCCTACTACACATGTGCATTTTTCATTTTCTTGTGTAAGTTTTTTATGTCTAGTGTTAAGTACATTGCTTGGGAACCTTTCAAATTTATAAATGGTGAATATTCTATGGAGATTTGGGTCTGTTAAAATATCAAGGTATGATTTATATCCGAAACAAATATTATACTTAGCAAACCATCTGGAATAATGTACGTTTCCAACTGTAACCAAATCCTTTTGATTCCACAAATTTATGATTTATTTAAATATTTTTAATACTTGAGACTAATTAGCACCCCCTTATCTGTAAGTGCTTTTAGTTTTAGGAGGCTGTGTGTCTATAACATTTCCAATATGTTTGGATACCAGAATTTTGTATTTGTATAATCTAAATTAAGCCATTTTCTTTTTTTCTTTTAAACATTCAAAAGTAAGATGGCCTTCTGGTAGCCTCATAATCCTTAACCAGAAACATATCTTTCTGGATTGTACAAATGTCCTTATATTATTGATACCTAATTCCATTCTGATATATGCAGCTGGGTAAGAGAATGCATGGGACAGACATAAGGCAATTCTTGTGGGGGGTAGGAAGAAATAGACTGTTGGTTAACTAGGATCTGCGGCCTATCCTGTAGGTAGGGAAATGGGCAGACTAGGTGGGCCAAGCAGTCCTTATCTGCCGTCAAAGTCTATGATTTTATGTTTCTATGTAAACATACTTCCAATGTGTTACTTAATCATTTAAAAACTGGCATAATTCATTTTTCCATTTTTAAGTTTCCCTTACTTCTGTTTCATACAGAAGTTGTGCATACTATTTTGTTTTAATTGCACATATCAATGGTTTGATAGTTTGTCCCCCATATTTATAATTAAATCTGTCCAAACTTCTAGCTGTTTTATTAAATTTTTCTTTAAGACTATCATTATGGAATTTCCATGTGCAATTATTTTGAAGTATCATCCCAAGATAATTATAGTTATTGACTAATTTGATTATTTTGTTATCTAATGACCATGAGTTTGTATGTTTAGTTGATGGCCCAGTATTACAATTTTGTTTTCTTGTAGATGATCTTTTAACTGTAATTCTCATGTTCTTTTATATACGATATCTAAATTGTTTTATAATCCAGATTTTGTATGTGAAAATAACACAAAATCATCTGTGTAAGCTAAAGCAAAGCAGGCTATTTTATTAATTTTTGATGAGTCAGAGGGGTATGACAATAAGTCAGTCAATAAGATATTAACATATAGAGAAAACAGGGTAGAGGCCAGGACGCATCCCTGTCTTACTCCTATATTAATATTGAATGAGGCTGATATATCATATGAATAATCTATTTTAACTTTCTACCAAGTCTGAGAGCATAAATTTTGTATGATATAAATCAGATTTTTTTCTATTCCTCTCGCTAACATTAGTTGCCAAAGGGTACTCCTTGAGAATGTGTCTAATGCTGCTGAGTAATCTATAAATATAGTGTAGAGTTTTTGTTTATGGAGATAAATGTATTTTTCTACAAGGTGGCAGAAAACATAGATGTTATCAATAGTGTAATAATTTTTTCGGAAGCCTGCTTGAAGTACAGTATAGATAACCCCCTTGTTCACCCTATCTCTGCCCTTAACTTTTCTAAGATCATTCTAGAAAATATTTTCAGACTTACGTCCAACAAGCTTATGGGAAGGTGCATTGCAGGGTCCACAGTACTTCCTTTTTTACAAATAGGTACTATAGATGTACATTTCCAAGATTCTGGATATTTGTTTTCCTTAATACACTTATTAAAGTATATTGTGAATATCTTACCCCATAAATTGGGGTTATTCAGATAAACCTCAACAGAGATACCATCCAGCCCTGGGACATTGTTTAATTTACAAGTGTTTACTGATCTTAATATCTCTTCTTGCTTTATTATAATGGGATTTGTATGTCCTTAAGGTGGACTACTTTCTTCTTCCTGGCTTACTGGATCCCAAAATATTTCTTTAAAGTGCCGAATCTATTTTTCATCTATATATGTATCTATATTTAATTTAATATTGCCACTATCTCTTGCTACCAGATTCCAGAATTGTTGATGCTTTTCATATTTATAGCATATCTTGCCATTGTTTTTTATAATACATATCCATTTTTTGGAGGATTAACAGTTTATATTCTTTTTTACTATCATTTAGTTCTTTAAAAGTAGAAGGAGATTTTATTACTTTGTAGGACCTGTACATTTGCCTATTTTTTCTTTTAGCTTTTCTTCAATCATTATCATACCATCCTTCATAGAAATGAGTTGGATTTCTTGAATGCGTAACCATTACCTCCAATTCTGTTCTAATATTTTCAAATTAGTCTATCAAACATTTATTCAGCTGTCCAAGTATCAACACATATAGGCTAACTGTCTCTTGTATAAGGAAGGATTGTGTTACTGTGTTCTATATTTTTGGTCTAGATTCTGTATTCCATAGTATCTTTTTATTTGCCCAAATTTCCATAACATGAACACCTGACTCATTCCCCATCTGTTGGTTAAGAATATTTTTATAGCATGTCAGTGCTAGAGGTAAATGATCATTTTCTGTTCTTTCTATTAAATGTAGTTCTTCCCAGCAAAACTCAAGACCGCCCCATAGCACACAATCAACAACTGAGGCCCCTCTTGTTGATAAATATGTCCATTCTTCAATTATGTCCCCTTTCAGTATTCCATTTAATGGATATAGATTATATTCGTTCATAATCTGAATTAACTTTTTCCCTGCTGTGTTGATTTTTTTAATCTTCTGAGGTTCTAGTTGGCATGATTTCTAATGTATTATTGTAAGCAAAAAATAATTCTTTGTGTAGCCATCATAATTGCCTATCCTGGCATTAAAGTCCCCAAGTACTAATATATTTATATGTGGAGAGTTATTGTGCAAATCTTGCAGAAGTTGATTCAATTTTTCCACAAATTTTTATTGTAAAATGTGGAGTTGCTAGGTGGAATATAACAATTTATGACAAAAAAATTCCCTTGTACTGTTTTCAAATAAAATACAAATCAAATTGTTATCTGTACTAATACATTCTATTTTTTGAATGTTCCAGTCCTTACTAATGTGACTACCCCTTCTGAACATCTCCCATTTTTTTTGTGTTCTTATACCAGCCATTTGATAGCACTCATACCCATTTAAACTTATTTCTCCCTCTACACCTTGCCAGGTTTCTTGGAAAGCAATTATATCATATTTCCTTATATAGGTCATCCAATTCTGATCTGCTGGTTTATTGCTCCATCCAGAAATATTCCATGAAATCACTTGGAACGGTTCCATAATTTGTTCCAGTTTTGTAGTTATTACTGGTGATATGCTCTGGTTACAATTCTATCAATCATAGTAGCCTGCAAGTGCATGGTACCTATTACCCCTTAAATGTGGAGTCTTGCACTCATTTCCCAAGATCTTTACTTCAACTACATATAACCCTAAACCATCCAGTAGTTCAACTTTTTGTGTTATCATGTGAACAATGTCCTTCCTGTTAGGTGTAAGGTTGATTTCAATCAATCAATCAAAATCTTTATTTATCCAGATGAATCGTTGAGCATAGCTCATTTGCAAGATGGACCTGGTTAGGTATTCTATTTTTTGAATGTTCCAGTCCTTACTAATATGGCTACCCCTTCTGAACATCTCCCAGTTTTTTGTGTTCTTATACCAGCCATTTGAGATTTGTGACCCTTCTCCCACTGTTTGTACTATTAAAGTATTCCTTCCTTCCAGGGGAATTTGTAGGATATTTCCCAAGAAACTGGCAATTATGTCATGTAACTTACTATTTGTCTCATTATCTTGCTTCGGTAGTCCAAATAAGCACAACTATGGGTTCATCCCTTCCTCTAATTGCTCTGACCTTATATTCTCCTTAATAGTATTAACATTTTGTCTATTTGGAAATATTACAATAATCTTTTCACTTTGTAGAGGGTCAGCATTTTAACAAACATAACTGGCTGTTCTTGGGGAGAAAAAAAGTACATCAACTATAATCCCATTATCCAACCAGATAGTTCTAATTTTAACAATGTCAGCCTTGTCTAACTCAATATCCAGGAGCAAACTAAGGGTTTCTATGAGCTCCACTTCAGACTCCTATCTAGCTATTCTAATCCATTTAATAGGGTCCATAAATCTCACAATGGGAAATGTTGCAGAATTAATCTTCTCCAATTTAAGGAGATCATGCTGCTCTGATTGTGGGGTAAATCCAATCAACTTATTTCCATGTTCATCTACTGTATAACTAGACTTCTCTTTTAAGTCTGTTTTTTTTTTATTACTCTCAATTAGGGTGTTCAGTTGCTTGATTTCATTTCTCCATTTATGCAAATTATCAATTAATTGATTTGAATTAGCTGTTATCTCTAATTGCCCACTTAACTTTTCTTTTGAGGAAGTGTTGCTTATTTCTTGTGGAATATTCTCCTTCAGTAGATAGTCCTCACGGTGTTTATCAACCCCTGCTAATTCTATTTCTGGGTTAGATTTCTTAGTACTGTTCTTTTTGGATTTATTAGTCTTGTTTTCTACTCCTGAGCCTGCCATTTTACCCTTTGTAATCTCCTCTTTCTTTATTTTTAATTTTTTCCCCTTTCTTTGTTTTATTTTTATTTTTTGTTTTTTGTTTTACTGTTTTGGTAGTAACTGGAATTATGATATTACTAAAATCTGGTCTCACTTATTTTCCCTGATTCCTGGATGGATTTGTCCATGTTGGTAATAGTTCTTATGAGTCCTTCTGTAGTAAACCTGTTCATAGCAACATCTACTCTGAATGCCTTTATTATGTTTCTATTAATAGCCAATTGCTCTTATAAAATTAGATTGGCGCAATGCTGATTTTTCATTAAATATATCACATCTTCACTTAAACAGTCTGGTATATAATCAGGTGTTGTAGTATGTATTGTGGGATAGCTACCACAGTTCTCACAATAATTGCCATTTCTGAAAGAGTGGGTTTGTTTACTTTTTCATATTGTTTCAGATCATCAGATGTATATTGCATTGCAGACATAATTTATTGCATGCCATTTCCTTGATCCTGTGACTTTATTCCAGGATCTATATTCCCTATTGTCTTGATTTTTTCTTCAAATGCACCAATTTCCTCTAAGTCTTGAGTAGACCAATAGTTCATAGCTAGATACAATTCTAGTGACTACATCCCCTGTTACTATCAGAACATAGTAAACTAGGCTCTAGTCAATGCTTGAGTCCTCAAAGAGGCTCTTAGTCATTGTACTATAGTTTAAAGACTGAGTCACGTCCTTTAAGTGGGGGTGTTTTTTGCTTCAGTTTGCACACTTTTGGGCTTTTAGGTGTTGAGGTATTGTTATTATGCTCCTTGTTCCCACATAGATGGTCAGTAATTTTTATTTGTTTTAGGGGCATCATGTCTCTTATAGTCCTCCTATCAGAATCCCCCATTAATGGAGATAAATCAGGATTGTGTTGTCTTTGCAATCTAGTGTTAACCATATTTGTAAGGCTCTTTAATTATCTGTACTAGGACCAATGCTAGGGCCAAGAATTAAGCTTTGAAAGAGTTTTACTCTCCCACTAATTGTAATAATGAATCTGAAAACCACTTATATTAATCTTATGATAGATCTGACATGAAAAAATCTTTATACAATCTTAATATACCAACTGTTTTGTCAATATTACAATGAATATATCCAGAGCAGAAAATCTACCAAAACAAGTACAAAACAATTACATATGTTACTTTACTCCCGTTCTCTCATTAATTTGAAATCTTGTTCTAGATGTAAAACAGTCTATAATGCTGAACTGTCCAGCTTAGTCCAGTATATTTAGTGTCTTAGCATAGAGTTCTTCATAAACTACAGTAAGGTGCTGCATTACAAGGTCTGTTGTTTCTGAGTGTTCAAAGTGTTCTTTGTTTCTGAATATCTTGTTCCCAGTGGAACTGCAGCAGAAGACAGCAGAAATCAGGCAGGTGCTGTAGGTGCTATAGGTGTTGTAGGTGCTGTATGATAAAAGCAATTGTGGGCCTTTGTACTTGTACCTCAGATGTACTCCAAAGTCTTACTCACCATCTCCACCTTAGTACTTTATAGGCATTTCTAGATCGCAAAAGACAATTTTAAGGTCTTACTCAATCGCTACAATGTGTACTTTGTATAAATAAGTGCTTGGCCTGTCTACTTATATAATCAACTCAGTCTCTTCAACAGACATAACTTAAAACCTTAACACCTTTATCATTTTACTAAATTGATACTTACTCTAATACTTAATATAAGTATGTGCAGCTAAAATCTAAATTTGTACTTAAATTAGAGCATACTTCAGTACATACTTTTCTTTGCTATTTTCCTTCAGCTCTGTAATCACTCTAGGTATATTTTAAAAGTACTCACGCTGTTGCACATTCTTTGCTGTCCATAGTACTTCTGGAATTGCTCATTATGCACCTTTACAGTGAGCAGCTACTATCAAAGCAGTATGATACAGACTATAGCTGCAAAATTTCACCTCACTGGGCCAGTATAAACATCACACACCTCCCGTTATTGCGCTAGTGCATGCAAAGATTTTAGAGAACAGAGAAGGTACTGACTTTCTTTTAACTTTATACTCTGTTCTCTGAGCTCCATTGCTGTTTTTGCTGAACGTTGTGGTTTACAAGCTGAATAAATATTCTTATTGCTTGATCTCTGAGAGCTTTCTATTCACTCTAAGATAGCTTGTAGCTGACAATGCATGCCGCAGTTGGGCTAGGGAAAATGGTGCCTCTGAGTTTTCAGGTGCTACATATGTGCATTTAAGTAGCATGCTTAAATGTAGGTGACATCAGCAACCACACTACGTTATGGGCAAAACATCCTGCATCCTATGTTTAAAAAATTTAAAGTAACAAACCTGAATTTCAATATTTAAAAATATCTAATTATTAATTACACTAAGAGCTTTTGGTGCAGGAGCCAGTTTCATAAAACAAGTTTAATCTGTGCAACTAAGTATTATTGACTGATGTCTCCTCACAGGGTGGATATCAGCCAAAATCTTCTTTTCAATATTAGATGCTTACGTGTTTTAAAATAAATAGCTTTTAAAACTTTGAAATTTCTTAAGGAACTAGTAACTACAAAAAGGGTATAACTTCTAGGAGACAGTTTGAGTAGTTATAGTAAATTGGTAATTGGTAAAAAACATAGTACTATTACACTGTACCAGTTGTACAATATGTAGCAGCTAAAGAAACAGAAAATACAGAACACAAAACACACAGATGTAGCATTAAAACAAATAAGTATATAATTCTGCTACAAAAGCAGTTCTTGTTCTATTGTCAATTCCTGGATTCTTTGTCAAATTTCAAGGATGCTATATCCCCGACTGTCACAAAAAATCAGTACTTCAGCCTGAGGAGCTTTCAGTGTAAAGGGTGCAGTTGTCTGCGGTGCTCCTTTAGCCATTCCAAAGGTCCATCCTCCTGCTCCTACAATCCCACTCCACCTCAGAAAAAAATCATGAGGCACCAGTGGGCCTTCCTCCTGCAGGGAAAGAGAACCAGAATGCCACAGTACCACTCAACAGAGGAATGCAATAAAATGATCTGGAAGGAGACAAACTTTTATACGTAGGTGGCACACCTTACATAATAAATTTTAGAACAATGTCTTCCTGCTTCTGTAACTTACTCCACAAGTTAGAGAGCACATAATACACATCTGTCTCCCTCAACAGCTGGATACTGAATTGTGTAGGTATATCAATTAAAGTGAGACTTCAGACTTGGTTGAGATTTACTGGTTGATTTCCCGAAGAGGTGGGAGCTTTTTGGGTTTTTGGTGGGCAGGTGGTTGGGGCGGCCCAGGAGTTCCGTCCAACTCGAGCGGTGTTATGTAATGCCAGATCTGTTAAGAACAAGACTGCAATTATTGCGGATCTTGTGGGGACAGTGGATCTGGTGTGCATCACCGAAATCTGGCTAGATGGAAACACGGGCCCAATATTGGAGGCTGTGATTCATGCTGGGTTTTCGGTGATTCACCGACTGAGATTGGATTGCCGGGGGGGGGGTGCGGTCTGTTTCAAGACTGAACTGGGTCTCACTAGTATACCAATTGAGGATGCCAGGTCTTTTAAGTGTGCTGTAGTAGCAGATGTAGGTTACAGGATGACACTTGTCTTCCATCCACCAGGGGATGAGAACCTAATCCTGCTGGAAGTAGCAGACTTTGTGGTCGATCTGGCATTTGAGTCACCCAGGCTGATGGTCCTGGGTGACTTTAATGGCTGGATCAATGATGAATTCTCGCTTTTTGGTCAACGCTTCCTCCAGTTGATGACATCATTGGGCCTTACACAGGTTGTTACCTCTGCTACTCATAAACACGGCCACTCTCTTGACCTGGTCTTCCTCTTGGGGATCGAGGCTTCCAACATGGGGGTGGAACCCATTGGATGGTCCAACCACTACACTGTGAGATTCAATTTTTGTACCCCCCCCCCTTGTAGGCCTACCCCTGTGGAGGTGGTCAGGTACTGCTCTTTACAGGATGTATGCCCTGATGGCCTAGCAGTGGTACTTGATCTATCGGAATTTCCTATGGCAAGCATGGATCCAGAGGTTTTGGTTTTGGCCTATAATAAGGCTATTACTACAGTTCTAGATTCTGTTGCTCCCATCCGTGTTCATCCTCTCTCCATCCTCACTCGGTCCCTGTGGTTTGATGGGACTTTGAGAGAGTTGTGGTGACTAGAACAAAGGTTGGAGCATCGTTGGCAGAAGTCAGCCCTAGATGTTGACCATCTTAGACTGTTAGAACATTATCGACTCTACCAGTCAGAAATCTCCCATAAGAAGACAGAGTTCCTATCCAGGAAGATTCCTTCCCCTCAGAACCGACAAGCACAGCTCTTCCAAACTGTAGCTAGGCTGTGCAACCCGCAATTGGAGTGTGAGGAGCTTGCTCGGTTCTTTGCTGATAAGGTGGCTGACATCAGGGCTGAGATCCAACCGATTCACTCTATGGGAGCTGCTGATGATTGGCACTTGGTCACTGTCCCTCACTTCTCCTGGAGTACCTTTGACCAGGAGATCATGGATATTATGCGGATTGTCCGGGGTATGCACCCTACATGCTGTAGTTTAGACCCCGGCCCAACTTCCCTGATTATGGGTTGTTGGGATATTATTGGCCAGGTCTTAGCACAGATAGTCTGGTGCTCCCTTGAGTTGGGTGAGTTTCCTAGCTCCCCGAAGGAGGCTGTGGTGACTCCCCTCTTGAATAAAGCTTCTTTGGATCCAGACTGCCTGGCAAGCTACAGACCTATCTCTAACCTTCCTTTTGTGGGGAAGGTAATTGAGAAGGTAGTGGCTGTACAGCTGGAGATCCATTTGACCATCCATAGCATCTATGAATCCTTCCAGTCCAGTTTTCAAAAGAGGCATAGTACCGAGACTGCTCTGGTTCAGGTGCTCAATGATTTTCTGATGACAAGAGATTGAAGGAACCAATCCATCTTGGTGCTTCTGGCTCTTTCTTCAGCTTTTGACAGCGTGGATCATGGAGTACTGCTTGAGTGCCTGAGGTTCATCTGTGGACTAACAGGTCCAGTCCTCGGATGGTATAGGTCCTTCCTCATTGGCAGAACTCAGAGGGTGGTGTCAGAGATTTATTCCTCTGACCCTCTCTCTCTGTCATGTGGGGTTCTTCAGGGCTCTGTGCTGTCCTCCATGTTATTTGCTGTGTATATGCTGCCCCTTTGAGACATTGTAAGACGGTATGGCTGAGGTTTCATTGCTATGCAGATGATACCCAGCTATACCTGTTTTTTGCACCTAACCAGGATGGAGCTCTCTCAGTTTTTAATAACTGCCTCACAGAAATCCTGGACTGGATGAATTCCAGCTGGTTACGGTTGAACCCAGGGAAGACTGAGGTGATGGTTGTGGATCCTGGATGCCGGATAGGGAGGATAGGGGAGAGTTACCCCTCGGGGATTTTTCCTGGGGGACTCCCAGGTCCTAACCTCTGAATGAGTGTGGGACCTAGGAGTGATACTTGTTGTTGGGCTGACACTATGATCTCAGGTGCCAGCCATTGTTAAGTCATCTTTTTACCATCTAAGGAATATTGCTAGGATCAAGCACCTTGTTCCATCCAGTGATCTACCTACATTAATCCACGCCTTTGTGACCTCATGCCTTGATTATTGCAACTCCCTTTACTTTGGGCTTCCGGGGGTTGATATCTGCCATCTGCAGCTGGTGCAGAATGATGTGGCCCGGTTGTTGACAGGGACTCCTTGGACTTCCCATATCATGCTGGTGCTGTGCGAACTGCACTGGCTGCCAGTTTGGTAGCAGATCACCTTCAAAGTCAGATTACTGACTTACAAAGCCCTATGTGGACTTGGCCCTGACTACCTGAAAGAGCTACTGTTTCCTTACTGCCCTGAACGATTGCTCCACTCAACAGATGAGGGGTTGCTAGAGATTCCAAGGGTAGTCTTGAAATCTTCAGGGGCCTGTGCTATCGCTCACATGGCCCCTACCCTTTGGAATTCTCTACCCCATCTGATTTGGAAGTGCGCGACCCTGGGGGGTTTAAGCAGACGTTGAAGTCGTATTTGTGGAGTAAGGCCTACTGTGATTAACTTTGTAACTTTATGGTTTTTAAGTATTTATTATTATTGTTTTACAAAGTTT
The DNA here is from genome assembly GCA_016271365.2 of Neoceratodus forsteri. Lineage (NCBI taxonomy): Eukaryota > Metazoa > Chordata > Ceratodontiformes > Ceratodontidae > Neoceratodus > Neoceratodus forsteri. Next base: position 941,558,121 of record CM057449.1, on the reverse strand, counting down.
TATATTTCGTAATGCACCTTGACTTTTGAAAGGTGCAAAATAAATAAAGATTATTATTATTATTATTATTAATATTCATAAAATTGAACTGAGGGACTCCAGGTGACTTTTCTCTCTAACCTCTGAATTTGCATTCTGCCATAAGATTCAATTTAAATTTTCATATTATTGCTGTGTTTTGCTGGGTTTTTCGTTATTATTGTTTCTGGGGATTTTGTGGAGGGGGGTTTGTTTATTTATCTGTTTCTTGACTTATTTTATTTTATATAATTTTTTAATATTTACCAGGGTGGGTATTTTTTTCTGGGGTTTGTGAGAGTGTGGGGTTATTTTGGGAATCATTATTTATTGTGGGGTTTGTTGTTTTTAAGGCTAGCTGGTTGGCTTATTTGGTGCTGCTGTGATTATCAGGATGTGTTTGATGGAGGCTTTCCCTTTCAGGTACTACTCTCCCTCTGAGCTCCAGGAACTCAACTCTTTTAACTGCCCCTACTGTCTGAAGCAGATTATGGCCACTGTAGGGCTGTTGGAATAGTAGGGAGGAGGAGAAGGGGTGGGGACGGGAGGGGTGAGCTGGGTGGCCTGATTGGGTAGTGGGAACCAGAAGATGCCCTGGGGTGAAATAGAGCACTGAATGAGGTTCTCCTTGTTTACTGCCCATACCCAAGGGCTCCATGATTAGTGGGCCAGTATCTCAAACTGCTCTGGGTTTTCACCTACCCGCATGGTGTTGTGCAATGCCAGATCTATTAAAAACAAGTCAGCTATTATAGCTGATCTTGTTGGGTCATCTGATCTGGCTTGCATCACCGAGACCTGGCTGGATGAAAATGTGGGTCCCATTTTGGAGTTAGCGATTCCAGACAGTTTCTCAGTGTTACACTGTGATAGGTCGGGTCACAGGGGCAGGGGTGTAGCAATTTGTTTTAAATCTGAATTGGGCCTTGTTGATGTGCCATTTGAGGACACCAGATCTTTTGAGTGGACCATGGCCTCAGGTGTGGGGTGCAAAATCATTCTCGTCTAAAGTCCACCAGGAGGCGAGAACTAGTTTTTGCAGGAAGTCATGGACTTCATCATCGATATGGTGTTGGAATCCCCCAGGTTAAGGGTACTGGGGGATTTCAACGCTTGGATCGACAATGAACTCTCACAGTTTGGACAAGACTTCCTCTGACTTATGAGTTCTTTGGGCTTCACACAGGTAGTTTCCTCTGTGGCACATAATCACAGTCACTCATTGGACCCTGGTCTTTCTCCTGGGGTTGGAGACCTCCAACTTGGTGGTGGAACCAGTTGTATGGTCTGACCACCACATCATAAGGTTTAATTTTCTGGTTCCCTCTTATAGGCCTGCCCCTGTGGAGGTGGTCTGATACCGCCCATTATGGGGCTTGACCCCTGAGGCCTTCTGGAAGCATTGGACTTATCGGGAATGCTGGAGGCAAGCAAGGGTCTGGAGAACCTACTTCAGCCTTTTAATTGAGCAGTGGTGGGAGCTCTGGATACCCTTGCTTCTTTCTGTGTTCACCCTCTTACTCTCTGTCCTCGGTCTCCATGGTTTGATGGGACTTTGAGGGAGCTGAAGCAAGTGGATCTAAGGTTAGATCATGTTTGGCATAGGTCCGGCCTGGATATTGACAGGCTTAGACTGATAGAACATTATAGAGACTATCAGTCAACAATCTCTCATAAGAAGGCAGAGTTCCTGTCCAGGGAAATTGCTGCAGCACAGAATTGACCAGCTCAGCTGTTCCAAATGGCAGACAGACTGTGCAATCCAGCCTGTCTATGAGTTCGGAAAGCTTTTTCGCAAACTGAGTGCAAAGAGTTTGCTCGCTTCTTTGCTGATAAGGTTGCCAACATCAGGTTGGAGATTCACCAGTCATGCTCTATGGGGGTTACAGGTTGTTGGAGCGGGGTCGCAACTCCTCTGTTTTGTTGGGTTGAGTTTGACTGACCGGAGATCGAGGCTATCATGCAGCTTCTCCGGGGTATGCTTTCAACTAGATGTAGTTTAGACCCAGGCCCTACTTGCCTTTGAATAGGATGTGTTGATGTGCTAGTCCCAGTTCTAGCAGAGTTAATCTGGTGCTCATTAGAGTTGGGGGAGTTTCCAGCTCCCTGACAGAGGCGGTGGCAAACCCCCTTCTCAAGAAGCCATCTCTTGACCCAGATTCTCCTGAAAACTACAGACCAATCTCTAATCTTCCCATTATAGGGAAGATTATTGAGAAAGTTGTTGTGCAAAAGTTGGAGAACCATCTTGCCATCCATGCTATCGACGATCTTCTCCAGTCTGGTTTTCATAATAGACATAGTATTCAGACTGCTCTGGTTCGGGTACTCAATGATCTCCTGATGGCTAGAGACCAGAAGCTCCGTTCCATCTTGGTCCTTTTGGATCTCTCATCAGCTTTTGACACCATGGACCATGGGATGCTTCTTGATCACCTGCAGGTCATCTGTGATCTGTCTGGTACAGTCCTCAGATGGTTCCATTCTTTTCTCACTGGCAGGTCGCAGAGGGTAGTATCGGGGATTTTTTCCTCTGACTCTTTCTCCCTGTCATGTGGGGTCCTACAGGGTTCAGTGTTGACCCCATGTTGTTTGCAGTGTACATGCTACAATAGGAGACATTGTGATATGGTATGGGCTGAGTTTTCACTGCTACACAGATGATACTTAGCTGTACCTGTCTTTTGTGCCCGACCAGGATAATACGCTCTCAGTCTTTTTCCAATTGTTTCACTGAAATCCAAGACTGGATGAATTCCAGTTGGTTAAAGTTAAACTCTGACAAGATGGAGGTGTTAGTGGTGGAGCTAGGATGCTGGATAGAGGGGTTGGCCACTAGGTGGCCTGCCGGGCTTTGGCTTGGGGGCTCCCAGCTGTCATCCTCTGAATGGGTGCAGAATCTGGAGGTGATACTTGATGATGGGCTGACGCTTTTTTCAGAGGTGTCAGCAGTGGTCAAGTCCTCATTTTACCACCTGAGGAACATCACCCGGATTAAGCACCTTGTTCCATCTGGTGATCTGCCAACCCTGGTCCATGCTTTTATGACCTTGTGCCTTGACTACTGTAACTCCCTGTATCTGGGGCTTTCTGGGGTTGATATCTGCTGCTTGCAGCTAGTGCAGAATGCTGCAGCCAGGTTATTGTCTGGGTCAACTCGATCCAGCCATATTTCTCCTGTGCTGCGCTCTCTGCACAGGCAGTCAGTTCAGTGGTGGATCACCTTTAAAGTTGGTTTACTGACTTTCCGAGCCCTACATGGTTTGGATCCGAGTTACCTGCAAGAGCTCCTGAATCCCTACTGCCCCTCCCAACCACTCCGCTCAACTGACGAGGGATTGCTAGAGATTCCCAGGGTGCATTTGAAGACCTCTGGAGCTCGGGCTTTTATTTATGCTGCCCCTACCCTGTGGAATTCTCTACCTTATCAGATACAAGAGTGCCAGACTGTGGAGAGCTTCAAAACTGCTTTAAAAACCCATCTGTATTTATGTGCTTTTCCTGATGTCTGATTTGGATTACTTGACTCTGTATATTGTATGAATATTTTATTAAGTTTTTGTATTTTATTTTCTTTATAAATATTTAAGAGTTTAATGTGTTTTGTACAGTGCTTTGATATCAATGAATTGCGCTTAACAAATAAAGTTACTATTATTATTATTATTAATAAAAAGAGTACAGTTTTTGTTTTGTCCAGTAGGTGGTGTTGTAGTTTGGTGGCTCTGCACAGGTGTGTGTTACTTGTCTCCACTACCCAACATACACACTTCTCCTATCTCCTCTCTCATTTGTGTTTCTCCTGGTATACTGTGAAGCAGTTTTGGTGTGTACCAGGAGAAAGCATGATTTCCAGTTTTAAATACTGCAGTCATTACTTTCAGGAGCAGGGCTGTGTGTTGACTGAGTGTGGCAGATTTAATGTGCGTAAGCACTCAAGTGATCGTGTTATCAAACGGGGGAACTGAAATAGATCCTAGGACTTGTACAGGTCAGTTTGATGCCAGGAACTGCCAAAAGTACTTGTGGAAACTAAAATTTAAAAAAAAAGTTTCTTCTGTTTTACATACTGCTACTTGATGCAGTTTTTCAGCAACAGAGACAGCCGAGCGGGCACACACTGACAGTCATTTTTAGCCACACGCAGCAGCAGTGTGGAGAAGAGATTTTCTTATTTTTCCATTTGTAATGTGGCTGTGTGGTTCATTGTAGGAGCTAAGGACAGTGAGGTGAATCTGCGATGGTTCAGTGTTTGTTGTGGCTGCTGGGGTCTGGGGCTTCTGTATGAACTGAGCACGGACAGTTTATGTGCACGGATGTAAAATTGATTCAGATTTCTGTGCTGCTGTGTGATGCAGGGATTTCATATGTGTTGTGAGGTCACATGTGTGCCTGGAGTTTATCCAGTTATGTTATTGCAAAATAACATTACTAGAACAGGTGCACACTGACCAATCAGGTTTCAAGAAATTTTCTTGCCATTGTATAATTTACAATGAAACACTTTTCATTGATAATTCTGAAGTCCCCCCCCAAAAAAAAAACCAGGCATCAAAGGCATACCTGGATTAAGGTTAGGATACCTTAGTCACTGTGTACTCTAAGCCATTCCATGCATTATAATTTTTATAATGTCTTTACCTAGTGTGTTCTCTGTAATGCAACTCTTTTGTATATCCTGTGATATTGTTTTGCTCGTTCTCCACTCCCCCCCACGCCCAGGATGCATCTGGAATCAAGCATTGCACCACCCAGTATGCCTTCCTGGTAAAACATTTAAATAAATAAATAAGATTAAAAGTGCCTTTATGCACTTACAGTACAGCCCAGTCTCTCCGCAGGAGAAAAATACACCTCATCCATCCCCTCCTCTCTTCCTTCCATGTTCTGTGTTCAGCACCATCAACAGTTAGAACTTTTGGACTTGCCCAGGGACTGTGCCTGTCTAGTCTGAGGGCTATTTAATATTGTCCCTTGAGTCATAAGGGAGTTCACTGTAGGGATTCTAAATTTCAACTATGGTGTTGTTTGTAGTGATGCTGAAACATGCTGGGAAATCAGCCAAAACAACAGCATACACGCCAGATGTCCCAGTTTTCAGAATGCAGGGGAGAAAAAGTATTTTAACTTTAGTCTTAGCTTCTACTCAACTTTACCTATAAATGTGCAATGTTCTTTAAAACTTAAAAGGGAAAGAAGTTAACTTTAGGGGCTACTTGGAGCTGTGTGGAGTGGAGCAGCAGTGTGTGGTAATCTTGCCAGTATACTGTTTGAAGTCTTTACAGTTCAAACAGTAAAGTTTGAGATTTAAAGAACTTTGAACAGTTATATTTTGATCTATTGGTCCTTGCGAAGCGATGGCAATCTGAATCTCACCCGCCAAACACATACTTCATCTGCAAATTTTTAAATAATAATAAAAAATTGTTGTTAAGCGTGTGAACGAGACCTCAGTGCAGGTCTTGGTCATTAATAACTAGGTTCGATTTCTTTAGGAATCTAGATTTAAAAGAGGGAAAAAAAAACAAGATGGTAGAAGCACAAACAGTATCTCTCTGAAGTTCAACCAGTAAATCCTGAACAATTAACAGTTCGAACTGTTTTCAATAAACTGCCTGTCTGGTGGCTATCACAAAATTCATTAGAATTCAAAAATGGTGAAATTTATTTTCACAAAACTATCCAAAGGCATACCCTTGGCATGGCCCCCATCATCCCTGAAAATTTTGGTATCCCGTGATTAGGGCGCTGGGGAAAGGATGCCAACAATAACGGTGACCCACTCCCCAGCGTATCCTTCGAAGGCTGTCAGTAGGGTCGGGCAGCCGGATTGGGGGGGTCGGCGAATATAGGGTCAAAATGTTGCTATACATACGCACATGGGGGGAGCAAGCATGCACGGCGAGGAGCGGGAGGGGATGTGAGGGGTTGTGCCATGGTGGATTACGGGCTGACCCCATGGTGTGGTGGGTGGGTTGCCAGCTCTGGTCAGCAGGGTACTGGGTTCAAGTCTGGGTGCTGGTGCATTTTTGTTGCTCCCAGACAGAACAAAAACTAAATAAATAAATTAATTAATTTTTTTAAATGTTTTCACCCCCCCGATATGCACCCTCCTGGAGTTGAGAATCCTTAAGTAGGGGATGCAGGATGTGAAAGGGTGCAGCTCCCCCACATAAAACATTAAAAAAGTAAGTCTCCAGTGCTGTTTTGCTGTGCGCCGGGGTGTCAGAGTGCCCCCCCAAAATTTTGGCACTCTTGACTTCTTGATAATGGCGATCGTATTTAGGTTTTTGCCATTATCACATTTCAGGTAAACATTTTATTCCCTCTGATCTGTAGATGAAAGCAAAAAATCAAGTATCAACCAATTGGAAAAAAATGTTTTTTTTTCCTGTTTTTTACCACTTTGTATCTCAATAGCTATACAAGATGCCATTACAAAACTTTCCACATCTTGAGATATTTTCAGGGCAACCACTCATGCCAAATTACAGGCTATTTCGCCAAAAAATACCAAAGTTATTAATATACAAATTCTTAATTTAACATAGAACTGTCTCTACAACCCTAACTATAGGGGTGCTACCCTGCCCCTTTAATATATATAGTCTGTGCAAAAACCTCCATTAATGCAACATTAAGGCCCTGGACACACTGGGGAACTTAAAATGGTTTAAGTGCCTTAAAACAGTTTAAATCCCCCTAGCACTGTTTGCAGACAGACTACAAGCCCCTTAAAACATTTTAACAAAAGTGTTTTTAAACCCTGCTAGATACCTAGTCTTAAAACCATTTTTAAAAATGTTTTGGAGCTAGCATGGTTTTACTGACTGGTCTGTCCAGGAGTAAAAGTGTTTTAAGCTGTAATGGTTTAACTAAAACAGTTCTAGCTGCAGTGTGTCCAGGCAAGCACAGTTCTGTGTGTTGGACTTAACACAAAATAGTTACAAGGAGAACAGGTTTAACACTAGCAGTGTGGCCACACTAAACCGTTATCAAAAATGGTTACTGAGTAGTGTGGCTGCACTGAAATGGTTTAGCTAAACTGGTTTTAAAAATGGTTTTCAAAAACAGTTTTGTAGTGTGTCCAGGGCCTTAGGGTTCAAGCTAAAGTGACAAAAGTAGGGAAATGCGGCTTTAGGGTTTCCTAAAACCCAAATTCCACCCCTGAAGCAAATCAGGAGCAAAGTCTTCCTGCGGTTGTTGACCCTAAAACTTATCCTATTAGGTGTGTGTTAGTGGAGCGTATAAAATGGAGTGACCCCCTCCATTGATAGGCCTAGGCCTAGATCAGTATATTTCCCAAGCCAGGAGAGACCCTTTGAAGTGTGTCTCCTACAGGCCAATCTCCCTATTAGGGTAGATCTTAAAATATATACAGACATTCAAGCAGATCCACTGCAGAATTGTAGCTCTGATATAGTGAACCCAGGCCAAATGGGATTTATCTGGGTTTGATTTATATCAGACAACATCAGATGCTTTCTAAATATTTTTTCAGCCCAAAAGAACAACCAGATAGGGGTGTGCAAATACCTTATTCCAAATATTCAGAGTGAATATTCTATTTGGGACCCCAGTATTTGATATTCGGCATTCCTATTAACTATTCAGTTAAATTATTAAAAAAAAAAAAAGAAAGAAACAGCCTCCACTCTAACAAAAAAAACCAAAAAACAGAAAGAATGTTGGTGCACACCTAGGCAATGGCAGTACAAAAAGGTTTTATTAAACCGTAACAAGCAAACACACCATGGGTCCCTAACACTTCAAGTTGCTCTGACTCTTCATTGGGTGTTCCCCCTCCCTATACCCTGTGAAATATTTAAAAAAAATTCCTCCACCTCTGTTAGATGCCATCCCACCGTCCTCCCCTAAAGTTCCTACAATTTTCAAACAATTAGTAATATTTTATAAAAATCTCACTATGGGTAGTGAGCATAATGCTGCCCACCTCAATGACTGTCTACACACTGCTTATTTCTCACAAATGAAATATGTTTCCCATCCAGGCAGAGTCCCCCCCCCCCCGCCATCACTGAGAGCTGGTGAGTGGTGATTGCACAATGTAAGAAGACAATCAACGCAACCCACCCTCCTTCACGACCTGTTACCTTCTTCTGAATGAAAGGACTCTTGTGCTTGCTCATAGTAAAACCAGCTGATCACCTGTTGTTTCATTTGCTTGTTTGTTTTATTTTGTATTTTCCTACTAGGCATGAATAGTGCCACTATTAGCTATTCAGATCTTTATAATCAATAGTGCATTATTTGTGGTATTCTGAAAATAATATTTATTACACACACCCCCAAAGTGAGCCCCCAGCTAGTAAGCCCAATGAAAACAGACAAAGCTTTTGACAGAGTCAGTTGGTAATTCCTCAGTTACATCTGCAGTCTTTTAAATGTGGCCCCAAATTCATCCACAGGCAGCATAGACACCCTCTATACTAACCCCGAAATGGTGGTCAAAGTAAATAGCCTATAGTCACAGATATTCCTGCTTGCAAGAGCCACAAGGCAGAGGTGCTCTCTGCACCCCCCCCCCACACTGTTCACATTATGCTTAGAACTACTTGCTGCCAAGGTACACCAAAATTCTGACATTAAAGGACTTAGCTTAGGCATCTCTCCACAAAATAATTAACTGTCATTGTATATGGACAATTCAATTTTCTTCTTCTCAAATCCACAGAATTCTGTGCCAACCTTAACCACCACCCTGGGGCAATTTCTTAACCTAGGTGGGCATAAAATCAGCTACACAAAATCAGAGCTGGTATGGATCAGTGGGGTTTGTTTGCCACAAATTAAACATTTGATTTTCTTGCCCTGGGGCAAAAACACTCAAATCATATATTTAGGGATACAAGTGACACCAGTCACCAACAAGTTTCTTACCCTTAACTATAAGCCCCTACACAATTCTACAAAAAGAGACCGGACCAGGTGGAACACTATCTCACTCTCGTTATATGTCTAGATAGACATAATCAACATTAATACCTTGCCTCATCTGCTATTTCTGTTCCAATCACCTATCAGTGGCTATTTCCTGTGTCTTTTTGGAAAACGCTGCTTAAGAATGTCAGCCGATTTGTGCTTGGGGCAGCGATGCAGGAGAAAACAGGCAATTCTTACAGCCTATAGAGAGATGGATGGCCTAGCTCTACCCAACCCGTGGTGCTACTGCCTAGCAGCCCATAGAAATATAGAAACAGAGAATTTGATGGCAGATAAGGACCGATTGGCCTACCTAGTCTGCCCATTTCCCTACCTAATGGATAAGCTGCAGATCCTAGTTAACTAACAGCCTACTTCCTCCTACCCCCCACCAGTCTGTAGGACTATGTTCTTGGGTTAAGAGATGTACAACTTCCCAACGGTTTACCATATAATTGGATAGAAACCTGCCAGTTAGAGTGTGGGCCTTACCAGTAGAACCATTTGGTCCAGAACTTATACGTAAGGTATCTAATTCTTGGGTGAGACACACCTTAGGTATAATATTAAAAATTAGATGAGTGATATGGTCCGAGGGGGACCTGGGCTGTTTGACTGTACTCGCCACCACATATACTTTGTGTCAGCAAGGATGAACACAGGATTTAGAAGATGGGAGATAAAGGGACTAACATGTTTTTCCCAGTGAATTTTGGTGGATAAGATTCTACCATTTGAGGCCCTGTGGCAGACATACAATATTGGGGTAGGAGACAGATTTTGCTATCAACAAGTACAGCACTTCCAGAAACAGGGGGAGAACCTGACCAAGGTCTCAGAGACAAAACACTCATAGAGGATTATGTTTACCAGGGTTTGTTATATTTCAGAGATGTATGAATCATTAGCAAAAAGAGATGGCCAACCCCCAGAGACCATTAGACTTAAATTGGAACAAGAGGGTGGGATCATCATACCAGCCAAAAAGCAGATATAGAGACTACAAGGTGGGTGGAAGCTGACTTTGGCACCAATTTGGAGAGTTTTTCTTGGAAAGTATTGGTCAGGTTCTTCCACAAACTGGTGGCGATAAAGCACTTTGGTAACACCAGAGGAGAGGAATGCTGGAGGAACTGTGTTAGCAAATGCTCCAACACTTATCTTCTAGGACTGCCCAATCATAGCCAGGCACTGGTCACAGATCCATAAGATCATTGAGCAGGTACTGGGAATGAAATTCCCATTTACTTTGACAGGTTTACTGTGGGAGCTCCCCAAAGCAGGCACACTGCCAATCAAAAAGAGGAAATTGCTATATATAATGCTAACCACTATGTATAAAGATATCACAGACAAATTGCTAACAGATGTATTCCTACAAATTCAGTGTCTAGAAGCACATAATGCAAGAGATTTGTAGTATGAAACTCATAACTGCTAAGGTGAACCTGAGACTCAATTGTATTTTGGACATTTGATATCCTTGGGACACTCATTGGACACAAGAGCTGGAGGCAGCTTAATAGCTGATTAACATAGGTATTTTTTATTGTATTGTGTGTTACTTATGAAGTTATGATACCAGGAGAAATGCTTGTATGGGACACACTAATTCACAAATTCACCTATGTCTAATTGGCAACATCACTGTGGGTGAGGTTTGAACTGGAACTACACAGCCAGACACCTTCCTTGTATTCATCATCTGTCCATCACCTGCTGAAAAAATATAACATCCCAATTTTTTATTCATAGCATTGTTGTGACAGTAGGGAGCATGGTTTATCTCCTGTGTAGTTGCACTTTTTTCATTGCATGTTTAACTGTTGTAATTCAAAGTGTTTATAGACCTATCTGATGTACCTGCATTGTCACGTTCTTCTCACTTTTGAATAAAATGAGTTAAAAAAAGTGGCCCATGAGGCCATTCACTAACCGAGTTACAGGTATGGAGCAATAAGTGTGATGATGAAGCTGTTTTGCAAATGGCCAGCAGTGCCATTTGCAATGGTTATCATAGGACAGATATAGAGAGGAGGTGCAGTGGGGAGGTAGTCAATTATGGGGACTGTGGGGCAGTCTTCTCCAGGGTTACCCTTGGGAGGAGGTGGCAATTCCCCATCTGCGAAACCTTTGCAGAATTCTATGCTCAGACAGCTCAGCTGTGGCACCAGCTCAGCTGGGGTCCACCCCCACCACCCCACTTCACCTGAAGCCAACTGGCCTGAGGGGCTGGGGGATGGTGGGCAGCTGCAAGGGGTTTGACCAGACCTTTAGATAGCAGATCACTTTTCACCCCTGGAAGATACTCAGGTACCTAACTCCATCGGGGGGACTCTTGAGTCAGCCAGGTGAAATAGGCAGGATGACTTGGTGGCAGCTCAGGTGGTGAGCAAGAGGAAGTCAGCAAGGAGAGTCTTAGTGATTGGGAATCAGTGATCAGGGGAGTAGAGAGGGTGGTAGGCAGTGGAGGAGAAACAGAGTGAAATGGTCAGATGCCTTGCTGGTGCTGGGGGGCTGGTACTGTTTGGTAGCAGGGATCTGATGAACCAGCCTTTGGCAACAGTGAAGGAGAACTATAAGAGGCCAGGGAAAAATTGAAGGTTCGCTCAGCTTCCCTGGCCTTTTCCGAAGTTGTCCCTGTGTGGAATAGGTGGAATGGGAATGACATAGTAAGAAAGCAAGTGACTAAGAAGTTTAATAGGTGGATGATGGGTTGGTGTCAGAAGGAGGGTACCACTTTGTGGGGGATTGGGGAGCTTCTGGGACAGGAAGCTCTTCAAGGGTGATGGCCTTCCCTTGATGAGAAAGGGGGTCAGTGCTCTGGGGTAGAAGCTTCATGTCTACATTAGATAGTTAAACTGACTGCAGGGGAGACAGGGGCTATGGCAACCACAGAGAAGAGACAGCAGGTGGGAACATAGTTATGGCTCCTCCTGAACAAGGAAGTGGTAGCAGCAAGGGGTAACAGTAAGGGAGACTTTCAAATTAGGTTAGGGGAAGAGGCCAGTGAAGGAGGACTGACAAAGCCTACATTCAGCATGAAATAAAAACTAAGGAGACTAGGGAAGAATAAGTGAGAAGGAACAGAGAAAAAGCAAGAAGAGATCAGGAGAAAGATGGAAAGGGGTCTGCCTTATTACCAGGAGCCTGGGAAATATAATTAGTGAGCTCCAAGCAATGGTGACAGACACTGAGCTGGATATAGTAGCCATCACATAAACTTGGGCCACAGAGAAAAAAGATTGGGACATGACAGTCCCAGGCTACACCACGTGTAGAAAGGATAGAGGAAAAGGAAAATACAGAGGTGTAGCCCTATATGTAAGTGAAGGCATACAGGCAATGGAGAATGGAAACATTGGGGAAGTGATGGTGAAGCATAATTGCTGTGGGTTCAGCTCATAGCATCCTCAGGCAAGAAACTATGGAGGGGGTGATCTATAAACTTGCAGAACAGCGAGAAGAGAGAGAGATAAGGAGTTGGGGAAGAACTAGAAAGGGGGGTGCAAAGGGAGAGGTGGTGGTGGTGGTGGTGGTGGCAGATCTAAACCTGCCAGATATTGATTGGGTCATTCCCACAGCCAGAAGCTTCAGAACTCAGGTCTTGCTTGATACATTGCAAGACTGCCTGCTGGTGCAGCTGTTTAAAGAACCCACTAGACAGCCTGCCATTCTCAATGTAATGTTCACAAACTCAGAAGTGGTAGGAGAAGTGAGGGTTGGGCACCCACTAGGGTCCAATGACCGTAAGTCTATATGATTCCACCTGGCCCTTGAGACAACTAAGCCCTCATCAAATGTTGAAGTCCTACATGTCATAAATACAGACTTCAACCAAATGAGATAGCTAGTGCAGGACAATTTAGTCAGAGTGGACTGCATCAGGGATGTGGAGTACAGATGGAGGGTAATCAGTGGTGCCATTCAGGAGGCAATTAAGTCTTGCATGAGAATGATAATCAAAAGAGAAAGGTATAAAAGACAAATTTGGTTTTCTGGAAAGATCAGGGAAGGAGCGAGAGCAAAAAAGAAGGCCTTCACGATGTACAAGGAAAAACAATGGAAGGAAGAATGGGAATGGTACCAAACGAGAACAAGAGAAACCAAGAGGGCAGTCAGAGAAGCAAAGGCAGACACAGAGTAGAAGAAGACTCAGTATTTGTATGGCACTTTTCACACACATTGTATCCCAAAGCAGTTTACAAGCATTGCTAGACTGGTAGTGAAGTGACTGAATATGTAGTGGCAGTCATTTCACACATCAACACCTACAGTCATACTACTGGCAGCATAGCCTAGAGGTTGGAGTAATGAGCCATGAATGAGCTTTGATACATCCAGCAGACCTGGGTTTGAGCCCCACAACCTCCACTTGCATACTATATGACTCTGAGCAAGTCACTTAACCACTCCAAAGCTTCCGGGTGCCCCTAAAAACAGGCACTTGTGCCTAGTGGGCCTTACCCAGTTAACAAAAAGGAATAAAAAAAGAGAGCCACGGGCAATTGCATGAACTGATTTTATGGGAAGAGGAATGTTGGCCAAGATACCAGGGAAAGTCCCGTGGTCTTGCGAAAACTGCCATTGGTTGTTTTTCTTTCACCTGTACACCCACCAGGACAACACCAGAGATGGGTAGATGGGACCTTGTTTTTACATCTCATCAGAAGGATGGCACACCCCAACAATACAGCACCCCCCCAGTGCTGCACTCACATGTCAGTGTTTATGTATGAGCCCAATCCCAGTGTAGGATCAGAATCCACAACTTTCTGGCCCAGAGGCAGCTGTGCTACCAACTGAGCCATGCTGACACCTCAGAGCTGCATATTGCAAAGGGGGTCAAGGGAGGGGAAAACAGTTCTTTAGATATATTAAGGAAAAAAGAAAGAATGGTGGAGGAATTACCAAGCTAACAGAGAGAGGCAGGGTAAATGAAGACGATGAGCCAACAGTAGTGGTTCTTAATGACCACTTCTGCTCTGTATTCATAAGAGAAGAGAGAGGCCTTCTGCCAGAGAGTGGCATTAATGCAGCTGTAAGGGGGATCCCTGAGATGAGACAGCAAGTATTTACCAGTGAAAGGGTTCAGAAAGGGTCAGCAGCCCTAAAGATAGATACAGCCCCAGGGATTGATGGGATGCATCCAAGGGTGTTCAAGGAATTAGCAACAGAACTAACTGATCCCCTGGTAGTGGTATTCAATAGCTCAATTCAGATGGGTAGTTCCAAAAGACTGGAGGGTAGTGGGCATAGTGCCAGTCCATAAGAGGGGAAAAAGAGCAACTGAGTAACTATAAATGTGTCAGTTTTACCTCTATTGGGGTAAACTGATGGAGACACTAGTCAAAGAGGACCTTGTGAACTACTTGCACAGCAGTGGTCTCCAGGATAGTAAACAGCATGAGTCTGTGGCAGGGAAGTCACGTCAGATCAACCTGATAATATTCTTTGACTGGGTAATGAGGGTAGTCGATAAGCAAGAATGTAACTTTGTCGTGGATGAGGTTTTAATGACTCATTGTTTGTTCATGAAATCATTAGTAAACAGTAGTAAATGTTGTGGCACTGTCATCATTGCTACATTCTGATGACACTAGTGAAAGTCATGGAAGCCCTGAATAAAGATCAAATGTCATGGAATCAATGATGTGTATGACTGCCATGACAAACTTACATCCCTATCGATAAGGGCCATGCTGTGAATTTGCTTTACTTTGATTTCAGAAAGGCTTTTGACTTGGTGCCTCATAGAAGGTTCCCAAAGAAACTAGAGGATCTGGGTGTGGTGAAGGACACAAATGGATGAGAAACTTGTTGGAAGGGAGACAGTGGCAGGTTGTGGTTAAAAGAGTCAAATCAGAAGAGAGCGAGGTCATGTGTCGGGTGCCATAAGGATTGGTCCAGGGTCCAGTCCTTTTCACTATGTTCATCACCGACATGGGGGAAGGAATCCAGGACAAGATGTTTCTCTTTGCAGACAACACTAAGCTCTGTGGCAGAGTTAACAGCAAGGATGGGGTTAGGGAGATGCAGAGGGCCTGATTTTCCAATGTGTTGTGGCCGTAGCAAAGGACTTGCGGCTGAGAGTTTGCCGCAAGTGGTATTTTCGAAAACAATCGTTGCAAACCCCATGCTGCAAGTCCATTGCAGCGAATACAGAAAAGTTAGACCAGCATCCCCCTGATCTAGCTTTGCATCTGAAAAAGACCCCTTTTACAGGGCTTGTGCCAAAGGTTTGGTGCAAACTGCAGCAAAATGTGGAAAATGTCACAACTTGCAACCTTGATATAAAATAGGTGCAAGTTGTGGCAGCCTCTTGGATGCAGGTGCGTCAAAGTTTGCATCTGACGCAGGGCTGGACACAATCCCTGCATCCACCATTGAAAACTGGGCCCAGTGAGACTTTCAAAGGCTAGAAGGGTTGTCAAAATTTTAGCAACTGAAATTTAATGCCAAAAAGTAAAAAGTGATGCATATAGGGAACAAGAACCCAAGGACAGATTACTGGATGAGTGGGGTAAAGCTGATCATGACCTCATAAGGCAAACAGGATGCTAGGTTGTATAGGAAGGGGTATTTACAACAAAGAAAGGAGGTTTTACTACCTGTCTATAGATCACTAGAGAGGTGCCACCTGGAGTACTGTGTCCAATTCTGGAGTCCTCACCTAACAAAAAAAGATGGAGACAATCCAGTGTAGGGTGACAAAATGATTCAGGACCTGCATGACAGATCTAATGATGTTTGGCTCAATGATCTGAGACATAGAAACAGAAACAGAATTTGTTGGCAGATAAGGACTGGCTTATTTCATCCAGTCTGCCCATTTCTCCCTACCTGCACCATTACTAGACTGTTCCTGATTTATATCTCTTTCTCCCTCCCCGCATTTCTTTCCACTATGATTCCCTTGTGCTTATCACATGCATTCTTGAACCTCACCACTGTTTTTGTCCCACCTTCTCTGCTGGAAGGCTGGTCCATGAATATACCACTTTTCTTATGAAGAAATACTTTCTCACATCTCTCCTGAATCTACCCCCTCCAGCTCCATAGCATAACCCCTTCTACTTGAGCACCTTTTCTTCTGAAAAATATTTCCCTCCTGTACCTTACTTACCCCCAGTGAGGTAAAGGTCACTATCATGTCCCCCTTCTCCCTTTTCTGTTCCAGGTTGTACAAACTGAGGTCCTTAAGTTTCTCCATATATGGCTGTGATGCAGATCCTGCACCACTGTAGTTGCCCTCCTTGGGACCACCTCCGCTCTGTCTATGTCTTTCCAGAGATTTTAGAAGGGCCTTAGGTCAATGCAAGGGACTTGCGTCAGAGATCTGGATGCAAGGGGTGACTTGAGGAAGGCATTGCAGCATTCACAAATTTGCAGGTGAGCCAGCTGCAAACTCCAACACAAGTGCCTTGTGCTGAACACAGAAAGTTAGACCAGCTCCCCTTGGTCTACATTTGCACCATTGGGGGAGCCATTTTACAGGGCTTTGCACCAAAGCTTTGGTGCAAGCTGCTGTAAAGTGTGACAAATGTCGCAACTGTGCCAACCCTTCCAAAATCAGGCTGCATTGCATCCAAGGGGTTTGTCGCAGCTCTGCCCAACACTGCAGTTGATGCATGGCTTGATGTATGCTTTATGTCAACCCTCTAAAATCATGCCTTTGGTCTCTAGGACTGGACACAGTAATCTAGGTGGGACGTTACCAGCAATCTTTACTGAGAAAACAGTATTTACATCTTTCTGCTGGTGATACCCCTCCATATGCAATCCAGCATCCTACTAGCCTTCTTACTGCCTTGTTGCACTGCCTGACCACCTTTAGTTCATTCAATATGATTACCCCAGGGATCTTTCCTACTTGGTTGTCATCAATACTACTACACCCATTTTGCACTCTCCCCTTGGGATTCTGTGCCCTAAGTGCATTAATTTGCACTTTTTCACATTGAAACCCAGCAGCCATACCCCCGACTACTCCTCTACTTTCCTCATGTCTTGCTCATACTTTCCACCCACCTGGAGTGTCCACCTTATTACAGATTTGAGTGTAAACTACAAAGATGCAGACCTTTCCTTCCTGCTGCTTTGCAATGTCACTTATAAAGACATTAAAGAGGATCAGTCCCAGCACTGATACTTGAGGCACCCTGCTCATCACCCTCCCTTCCTTGGAGTGAACTCCATTTACCACCATCCTGCGTCGCCTATCCCCTAGCCAATTTCTTATCCTGTTTGCCACCTTTTGACCCGCTGCCAAGCTTGCTTACTATTCTCCTATGTTGAACAATGCCAAACGCCTTATGGAAATCAAGGTAGGCCACATCCACCACTCCACCCTGATCTAGTTCTTTGGTCACCCCATCAAAGTCTATCAAATTCATTTGACAAGACCTCCTCTCTGTGAACCCATGCTGATTTGAGTCTTGTAACTCACTAGATGCAAGATATTCTACAATCCTTTCCTTCAGCAGTGATTCCATTAACTTTCACATCACTGATGTCAGGCTGACTGACCTGTAATTTTCAGCCTCCTTCCTACAACCACTTGTGTGTAGTGGTACTACATCTGCCCTCTTCCCAGTCCTCCGAAACCACTTCTCTTTCCAGTGAGCTGTTACATACAACTGTCAGAGGTGCAGACAGTATATCCCTGCACTCCCTGAATACCCTTGGATTTACCCATCTGGTCCCACTGTTTGCTCAACTCCAGATCAGCAAGTCCCTTCAGGACTCTCACCTCCAAAAAAGGGCTAGTGTCCACCTCCTTCCCTCCAAAGCCTCTGTTATTTTGTGCCCTTCCCTTCCTCTTTCCTCAGTGACCACTGAACAAGTATTTGTTCAGGATGTTTGCCTTTTCCTGGTTCCCCTCTGCATAGTCATTCTCTCCCTTTTTAACCTTACAGTGCCACCCCTGATCTTGCTTTTTTCACTTACCTACCTCAAAATGTTTTGCCCCCTCTTATTACCTCCTGGACTATTCTCTCTTCAGTTTGCACCTTTGCACGCCTTACTAATTTCCCTGCTTCCTTCTGTTTTCCCTTATACACCTCCTTATCCTCCTCCCTCTGCATCTCCTTATACCTTCTGAATGCTTCCCTTTGTGCCTTTACCTTTTCAGCCACCTCTTTCAAGAACCATAGCAGTCTTTTTTTTCTCTTGCTTGTAGTCAGTTGTTTGACACAGAGGTTTGTTGCCTTTCCTGTGATCCCTTTTATCTTTGCCCACTGTTCCTCCACCACACCTAGGCCATCCCCCTCCCCAACCAGGTCATCACAGAGGCATTCACCCTCTTTTAAAAAATCTGCCCTCCTGAAGTCCAGGACCCTCACCCTTTCATGGTTCAATTCTGCAGTCATCCTTAAATTGAATCACACCACACGGTGATCACTGGTCACCAAGTGATCTCCCACAAAGATGTCTGCAACACTGTCCCTGTTAGTGAGTACCATATCAAGTATTGCCCCATCTCAAGTGGGTTCACTAATTCCCTGAGAAATTCCTCCTCCAGAAAGTCCAGGATGTCCCTGCTTCTAGCTGAAGCCACTGCAGAAAGGCACCAATTTACATCAAGCAGGTTGAAATCCCCCACCAGCAGCACCTCCACCTTTTCTGCCATCTTGCCAATGGCTTCCACCAGTACCTTATCTAATTCCTCCCCCCATGCTGGAAGTCATAGATTACTCCAGTGTGCATAATGCTTCATTTCCCCATCTCTAGGGTGACCCACAGTGCCTCCGCCTCCACCTGTGTCCCCATCATTTTTATGCTTTCCCTCTCATAAAGCACCACACCCCCTCCTTGCCTTCCTACCCAGCTCTTCCTGAACAGAGTATAGCCTGGTATGGCCAAGTCCTTGTTGTGGTTTTCGGTGCATCATGACTTGACAATGGCCATAATATCCTGGTCGGCCTCTGTCATGATGGCCTTTATGTAAGGAATCTTATTTCCTAGACATTTAACATTCACACAAATGGCATTCCAGGTTTTGTTTCCACTCTGCTTGTTGATCCCATTTTTCCTTTTTCCCCTCCTTCTTCCACCCTTTCTTTTTAATGCTCCCATTCCTTTCCTCTTTTATCTCTACCATCCTGCTACCTTTATTAATTTACACCCCGGGGGAGTCTTCTCCCTTGGATTCTCCTTATTCTCTACTTCAGCATTTGGGAGAGGAGTTTCTGACTCCTCAATTCCTTCTGCCCCCCCCCCACCCAGCTAGTTTAAATATTCATCAAAGTAACATTTAAACTGTCCACTGAGGACTGCATTTCCCATGCTGGATGGATGCAGGCCACCATATCTGTATAGGCCATTATCCTCCTAGATGGCTGCTCAGTCACAAATGTAGCTGAACCCTTCCTCTCTGCACCATTTCTTTAGCCATGAGTTGAAGTTTCTGGTATGAAGATCTCTTTCCTGTCTCCTATCATAGACAGGCAGCACCACAGTGAAAGCCACTGGACAATCTGCCTATCTAAGACACCTCCCCAACTCCCTAAATTCATCCTGCACTATTCCATCCCCATCACCAGCCAGATCATCAGTCCACAGGTGGATAATGACATCCAGCTCTCCTTCCAGTCCTGCTACCCAAGCGATCCACAGGATCCGCTTCCCATCCCTCCAGGCTGCAACAGCAGGTAGGCATCTAACCTGCCTCTCCCCACCTTCCTATTTCCAAAACTATCCCCCTCACAATCAAGTCATCACACCACTAAGTAATTCATATGCCACTCTGGCAGGACAGGACTGCCAGGAAGAACCACTCAAGCTAGTGACCAGGGAGGATGTTGGGCTCTTCATAATGTAGACCCCAAGGAGTTTGGTAGAGGACCTCAGAGGAGGAGAGTAAGCAACTTTTGGTGGGGGACTATATTGTGAGAGGGAAAGATTTGGGAATAGGAAGGGTTTAGTGGTTGCTCAGGGTGGTAGCAGCAGAACAGGGAGCATGGGGGTGGATAGTGTGGATTTGAACCCTCTATAAATAACAGTTCCCATGTTTGTTAGGTTTTATGGGTAGACAGGATTGACCAATGGTCTTTTCTGCCATAATTTGTCTACATCACTTTGGCCAAATTTGAAGAGGCTTACACCTGGTGCAAGCTGAGGTACACCAAGCCCCATGGTGTAACTCGCAGCCTGTGCCAGACGTTATGCCAGGTGCGATTCCAAAAGGTACCTTGCACCATGGTGACTGCAGGTTGTGCCAAATATGGGTTACGACACCCACTATGCCACAACCCGCAATGCCATAACACAAGGGTGGGTTATGGCAGCACCTGTGCCCAATTCCAAGAGGTCGGCTACCATAACCCACATACGTAATTTCAAGAGCCATTTTGGCGCAGTGGAGTTACACCACCTAGGAGGTGGTGTAAGTGGCATCCATCAGTGTCTAACAATGGATGGCCACTCTGCAGCACCACGACAATGGCCCCACTGTTTTCCTCATGCCCCCCCATCATGGCCATGCCCCCAACCCCTCCAACCATTGAGAACCCCTGGGGTCTGGTTTTGTATGTTGCCCCCCGGAGGCTTGTGCTACCTGTCCAGCCCCCCCATGCCTCCTTGTACCCGCCATGGTGCTCCTGGGTGGGGGGCTCTGGGGGGCAGTTTGTAGCAGGCTGCAACTTGCGGCAAGCTGGACTATTGTGCCAAGCCTGTGGCATTAGCCTACGCCTGACGCAAGTCACAGGTCATAGGTGCAGGGAACCTATAACTCTTAGAATACGGCGCAGGGTCTCCAGCGTAGTGGCGAATGTCATAACTCACAGACACCTGCGAGTTGTGACATTCCTCTTGGAATTTGCCCCTGTGTTTCTAAGTTACAGGTCCAGAGAACCGTGTATGATCATGTACTGCTTTGTGAGTGGCATGCAGGCCCAAAGCCATGCTTGTGATTAATAATATGCCTCATAACTGGCTTGTATGAAAGGAAACATTCTTTAAGCCAGCAATAAGATACAATGAGGTGTGAGTATGGCCTGATAAGAGCATGCCCCAGGTGCATTATGAGACATGAGGCGTTTGCATCTAGTGCCTTTAGCAGCTGGGAAGTGCTCCTATCAGGCCATAACCCAGACCTTGGAGTGTCTTATTGAGCTTATAAAATGGTCCTCCTCCCAAGTGATTTAAAAAAAAGAACAAAATGTCAAAAATGTAACAGAAAAAAAGTTAATGAGCTGAAATACTAAAAAAGTAGTCCCAATATTAAAGCACTTTCTTGCTTTGATAATTGTTTTAGCACCCCTTGTCCCCACCATCACAGATACAGGCTATTTTATTTTCTGCTAGCTTTTTTTATTATTATTGCTATTGTATGTTCTATTTTCACAAATAGTAACAGCCTCCTCTGTGATTGTGTGCAAACTGTTTTCTTGCTTTGATATGTTTCAACCCCCCTTCCCCCACCACCACCACCACAGAGACAGGCTATTTTATTTAGTGTTAGGTTTTGTTTTTTTAACCATATTTGTATTGTTTGTGTTAATAATTACTGGCAGCCTCCTCAGTGATTGTGTGTGTTTCGTCGGCTTTTTCCTGGAGTGAGCATGTCCCTCAGCAGCCACCGTAGTGAGTTGCTCGCATTTTCCCCAAAATAAAAAAAAAACAGCCATTGAAATACAGATCGATGGAGTGGGGTTCTGTTGTGATTTCAGAGGTTTCATTGCGACACCAGCTGTGGTCTGTTCCCTTGAAATGTGCATTTTAAATGGAGAAGTATGGGTCAGCATTTCATTCCTTTTGTCACGGTTTCCTTTTAAATCTGCTGCACTACAGGTGATAAGTTTAATTTTCCATTTGTTTGGCATCCCATAATGCTGTGTACTTCACAGAAAAAGAGTTTGTTTTGTGTGTGTGTTCTTCGGGTTGGGGTGGCGGGAGTACGCTTCTAGTACAGTAGTGGAAAGCCTTCCAATATTGCGGTGATCTTTGTAGTGTGAAACTGCTCACTGTGGAAGATTTCAGATGACTGGTAAAGGTGGCACATTGATATTTTTATGTTATGGGGCTGAGGTTGCCAGAAGTAGTGCTCGTTGAATGGATATGGTTTGATAAGGACACGGTTGAAAACCTGTTTCAGCCAATCAGGCTCCATGATTTTTTTGGGTGGTATGTTAGTGTCTGAGGGAACAGTGTTTTGCAACTGCATTACTGTTCCATTGCATAAGAGGAGGAAACAAACGATGCCATGGTGTACAGGAATTGTGGATAAATTGCAAGATGGGGCAACAGACATGGTCATGGTGTATACATTTTTATTTCCTGACTACACTTTTGGCAAGGGGTGCAAGCATGTTCTTGAATATGTTGAAAATAGTTAAGTAACAGGCAGACAGTGCTCCTTTAAACCCTCTAGGTACTCAAATGGTTGAGTTTCACTGTCAAAAACAGGAATTTTTACATAAACATTTAAC
Source organism: Neoceratodus forsteri (assembly GCA_016271365.2). Lineage (NCBI taxonomy): Eukaryota > Metazoa > Chordata > Ceratodontiformes > Ceratodontidae > Neoceratodus > Neoceratodus forsteri. Next base: position 941,535,730 of record CM057449.1, on the reverse strand, counting down.
TCAACCTTAAAGCATCAGTATTTGTTAATCACTATGTAGTTTTCTCTCTTAGCAATAATGTTTTCCTGGGAAAAACATGCATAAACCAGATTTTATTTTTGTCTTCTTTCATTTCTAAATGAAGCTAAGGGATTTTGAGATTTTTAAAAGTTCTCGGTCCACTGCCAGACAAGAAATAATTAAATATCTTGGTTCAGTGCTGTGCTGTTTACCACCAGAAACATGTGGTAACACCACCCCTATACATCCACAATATGAATCTAACATCTACATCCAACAGGTAACTTCAAAAGAAGAGATATTTAACAGGTTGTGACTGGTGGCCATCTCTAATGATGTGAGTCATTAGTTACAAAATTAGCCATAAAAGCTGTTTTAAAAATATCTGACAAAATTACAAATACACTGAGGTTGAATCTAAGGATGTCAGAAATGCATAGATGGGATGTTGAAGTGTAGGCTTAAAGGATGTTTAAAGATTTTTAAGGGAGAGCCCAGAAATGTAGACATGGAGATTATTTAAAGATTTTTGGGCATGGATCATGAAGTGCAACCATAGAATTTGTTTAAAGAATTTTTGGGCAGGGATCATGAAGTGCAACCATAGAGTATGTTTAAAGACTTTTTGGGCAGGGACCCTGAAGTGCAACCATAGAGTTTGTTTAAAGATTTTTGGGGCAAGGATCTTGAAGTGCAACCATAGAATTTGTTTAAAGACTTCTTGGGCAGGGACCCTTAAGTGCAACCATAGAATTTGTTTAAAGATTTTTGGGGCAAGGATCATGAAGTGCAACCAAAGAGTTTGTTTAAAGACTTTTGGGGCAGGGACCCTGAAATGCAACCATAGAGTTTGTTTAAAGACTTTTTGGGCAGGGACCCTGAAGTGCAACCATGTAGCTTGCTTAAAGGAGTTTGGGTGAGTGGCCCTGAAGTGCAGCCATGGAGCTTGTTTAAACATTTCCAGGGCATGTGGCATTGATGTGCAGCCCCAGAGATTGCTTAAAGATTTTAGGGAGTGGGGCACTGAAGCGCAGCCATGGACCTTGTTTAAAGATTTTTAGGTGTGGCCCAATAGTGCTGCAATGGAGCATTTTTAAAACATTTTAGGGATGGGGCCCTGAAGTGCTGTCATGGAGTTTATTTAAAGCTTTTTGTGTGAGAGACCCTGACGTTAAGGCTCTGATGTGCAGTCATGCAGCTTGTTTACAGGTATTTGGGGATGAGGCCCTGAAGTGCTGCCATGAAGCTTGTTTTAAGATTTTTGGGGATGGGGACCTGGAGTGCTGCAATGAAGTTTGTATAAAGATTCTGGGGGATGGAGCCCTGAAGTACTGCCATGGAGCTTGTTTAAAAATTATTGGGGATGGGTCCATGAATAGAGAAGCAGCGAAATAAAATTTTGCCAGTGAAATTGCTGCAAAATCGGCAATTTCGCCAGCTGAAATGTTAAGCAAAATTGCAGCAAAATTTCATAATTTCACCCACAATTTTGCCTGTCACCACCGGCCACCACAAGTCCAATTGAACCACCCCAGCCCCCACACACACAAGTTGTCCTGCACCCCCCCAATTTGTTTTATTAAAAAAAAATGCCCTACACTGTCTGGTGTCTAGTGGTCCCCCCTCGGCTGTCACTGACCATTATAATATTAAATAAGCACCCCCAAAGTTACCCTGCACTTCCCATCTATTTTATGTAAAAAAGACAAAATCACCCTCCACTCCCTAGTGACTAGTGGACCCCCACCCCTCACCCCATCAATAGATATCAGCACCCACCCAGCTTCCCCCCCGAGTAACTCTATCAGGCTACCAGCACAGCCCTCCACTCACTTCCATTGCCAGCAGCATGACTGAGCACCACTGAGCGTGTGAATGAATGAGAATGAATGAGAGTGTATGTGCGCTTATTCATTCTCATGCATTCAAGTGCTCAGTGGTGCTCAGTCGGTCTGCTCGCGTGGAGGTGAGAAGAGGGCTGTGCCAGTGGCCTGACTGGGTTACTGGGGGGCTGGTGGGTGTTGATATTCATTGATGGGGTCGGGATGGGGGGTCCATTAGACACCAAGGAGTGGAGTGTGATTTTGTCTTTTTTTACATAAAACAGATGGAGGCACAGGGTAACTTGTGGGGGTGCTTATTTAATATTATAATGGCCAGTGATGGCCGGGAGGGTGGGACTACTGGACAACAGGGAGTGGAGGGTATTTTTTTTTTAATTAGACAAATCGAGGGGGTGCAGATTAACTTTTTTTTTATTTAATATTAATATAGCCAGTGATGGCCGGGGTGTGACCACTGGACAGCAGGGAGAATTTTGGCCAGTGGGCAATGGCCATAACAATTTGCCACGGGAGGCAAAATTACTCTCTCAGGTGGTGAAATTTCACCCACAGGTATGAAATTTTGCCCACAAGTGAAATTTTGCAGGTTCAGGGGTGAAATTTTGTGTCCAGTTACGGGCAAAATTTTGCATTTCGACCAGCTAAATATTTCTCAGAATGCGCTAATTAAGCAAAATATTTTGCTGGGTGAAATTTTACAATTTCACACATCCCTGTCCATCAAGTGCTTATCTAGAGTCTGCTTACAAATTGGGGTGATTGGGCCCAGAAGTTTATGTATGAAGTTTGTTCAAAGATGTTGGGGTGGGGATTCCTAAAGTACAACCATAGAGCTTGTTTTTATTAGCTTTAGAAATGGCATGCTTTTAACACTTAATTCACAATAGTACTTTTAGCTATATGCATATCCATCCTTCATTCCTTCCTTTAGAATACATCATTATTGCTGTTCAGAGTTCACCTCATTGGTGGGGGTTGGAAAATTCTGTTTAGAAATGTACCTCTTAAGGTCACAGCATAAGTAGACCAGTCCCTTAATTATTTAAAAACCTCTCATAGTTGTTCCAGTCACTATTACTATGACTTATTAGGTCAATTGCCAGATATTTATTCACAGAACAAAGTGCATCATGTATCCCACTGCCCACCAACACCAGACACCAGATTTCTACATCATAATGTAGCAGTTATAAACAGTGAAGCATATCAACGAATCACATTTCCACTAGTATCTAATAGTAACAATGGAAAAGATTCCTGTTGCTCTACTGAATTCAGAGATTGCACCAATTTAGCTGATAACAGCTAGAATGTCATAATCATAAAAACTTTGTAAAATCAGGAAAGGATTGCAGCTAGAGGGACTACACATGGCTTTTTAACTAACAAGTGTAGAGTTCCAGCAGTTACCACTGCTTTAGCTGTTACGCACCAAGAACTGGAGATGTGCTCTGCTGGGGTGATTTACTCCCTCACCACACAGCACCCTGAAATCCAGTCCTCTGTTAGGACATACTGTATGTCCCAACATCCAACAGTATATAGGAATAGTTCAGCCATGTTGAATACTGGATGTGGGGCTTACTCTTATAGATCGTGAAGCCATCAGCTGACGGGGGATGGGAAGATTGGCAGTTACGCGTGGCCAACACCATCTTGTCCCACATTAAAACCTGTAAACTATAACATTTAACATAGGTAAGTTACATTCAGAACTTTATTTCCATAGGACCCCCTTTCTATGAGCAGGGCCACTGGAAAATTGCGCCCGCAATTTTTTTGCAGAATCTGCAATTTTCACCATTCTCCACAAAAACTGACATGCTCTGCAATTTCTTTGCAATTTTTGACGTTTTATATTGAACTGTTCAAAAAGTATTAACATTTTTAATAAAATACTCTCAAATATATTGACAATTTTGCATGCAGACTTGGGTTTGGCTGAAACAATGCAGTGCAAGGTAGGGCAAGGGTTTTATGTGACACTGATTTCTTTTGAATCCTTGTCTTGTTTGGTTTCAAAATCCACTGGCCAAGCATAAGCACACTTAAACACTTTGGCCCGGATATTCAAAAGGGTTGTGCGATGCACCAACGCAAGTTCGAAAATGCACCATTGTGCGATATTCAGCGGGAGGCAGATGCGCCCCCAAATCACAATGCGCAATTGCACAATGATAATGAATGCATGCACAACTGAAGGGGGAGGAACCATGAATAAATGGCACAGTGCAATATTCAACAACATGCGTCATGCGCAATAGGGGAGCAAGCGGAAGATGCGCGATAGCGGAAATGATCCAAAAAAAAAAGGAACAAGAGAGAGGTGCAAGAACGCTACAGGGAAGCCACATGTTGGTGAACTGAAGGCAGGCACACAGAAACTGTGAGCAGGACAGGGCGGGAGCAGGACAGAGCACCTGGAACCACCAGGAACAGGGAAGGTGTGGGGAGCCTGTGCCACAGCGCAGTACAAAATTGGGAAGTGCCCCACAGCATGGAGGGCACAGACAGTGGGCAGTATGGCCACTACAAGGAGGTGTTCCCGGTGCAGGGGAGTATCAGTAAGGACAGCGGGGGGAATGGTAAAACAGCTGTTGGGGGGTAACACAAGCCAGGGACATGGCCACTGCCACCATCCAGATGGAGGCAGTAATGAGGGGGGTGAGAAGGCAGGCAGCAGGGGGGCATGGCCGTGGAAGGGCCCGTCAGTGGTATGCCCCCAACAGGCAGTACCGAGCCCGCACCAGCTTTCAGCTGTACACTGATGCTGAGATCGTGGGCCAGTTCTGCCTGAACTGGGTGATCCTGAGGTGGCTCTGTGAGCTGTGCAGTGCAGGCACCCACACAACAGAGCCATGCTCTGTCAGTAGAGACCAAAGTGACAGCTGTCATGTGCCTGCTCACAATGGGTACATTCCAGAGACCAACAGGGGACACAACAGGCATAGCCCAATCAGCCGCATCACGCCTCCTCACCCAATTACTCAGCGCACTGCTGCCACATGCTGCAGAGTACATCCATTTCCCCAGCACACCGGCGGAGTGCACAGCAAACATACAGGCATTCCACAGGGTAGCACATATGCCTGGCATGCTCGGGGCAATAGACTGCACCCATGTGGCCATCTGCATGCCACCTGGACCTGAAGGGGCCGCATACATAAATCAGAAGAGGTAGGCAAGCATCAACTGCCAGGTGGTGTGTGATGCCAGGGGGTGCTAATCAATGTCTGTGCCATGCACCCTGGGGGAGCACATGATGCCTTCATCTGGCACCAGTCTGCACTGTGTCACAGGTTCGAGAGTGGAGACATCCCCACTGGCCACCTAGTGGGTGAATATGCAAATCACGCAGAAGGACATGGAGCTTGGGAGGGGCATAGTCAGAGGTGACATGGTTACTGGCCTAGATGGCCCATGGTGGCGCAACGGTGATTACCAAACTAATGTCCACCCTCTACACACAGGTGACAGTGGATACCCACTCCATCCCTGGCTGCTCACACCATACCGGTGGCCCATGACCCCATTGCAGCAACACTACAATGAGGCACATGCCACCACATGCAATGTCATCGAGCGGGTGTTCGGGATGCTGAAGGCACATTTCCATTGCCTGGACACATCTGGCAGTGCCCTAGAGTACAGCCCCTCAAAGTCCTGCGGGCTATTCCCTGGCCTGTTGCATCCTGCACAACATGGCAAATGACTGTGGGATAGCCATACAGGTCGAAGAGGGGGACAGCGAAAGGGACGATGAGGATGCTGGTGGAGATGGTGATGAGCAGCCCCCCCCTTGGTCGAAGGGACCCCTGACTGATCCAGATGGCACAGCTGCACCGGGACACCATCACAGAGGAGCACTTCAACAAACCCAGGTAAGACATGGGGCCATGTGCAACCACCAGTGGCAATGGCACAACCCACAAACACGCATGGAAAAACCCCAGGGTGCATGTCGTAAAGGGAATTGGCCGAGCATGGAACTGCACACTCCATCAGGGATGAGCAAGGAGTAACATGGCACGTGGTCACACACACACACACACACACCCACACAAGATATGCACAAAGGGTAGGAGGCACGCCAACCCCAACTGCCACCCCTAGCCACACACACATCCACAGACCACCACACCCAGTGCCTGTCATTGTGAGTGTGTCAGATGCTGGACACCATTGCACAGTGGTGGACAGCACAATGGAGAGATCATCATGCACACGCCACAGTGGACAGCAGCTGGGAGGGTGTGCAGATGGAATGTGTGTGTGTGTGTGTAGGGTCGGGTACCCCACCCATGCATTGCACGTTGAAATACACATTGCACACAGGGTAGCGTCAGACAGTGGCCTTGGTGGGAGACAGGTCAGTCACTCGCCAAAGTGCCATGGCCACCACGGATGCATGGGTGGCCCTGCCGAGACCCGCCAGCAGTGACAGGCTGACCAATGGCCTCATGGGGTGGCACCGACTGTCCCCCAGGGGTTCCGCTGTGTGAACGTGACCGTGGTCGCACAGGGGTCTGCAGCACACCAAACATGCCTGCGCCAGACATGCTTGGGATGCCCACAGCTGAACCCGGTATCAACAAGGAGGGTGTCTCATGATGCCGGGAATGGGGGTGGACATTGCACTGTGCAGTGTCTGTGAGGCATGGGCAAATAACTGTGTGCCCAGTGTGGCCATGACAGCTGTGAACACCTGTGTCTGCCTGTCAATGGTGGTGGTCACATCCTCCCACAGCCAGTCCATCCCTGCCAGGAGCAGACCAGTGTCCCTGCTGCGCCACTCCTCTGCCTGGCACAGAGCTGCACTGAGTGCATCTGCTGCCTTCATAAGCCGCAACTGCTGATCGACTGATGCTTGGAGTATGCGGGTGTGCTCTTCTAAGAGTTCATCTGCCTGATCGGCATGCTGTCCCTCACGGTGTTTGTGGCCCTGATGGGCAGCACCCCTTGAGGGTGGGTGCTGCACACCAGGGCCAGGCCTGGGCATGTCCACAAGTGGTGCACTGATGCCGCCCCCTGACACTGTACCCCCATGGCCATTGGCTGACTGCTGACACTGCCCCTCCAGTTGCCACTCTCCAGGGCTCAATGGTGCCACCGCAGTGGCTGCAACAGCCCCACTGTCCTGCACACACACCAGTGCTGCCCCACTGGTGCAGACAGGCACAGGCTGGGACTGTGATGTCACGCAGGCCTCCACGGTGGCACCACCCAGGGCCATGCCCATGCTGTCACCTGCTGTGTGGCCATCCTGTGGCCCATATGTATCACTGTCCATGAAGTGAGCGCCATCATCATCAGTGACGGATCTGGCACCAGCCCGAGTCTCAGCATGATGGCATCCATGGACGCTGGCATGCTGGAACATGGGCAGGGCCTCCTCCGCACCTGCTCCACCAACATCAGTCCGAACAGCTAGGCGGGCCCACTGTCGCCCTGACTCTCGGACACCTGTGGAGGTGGACGGGCCCTCCTCTATGTCCATGGTATCACCCTTAGTGGACAAATCCACCACCGCTGACCCATGTAGATGCTCAGGAGCTGTAAGGGAACACAGTAGCATTAATGTATCTGCCCTACTCTGTCTACCCCCCCATTTACAGACCAGGACCTACCATGCAGTGACGGGCTACCACCCATCTGGAATCCACCACCTGGAACACCCTTGATGGCACAATGCCGCATGCTGCCAGCAACGCACTCTTCTTGTGGGGTCAGGCGTCGCACGGCCAGCTGTCCCCAATGGTCGCAGCCCGTGCTGCCCTGATGGCAGCCACCTTGTCCTCAATCCTCCACCTGTCCATGCCCATCTTCTTCTTGCACTCCTGCACAGAGCGCTGGTGGCTGCCATGCAGGTTGACGGCACGCTCCACCTCTTCCCATGCAGCAGCACAGGCCTGTGGTGTTCACCGCTGTCCACTGAGCAGTGACTCCTGGTCAAGGTAGGCCTCAAACAGGGCATCTGTTTCTGCCTTGGTGAAGTTAGGCCTCCTCTTCCTCCCACGTTTATGTTCCTCTTCCTCCACCTCACGATCGCTTATTCTTTATCCTGTGGGAATGACAGGTGTTACCTGTGACTGTGCAGTCCCATGCATGTCCCACACACCACAGTCCACACTCCCAAACAGCATGCAACTCACCACAATAGACTGCAATAACAGACTATGGCCACTGCAGCCCAATGCCACATTTTTATAGCGCAACACATGCAAATGAGGCGAGATGCAATTTTAAGTGGATGCTAATGCAATATCTGCACCATTGAATGGCTGATTAGCTGATCTGCATATGCTGGCTGAATATCGTGCTGCTGTGCTTTGTGCAATTGTGTTGAGTGTGCTCAGGCAAGGGCGCATTTCTGTGACATGTGCAGTGGACACCGAACGGCGCATGCCCGGGGTGCTGATGCTGATGCCTGCCACGCTGCTGATGTGCTGTGCATGGGAGGCAATGCAGGGCACAGCCACCATTGTGCCAGTGGTACTACTGCGCTGTTCACATGAATGGCGCTCTGGCACTGGGGCGCCGTAGGCGCACTGGGGCCACAGCATGGTAGGCCACTACAGGAAGTGGCACACAGGTGCCCTACTGCGCTACACTTAGTGAGTACCAATCATGCTGTGGCGGTCCATTCACAAGAGACCCCTGACCCTATGTCGACCTCTACCCCCTAGGTGCCATGTGTCCACATGGGTGCACCTCTATTGCACTCTTCGGTGACAGCGCGAAGGGGAATGACAGCACAATACTGCACAGCATCTGCATGTGGTGAACATGCGCTACAGAGTGCCATTTTGACACCAAAAGAATACAGGATGCCATGGAGACAGGTGCTCATCTGGAGCCAAGTGGAAATGGCCAATCTGGTCCACTTAGTGGAGCCCCATGCCACTGCCCTATTTGGGGAGGCACCCCTGGACAGGGCCAGAAGTGCGGTGTGGGAGGAGGTGGCGGTGGCCCTGGAGGAGGCCACCAGCATGGGGAGGACCACAGAGCAGCGCAGGCACTGCTATGGTGACCTGCAGTGCCGGGACCCAGAAAGGCTTGACAGCTTGCAGCACATGCCAGGAGGGGCACGGTGCCATGGCTAGGTAGGTGCCCCATCCATACACTGTTAATGTCCATATGGGTATCACGGAGGCATGTGTCCAGCACATGGGATGGGCCATCCAGTGTTGGCAGTGGTGGTGGTATTGGGGTGGGGGGAAGGTGGGTATGGCTGTGTGGGACTGCACACACATGGGGCGGAGGGACTTTGCTACCAGATTGTACTGATGTTCCTCTCTCCATGTTTGCATCCTAGGCCCAGAGGAACACCGGCGGGTGAGGGAGGGGAGGCTGCACCATGATGAACAGCAGGCTGAGAGGGCATCCAGACAAGACAGGCGCAGGGACCAGCCTGATGATGGTGAGTGCCTTACATCCATGATTACTATTGCATGCTGTGTAACAGGGTGGGCAGCGGGGCATGGCCACCATCCATTGACACCACTGCTATGCATGCAACTTGGTACAGTCAGCACTGTCCAGTGGCACTGCATGTCTGGGAGTGTGTCAATGGTGGTCCATGTGTGCACCGGGTACATGGCTGTACCACTGCGTCAAGACACATTGCGCCACATGTCATCACTGAACAGCCACGGTGGTGCTGTGCAGGACTTGGCTGGTGGGTGTGTGCAGCGGTCCACATGACTGTGTGCACCTGGGTGGGCAGGTCTTGTGGATGTGATCACTGTGGGTGGTCACACACCATCACAGAGGCATGTCCCACAGCTGTATGTCATGCACAGTGGGTGGGCTGCATGGGGCTGTGCATTCACACCTATTGACTTTTCTCCCTTGTCCTAGGTGGACAGCAGCTGCACGACATCAGAGTGGCACTGCAGGAGATCCTCCAGGTTGCCAGGGCATCACTGGAGATCCTAGAACACATTGAGAGGCTGGGAATACGATGGCGTCATGGTGGGAGGAGAAGCTGGAGTGGGGAGTGGGGCTCCCGCTGAACTTAGCGATGCCCCTGATTTCCCCTACCCCACTGGACACACCCTCACATCCCTCCTTCCCGCTACCGTTTGTTCACTCCTGCCCCTTACCCACCCCCACCTTGTTTGTGGCCCTCCCCAAAACCTTTGTAAATAGTTGTATATAGTTTTGTTTGCTGTTTTTAAATACATTTCCTTTGATATGCCTACTGTGGTGGTCTCTGATTTGCAGTGGGCTATAGGTGCTCAGCTGCAGTGGTGTGCATGGTGTCAGGGGTGGTGCAGTCATATGTGTGTGTGTGTGTGTGTGTGTCCATGGGGAAGTGAGTATGGTGTGGAAGTGGCTATCAGTCACTGTCTGTGGTGTGTTTGTTGTTCCCTGTGCACTGGGTGACTGTATGCAGTGGTCCACGGTGCATGCTCTGTGTCCATGGCGCACCTGACAAACCGTCCATGGCCTGTGCAGCTGACACCCTTGCATGTCTGTGACCTGCACGGTCTGCTGGCATGTCAGTGGTGGCTGTCCATGCTGGACAGCCACTGTACCCGCCACAATGCCGGGTTGCCTCCTGTCACTGGTGTGGTGCATGTCTGCCTTGGGTGACACTGTGGCCTCTGCTGTTGTTGTCCTACTGCCATGCTGTTGCTTGTGTGTGTCACAGGGGATGTGTGCCACTGTCTGTCACTTGTGCTCCAGGCTCATGATGGTGGCATGCAACTCCCACGGTGCCTGCACATAGGAGTAGCTGGCACTCCTGTGCCATGGAGGGTGCTGACCATACATGTACATGGTTTCCTTAGCCCTGCAGCTGGGGCTTGGTTGCCCGCTACTGTGTCCCTGTGTTGGTGTGCCTTGGGTATGGGTGGGTGTTTGTCCACACACTGTTGCATCCTGTGTGGTGCATGCTTCCATGCACCACTGTGGGTGTCTGTGCTGGCTATTGTGGCCAGTGCTGGGTCAGGGTGTGTCCTTGGGAGGGTGTGCAGGGTGCTGTACCACTGGTGGTGGGGTCCGGGGCATGCCCTGCCATGTGTGGGGTACCTCATGTGCCGATGCATGGTCGGTCTCTCAGCTGTACCTCGGGGGGTTGACATGCATGGTGTCACTGTGTATGCAGTCATTGCATCGCTGTGTGCTGCCACCCACTGATGGGTGCTCGTGGTGGGGCTGCCTTGTATGGTTCTGTGGTGCATAGGGTTGCATTGTCACAGTGGGGGTAGTGGCATGCATGGGGTGTCCTGCACTGGTGGATGCTGCTCCTGGGCAGGGTGTCTGGGGATCACGGTGCAGGGTGTGCTCTGCATTGGTGGGATGGTGTGGCATGGGGTGGTCGGCCCTCCTTGTGTGCTGGTCACAGCTTGCCAGGGGGTGTGTTGGTGCACCATGCCTTGACTGTGGCTTTGTTGCTGGTATCCATGGGCTGGTGGTTATTCCGGCTCTCCACTGGTTGTGCAGTGCATGGGGTGTAGGGGGCGATGCCTGTTCTGCTGTGTGATCCTCTGCCCTTCTGAGGCATGGGTGGTGGGCCCCTGCATCCTGTCCCTGTGCATTCCAGGTTGTGCTGCTGCACTGTTGCCCTGCTCCACTGAGCATCCTTGGTTGCGCTATGGCACATCTGATCTGCTCCACTGAGCATCCCTGGTTGCGCTATGGTGCATCTAGACTGCACAACTGCACATCCCTGGTTGTGCTATGGCACAGGTGGTGCGATATTCAGTCGTGTGCTGCAGGTGCATCTTGACCTGCGCAGTTTTTGAATATCGCGCTTCTTGCACATTGGCATAGTGGACTTGCGCTTGCTCCTGCTGTTGCACACTTTTTGGGCACAGTTTGAATATTTGGGCCTTAACATTTGTTTTGTGTTGAAGTAGTCTGTCAGAAAACGTTTTGTTGCCACAAAGACTGAAACAAAAGTTGGGAGAAGAGGTGCAAATTATCCCATTCACCTAAATGGGGTGTTAACTATGAAGCCTTTTTGTAAGTGGCAAGGCAAGTTTTTCCTTGTGAGCATACTTTCATTCAGACTAGTTTGATTCAAACAGCTGAGGATACTTGGATGGCCCTGCCAATTTTAAACTTGAATAAGCTAGTTTTTATTGCTAGCAATGATTTCACTCTTAGCAACTACCCCCTAGATGCTCACATGCAAAGACTACAATAAAAACCTGACTAAAGTCTAAAAACAAGCTTATAAAACACAAAATGTATCTGAACATTTATCTTTAACTAAACAAAATCATTTCAGCCAGAGTAAAACAAAGGCAAATTACAGGGTACCCTGACTACTGTATGATGCAGTAAAAATATATTGGTATTTTTTTATATTTTTGGTAACCGAGTAAGGCCCACTAGGCACAAGTGCCTGTTTTCAGGTACAACCCAAGAGCCCTGAGGAGGTTAAGTGACTTGCTCAGAATCACACAGTATGCAAGTGGAGGTTGTGGGAATCAAACCCAGGTCTGCTAGATGTCATCAACTCATTCACAATTTGTTACTCTAACCTCTATATTATACTACCAGCCCATATAGCGACCAGATTTAAGGTTTAAATATTTGATTTCAAAAATAGTGTACAGTATCTACAGTACAAATTATGACCATTAAACACTTCAACAACATTTTACTAAACCTCAATTATTCACCACTCTATCTGCTTATTTTTTCTTGTGCCAAAGTGGGTGAATAGCTGGCAGAGCACTGTAAACAGCTGTTGAATATGCTTCATTATTCTACAGCCAGAAACACGAAAAAAATATTTCTTCTGGCTTTATTTAATATTGATTTGCTGTGGCTGTAATTAGCACTGTATGAGACAGATGCTTTTAAATTTTGGAAGCTAGGTAATGCTTACAATAGCTTATCAGTTTAGTATTCTTTTTAGGAACATAAACTTTTCTTTATGTTTTAAACATATTCAGGAGTCAGTGTATTCATTTAGCAATTTATACTGACTAATACATGCTGCAGAAAACATTAAAAGATTTATTGTGAAGCACTTAGGGTCTATAGTAGAACCCCCACAATTTCCCGAAATTTTTGCAAAATGCTCCACAATTTTGGGTAACCTTTTCTGCAATTTTCCAGTGTCCCTGTCTATGAGTCATTTACAGCCCCATTAACCTGAAAAGTGCAACTAAATTGCAAGAGTTGGTAAAAATGTTGAATCAGAGTCCACACCTCCATTTTGCTGTTGCTGACCCCAATGTCCAACTTAATTTTGTTACCCAGTCCCCTGACCTCATTAGAAAAATTAAAAAAGTACTGTTTACCAGAATATATTATTTTAAGTGGGCCAGACACTGGAGAGCATGTGGTACACCAAGCAACCTAAGTGCCACTTGCAGCTTGAGTCAAAAACGTTCCCTCGGTCATGGGTAGCGAAGCATAGGTCTGGGAATAAGGAGAGCTTTCAGACATCTTCCAAAGTAACTGGACCCTTTTTCCTAGAACTCTCCAGGATATAGTCTCTCATATAACTTCCAGCCCGAGTGACCTGGAAAATTCTAGGGATGTTTGGGTACTCTGTCCATTTTCTAGGCATACGTCTATAAGCTTTTGTTACCCCTATGTCTGTGTCCAGTTTCAGAATATCTTTTAGTCAAGGTCTGATGAATTGTAATGGGTTGTCCCTCTCCATTGATTCTGGGAGCCCAAGGATGTGGAGATTTACTGACAGAGTTATGTATTCCAGAGTTAAGAGACAATACCTCATGGCCTTATTTTACTTTGCAAGCCCCACAGTGGCCGTTGCATGCAAGGTCGAACTGGCAGACTCGTTAGCATCACTTGTTGCCATTTGGGACAGTGTTTCACATATTTGCAGCTGAGAATTAAAATCAGCATCTTTTTGTCTAAAGTAACAACTGGGGCATCCAGAGTTTGGATGGCTTTCAGGATGTCTTGTAGCATGAGCGCCTCTCCCATTCTAGCTGCTCTCACCTGCTTACTCTGTCCAGCCGCCACTTGCCCCTTCATTTCCCCACTGTCATCTGGTGCTGTTTTTCAGGTGCATCCCATCACTGATATCTGTCAAAATTTGCAAATCAGGTAAATCAATAATGCTGAGTTCATGGTTATTAGTTTTAAGCTGGAAAATTCACTTAAAAATGCAGTTGTAAGTTAGATTCTGCTGTCTCGGTGAGAGACCATGGAGATCTCTTCTCTTGGTGGCTGAAGACTCCATCTGCCATGGAGCTTGTTTGAAGATTTTTGGGCATCTGGCCTTGAAGTGCAACCCCAGAGATTGTTTTAAGATTGTTAGGTGTGGCCCAGAAGTGCTGCCATGGACTTTGTTTAAAACTTTTAGGGTGGGGCCCTGAAGTGCAGGCATGGAGCTTGTTTACAGAAGTTCAGACATGGGCCTTGAGGTGCAGACATGCAGAGTGTTTAAAGATTTGTTGGTGTGGGGGCTCTGATGTGTAGGCATAGAGCATGTTTAGGACACCTAAACTACCCATTTCCACAATAAATGGTTTAAAAATCTGGCTTCACAGAGAGGTAAAGGAAAGCCTGCTGCTTACATTAATGCTAAAACTGCATTTATGCAAATAACATAAATTCAGTTTTGTGGCATTTGAAAAATGTAAACATCAACCTTCCAATTAAAAAAAAACCCTGTCCTCCATACAGTACCCCTTAACTGTACTCGATTACTAAGGATGTCCCTAGTTTTATCCTTCAAAACTGATATATCCCTCATCTATTCCTCATGAAAAAGGTGCTGCCCACATAAAAATGTACTTCAAATTGAGACATTAAAGCAGAAATTCATAATATTAGAAGATGCTGAACAAAAGCAAACTTTGTACAAGTAAGCATAATTGTCTCCACAATGTTCTCAGCTTGTATATCCGTATTTGAGAATGTGTCCCTCATTATGAGGGTCACTTCCACTCATTGTTCCTCATTTTGAGCGTCTATGTCCTTCATTTCAGTGACAAAAGATTGAAAGGTATGCTGTCCTGCCTGCTCCCTAAAATGGCTGCCAAAAGTGTTAAGTGATTGCATAATTGAAGTGAGAGGCAGAGAGCTACATAGCTCTCTCTAGTGCTAACTAGTTATTTTTTCCCCCCTTAGTTTATAATTTTTTTCACCAAAATGATTAAAACCATGACTTAACATGTGGATTATTTTGATCCATACACATGTTAGGCTATGGTTTTCTTAATTTTGTTTACCCTAACATGCAGAAAGTGTGTTATAATCCTATAGACTTTCTTTTTGATAAGCCACAGTACAGTGCAACTCTCCAAATTCTTGATGGTCTATTGGTTATGTGATGTGCTGATGTTTGTAGCAATGTTCTGGTCTGGTCCAATGCCAAAGTCCATGCCTTCTTGGTAATCCACAAATATGCTTTTCTTGCAGACATTTTGTTCCATATGACCCTCCTCCCCCACAGCTAGAGCCACCCAAATTTTTTTTATGGGAGCAGAAGAAAAACCTTGATGAAAGATGACCAGAGAGTGATTTGGGATGTGTCATTCAACTGTGAGAGCTGAAGAAGCATATCTGTATAGGTGTGCAGAACTCTCTGAGGTATAAAATAATGATATAAAGTGTGCTAATTCTCTTTGTGGGACCAGCAAGCTCCTATGTGGCACCAGGCATTAGTAAGGATGGAGGGTGGAAGGAAAAGTGCACAACAGCAGACGGGCTGGCTGCAGGGGGGACTGTCACAAGGAAAAAGGACACAAAAAGACAAGCATATTTTTTGGATTACCAAGTAAGTATGAATTTTGGCATTGGACCAGACCAGAACTTTGCTATAAACATCAGAACATCACATAACCGCTATACCACCAGCTATTTGAAAAGTTGTACTTTACTGCAGTTTGCCAAAGAGAAAGTTATTTGGATTACAACACAATGTTGGCACAATAAAGTAAACAAAATGAACAGAACCATAGCCTAACGTGTACTGATCAAAATAATCTACATTTTAAGTCATGATTTTAATCATTTTGGTAAAACAATTCTAAACAAAGTGGAAAAAAGAACTAGTCTGCACTATAGAGAGCGCCATGTGGTTCTCCACCTCTCACTCCAATGATGTAATCACTTAACACATTTGACGGCCATTTTAAGAAGCAGGCAGGATTTTTTTTTTTAATTGAAAGGCTGTTGTTTACATTTTTCAAATGCTACAAAACTGCATTTAGGTTACTTATATAAATAAAGTTTTAGTATTAATATATATAGCAGCATTTCCCTTAATCCCCTGAAAAGTCAGATTTTAAAAAGTGTTGGCAAAATGTTGTTTACATAGCAACATAGACTTTGACGGCAGATAAGGACCACTTGGCCCACCTAGTCTGCCCATTTCCCTACCTATTGGATAAGCTGCAGATTCTAGTTAACCAACAGCCAACTTCTTCCTACCCCCCACCAGAATCGCCTTATGTCTGCCCATGCATTCTTGAATTCCCCCACTGTTTTTGAACCCATGATCTCCTCAGGGAGGCCATTACATGCGTCCACCTCTGTGAAAAAATACTTCCTCACATTGCCCCTGAGCCATCCCCCCCCTCTATCTTCAAATTGTGTCTTCTTGTTCTTGCACATCTCTTTTTATGAAAGAGGTTACCCTCTTGGACTTTGTTGATTCCCTTGAGGTACTTGAAAGTTTCTATCATGTTCCCCCTTCCTCAAGGGTATAGATATTAAACTCATTTAGTCTCTCTTCATGGCTTCTGTTGCAGATCCTGCACCATTTTAGTTGCCCCCCTCTGGACAGCCTCCATCCTGTCTATGTCTTTGCTGAGATGGGGTCTCCAGAACTGCATGCAGTACTCCAGATGGGGTCTCACCAACTGTCTGTACAGAGTGATAACAACTTCCTGTTTTCTACTGGTGATGCCTCTCCCTGTACATCCCAGTATCCCCCAGCCATCCTTACTGCCTTCTCACATTGCATGCTTTCCTTTAGGTCATCTCATATGATTACCCCCAGGTCCCTTTCCATTTTTGGTTTTGTTAATACTTCCCCTCCCCTCATTGTGTACTCTTCCCCTGGGATTTTGTTTCTAGGTGCAATACTTTGCACTTCTTTGCATTTAATCTAAGCTGCCATACTTCTGACCATTCCTCCAATCTTGCCAAGTCCCTTCTCATCCTTTCTACCTCCCCTTGTGTATCAGCCATGTTGCAGATCTTTGTGTCATCTGCAAAGAGGCATACTTTTCCTTCCAGTCCCTCTGCAATGTCACTTAAAAAGACATTAAAAAGGACCTTTAGGCATCCATTAAAGATTTTTGGACAGGGATCTTGAAGTGCAACCATGGAGCTTGTTTAAGCCTTTTTTGTGGGGGGCCCTGAAGAGTTGCCATGCAGCTGTACTTAAACATTTTTATTCTATGAGTGGCTCCTGATGTGCAGCCATTGAGCTTGTTTAAAGATTTCTGAGAGTGGTGCCTTTAAGTGCTGCCATGGAGCTTGTTTAAAGATTGTTATGTTTGCCTTGCATGCACGTGCAGCGAACATGTCGTTATGAGAGTGGGTTTTGAGGGGTGTGGCACTGTTGATCAAATGCAGAGCAGTCTGCAAGGGGCTCATAAGTATCACACAAATCATCAGCCAGGCTGATCATGACAATCTTCTGGTTTGCTGGGCAGAAACTTTATGTAGTTCAAAGGAAAGAGCCAATCCAATCGTAGGGTGGCTCTTTCCTTTCATCTACATAATGCCTTCCAGCAAGCACAGCTGGCTTGTCATGAACAGCCCGCTGTGGTTCCCCCCCCCATGTCATGCTCAGTGCCGTTCATTAGAAGCCCACCCTCCCCCATCATGGCACCTATTTTCATACGCAGACCAAACCTCCTCCATGTCAAAATTCCAGCACAGGGGTGTCCAGTCCCCCATGCCAGCTGCTACCTCCCCCACCCTGCCCAGTTTCAAAATGCCACACCAGGGAGCCAACATCCAGTGTTGCCAAACATAATGACCCTCCATGTTAAAATTCTAGCACTGGGGTGCCCAGTCCCCTGTGAAGACTGCTACCCTCCATCCAGCCTGTTATCATTATGTCACACTGGACAATCCACCCCCCCAATGCTGCCAAGCATAACACCAACACTGGGATGACCAATCCCAGTGTAGTTACCTGAAATAAAGAAAACCATCCCTCATAGTTTTATTTAACAACACAATGTAAAAAAGAAAACCATTCATCAACGTCTGTTACTGCCTTCATTTCTGTACCCCCTACCCAACCCTCACACTCAGCACCCACCACCCCACCACCCCCAAGCCCTTACTTACCCATGGGGGTCCAACATCATAATCATCTCTGGACTGGAGATGCATCTTCACTCTTCAACACCAAACTGTGAACTGAGGAAATCAGTTATGCTGTTCAATGTATTTCAATGGGGTTTTGAACTTAATAGCATAACTTGGTAATTTTTGAATATTTTTGCACCACATTTTCAACATGCTTTTTTTGGGACCCCACTTTGTGAACAACAACAGTGGAACTAGGCAAATTAGTACCACTAGGTGATTTTGCAGTCACTGTGCAAAATCACCTTTCTGGCAGGATTTGAAAATTTTCTCCACCCTTGTTTATGAGGTGGCATAATTAGAAGGTTATGTTGAACATTTGGGGTAAAAATATTAAAAAACAACAAACTTATGAGTCTACACTGAAATTTATGAATGCTTGTAACTAACTCCTAACAATTCACTCTGCCACCTCCAAATGCTGTCTTTCCTTGCTACTGTAGTCCAAGTCGACACCTCTCCCACCTGAAATTGCCCATGGTCTAATGTTCTGCCTCCCCCATTTTTCTCTTTCCCCATACATTCATCCTCTCCACCTCCTCCTCCTCCCCTTCTTTCAATACCATCCTTACTTGAACCCTTTCCCTCTCTATCTCCCCTTCTTCTTCCCTCCACTACTACCGTAACATTATTCCCACTATTCCTGCATCCTCTTCCTCATTCCTCACTTCTCACTTCCTTTCTCACTCTCCTCCTCCTCCTTATCCTATTCCCATCACTATGTCCTCTCCACTCCTCTGTACTTTATTCCTAACCCTAATCAATCTCCCTTCTCTTCTTTACCTCTGTCCGTTATCCTCACCCATCTTCCTTTCTCCCTCTCCTTTCTCTCTTCCCCTTCCTCTTTTTTCCTCCCTCAGTTTTCTCTCTAGTTGCTCCCCCTGCTGCCCCCTCCTGTTTAATGACTATTTCCTACCCTGTCCTGTTACTAATGTTATAGCCTGTGAGTGCTGGGTTACACCACACTCCTGATTAGCCAGTCTGCTTGTTTAATTATGCCAGTACATTACTGTATATACTGTACGTTGCTGTACCTTTTGCTTTATCAGAATATTATGATATTTACTGTTTTTAATGTACTTACATCCTCCCTCCCCCCAGGACACATTTGGAAACAGGCTTTATGGCTCAGTATGTCTTTCCTGGTAAATTTCTTTTAAAAAAAATAAATAAATAACTGTGGTAATTTTCAATATTTTGACCCCAAATTGTCAACATAACAATTTATTTATAGCACCTCATAAATGTGACTGCTGCAATTTTTCAAATCTTGGCCAAAATGTGTTTTCACACTTGTGGTGCAGAATCACATTTTGGCAGGATCTGAACATTTTCTCCGCCCTTATTCAAGAGACGGGGTTATAAGAAGGCTGTATGGGGTCAGAAGAAGGCTATGTTGAAAATGTGGGACACAAATATAAGAAACAACAATGTTATAAGCCTATGTTGAAATTTGTTAATGCACGCTCATAACTGTGGTAATTTTCAGTATTTTGACTCTTGATTTTTAACACTCATTTTTTCACACCACATCATGAATGTGCTAGCTGTTTTTTCTCAAACCCTACCCAAAATGTGTTTTTAGACTTGAGAAAAATGATGTTTTGGCCATTGTTTTATAACAATAACCACTTCTGTCATGCTTAGAAGGAGTGGTCATAACAAGATTATGTCAAAAATTTGTGGTAAAAATGTAAAAAAAAGACTTACTTATGAGGAAACATTGAACTGTTCCAATATTTACTCATAACTTTATTTTTGCGGATTTTGGCCCCTAATGTTCAGCATAGCCCTTGTGTTACCCTACCTCTTGAACATGGCAGATGTGCTTTTTCAAATCCCCTCCAGAACTTGTTTACAAAGCCACACAGAAAAATCACCTTCCAGATGGGATTTAAAACATTCCACCTGTCTTGATCATAACATCAGGTCATAAAAAACTGTTGGACATTTAGGGTCAAAATGTGGGAGCCCACTTAAAAGTAAATATTGCCTCTCAGCTGGCCTATCCTGGGTAATTACAATCTAACAATGTGTAAAAGCAGGACACTACTGAAAATGAGGGACTTGATTTTATTAGCTCTATCCTGGGTGAATATATTGTAATAATATGTACAAGCAAGACACAGTAAAAGAGCAACACCAACAGTGAACATTTGGCATAGACAAATGCGTGTAGGGGATGGAAGTTAGATGACTGCTGCCCCTGAACCAAAGGCTAAACTTTTCAATTGCAAATTGTCAGACTGCAGTGGATTTAGTTTAAACAAAATTCTATTTGGAAGACATGTGATTGTTTTTGTTAATAATGCCATGTATAGTATTTACAGTAACTTTAGACAGTAAATTTGACTCACTGTTTTCGCCTGTTTATTAGACTTTTACTCAATTGTTAAATAATGAAGTCTTTAACTAGGGAAATTTGAGTCTACAAATGCATAGTAGATTTACCAGGTGAGCAGATGGAACAGTTCTACTGGCTTGGCTAATATTTTTTTATCAGTTCTATTGATCGGTCATTGACCATTTCAAGCATAAAAAGATCATGCAATAAAAAAATAATATACAATACAGTGTAAACAATACATTATTTAAAAAAAACACATAAATACTGAGTTATTGCACAAATAGGTCAAACTTCTAAATTCATTAACAAAACAGCAAATTGCACATACAGCACATTACAATGTGTTATAGACTCTTCACTTTGGCATTTCTATTCCAGCTGATTTAGTATCTGTATATCTCAGATGTAGTCTCGAAATACATACTAAATAATGAGATACTGTGCCAATATTCATTTCATCACTGGTAGTTAAAAAATATCCTCAGTAGGAGATCTTGATCAGCAGTTTGGATGGTGTTACAGAGTGGTGTTAACCTTTTGGCCCTAGGGTTCTTATTCCATGGACATTCAAATACAACATGCTTAAGGTTTTCTAGGTGAAAAGAGGTACAAGAACAAAATGTGGCCTGAATAGAGAACTCTTTCCTGTATATTGCATCTAGTATGTTACTAGGGAATAGCTCTAATTTGTATTTGATATATTTTACTCTCTGGTTGTAATCGGTTAATATGCAGTATCAAAATGTTTCCTGTAGGAATGTATATTATCATTTAACCTGGTCCATGGTGACATTTTCAATCTTTGGTTATACTGTAGGTCATTACATTTGAAATATTCTATAATTCTTTTGGTGACAAAGTCTTGATATTTCCAATTGATTGTGATACCTCTATCACTATAATTAAGTATCCTAACACTGTTTCATAAAGTACTTGAACGATTGTGGCAAGCCATTCTGATTTTAGATAGTCCAGATTGAGCCAGGTATATTTCTCTCTTAGACAAAGATGAGTAAATCTAGTCTGCTTGTGTAGAAGAACCTTAATCCAGTAAATTACTGACTTGGCTAGTAAGAGACTGTTCTGTTCTGGAGTCTAGGTCAAAACCATGTGGTCAATAAATGTGCAGCCTAAAAACAATCCATTTGGATACCAAAAAAACAGGAAAACCTGCACAAATATATATAAACATACTTTGAAACCATGCACGCTGCTTTGCCCATGTGGTTTTCTACCACTCATTTATTCTAACACGGTCTTGACAGTAGACCTCTGTTCTGACGAATCCATTATAAAACCTGTGCCAGCTAACTTGGACCCATACTTAAAACATAACATCCCTTTGGTGTGATGAGGCTTCTAATCATTGCAATGCCAAAAAGGAGCTGCAACTTCCATGCCACATCCTTCAGATTTATCGCAGCCTCCTTTTGCTGTGAATCTTTATGTCAGTCTATTACTTTCTAAAGATGCTACTGTAACATTTGCTAGATCTGTGAAAAAATAAAATTTATATTTTTCCCTGTGATTTTGCCATTCTACAATTTTTTAATGTGAACAAAGTTCCCAAAAAGCTGTCTTCTGAGTCTCATCCTTGACCAGCAGTTGAGTGACACAGCTGTGAATATGCTTCATCCTGTTTCCACTCCCCTCCTGCCTTCACCTTTCTCCATCCCCTGATTCTCTAAGTCACCAGTTGAAACACCAACCCTTTGCCATCTGTTCCTGCTACCCTTCCTCCTGACACCTCTCTGTCCAAGCCTAACCATCCTAGTAAACAGCTGGCTGGGTCCCTGCTCCTGTCTTGGTTTGACTTCCACACCACTGCAGTTTCTCTCTCCATTTACAAAGACAAGTAATAACTTGCCTTTCAGGTCAATTGCCAGTTGTCAATACTATTCTTGGTTACTGCGCATTTGTTGCCACTTCTGAATATAACCTTTTAGGTGTTCTTATTGGCTGTACTACACTTCATTCTCTGCACATACATTTTATTTACATTTATTCTAATGTTGTACCAACTTTGAGGGGGATATAATAGACACATTCAGGTATTTCAGTGGTAGAAACAACGTACAGGAGAGTTGCATCTTTCAGAAAAGAAGGTGTACAAGAACAAAGGGGCATGATATGAGGCTTGGGGATAGGCTTAGGGGCAACATGAGGAAATATTTTTTCACAGAAATAGTAGCGGATGCTTGAAACAGCCTCCCTGTGGAGGTGATGGGGCACAAAGGGTAGGGGAATTCAAGAATGCATGGAATAGACATAGGAGTACTCACAATAGGGAAGAGAGGGTAAGCCGCAGATCAACTAGGGTCTGTGATATTGTATTAGATAGGGGAAAGATGTAGACTAGGTGGGCCACATGGTCCTTATCTGCCATCACCTTCTATGTTGCTATGTTTCTATGTTTTTTACAAGTACTGTTTAAATAGTTTGCTATTTATTAATGTGCTGCTGTACTTCCATCGTTCCCTTCCCAGATTACACCTAGAAATGAGCCTTAGCTCAGTGTGCCTCTCCTGGTTACTAATTTTAAAAAAAAAATAAATAAACTGTGAATCAGAATCATCTGTAAGGACAAGCATGGGGAATCTGTGCCTTTTGGGCTGCAGCTGCTATTGTCAACCAGTTTTTCTTGGCTGTAAATTTAATTTTGGATTTAAAAATAGTCTGACTCAAGAGTTAAGCCTAATTGAGGGTTGAAAGTTATTGGCATATTCAAACACAGGAGCTGTTGCTAACAGAGCTTATTAGGCTCAGCAGTTGCAAATTAGCTAAACAGCTCTTCTTTTTCTACATTGAAAATGTATGATTTACAATGGCTATGTGGTGGCTTGCAGTGTTAGGCCATTGTGATAGCACCAGCAGCATGTAAAACACCTGCTGGTTTTGACTGCATAAAAAAAACCCTCTAAACAGTACCAGTCTGTGATGGATGGGGGTGATGAGAAAGTCACATACATGTATAACTCAGTATTGCCACTTTCCTGCTAGACCTTCCATTAATAAAAAATCAGATCCATATGGCAGTTCACACAACCCTGATTACTTTTCTTTCGTAGTCTAGTTTACTCAGTTTAAAGATCATCTGAGACCAACAAATTCATTTTTGATGCCTAAAATTATTACTTGTTTCTCCTTTTACCCTTATAACCCTGGTCTCCTGCCATACAATTGAAGTATTAAGACTGCTCCCTTTCCCTGATTGGGAGAGTGGGTGAGCGTGCACATTCTCAGTTGATGCAAATGGAACTGAGATCAACAAGCAATAGAGGGGCCACAACTGCCAGGTAGCTCATGTCTATTAAACCGCTCCCCCAAGTTATGGTCCCTGCTCCCAGTTAAACCAGTTTCTCAAGTGGTACTGTCAGTCAGGAGTCAAAGTGGTAGGAATTTGTTGGGCTATTCTACAATCAGACTTGACAGATTGATATGGATACAGATACATAAGGCCAGGAGGAATCATGTTTTTTGGGAGCCCTGGTGGAAGTACAATGAGCTACTGCAGTGCCGATAGACCAGACACGTTTTGACTTGTAAGACATAGCTGTAAAAATATCGGCCACGATTCTAGAAAGTTGGCACAAGTCGCTGCCAAATGCGACTTGCACCAATCGCCATTGTGACATGGACCCTGCACCCTATTCTAGAAGGAGCAGGGTCACCGCGTCTAAGTCCTGCGACTTGTGACATACAGCCAGGTACGCTGAACAGAAGGTGTACCTGCCGAGGAAGTCACAAGCCATAACCACAGTGCTGCAAGGCATAAGTGTCCATCATGCCTGAACCCCAGCAAAGCGCCACAGGATAAGAGGTCCCACACCCACTGCCATGCCACATGTGTCCCCCAACACCTATCCCATGTCCCTTGTGACTGGTGTACTGTACAGTGTGTACAGTACACGCAGTCCAATTTTTTTTGTGGCACCTGGTAGTCTAGTGGCCCCCCACCCCTACCCAGCTGTGTCAGTCCACCCAGCACCCCCACCTGTCCCCAGCCAGTGACTGGCACATCTCACCCTTCATTTTCCATGGGCCAGCCACATAGCATTCAGTAGGAGCGCTTACTGAATAGACACTCTTAGAAATTAATTTCTGAGCAAATTCTATACAGTAAGTGCTCCAACTGAACTCAGTCGGTGGCTGGCCGTGGAGGTGAGAAGTGGCTGTGCCAGTCGCTGGCTGGGGATGGGTAGGGGGGGTACTGGGTGAACTGGCATGGCAGGCTGGAGGACCACTAGACTACCAGGGATAGTCTGGGGTATGGACAGCATTTTCGGCAGTGTCTCGGGGTCTGGACATGGGTGGGAGGGTTGACAGCACCACTCTGTGGGGCATTTAGCAGTTGGGGGTTCAGGGTCATGGGGTGTTTGGGCAGCCCTGTGGGGAATTCACTCTTCAGGGATTCGGGGGGGCATGGGGTGTGGGCAGCACAGCAGGGCATTCACTGTTTAGGGATTCGGGAGGCAGGGGGTGTGGGCAGCCCTGCGGGGCACCTACAGGGGTATGCTGGGCATGGGGAGCAGGGCACATGTGTATTGCCTGCTAGGTTGCTGGTGGGTCTACAGAACCCCTGGGGGTGTTCGTAAGTTACACCAGCTAAATGCTGGTGTAACTTACGTTGCTGGTTCCCCTCCGGGGGTTCTTGTAGAATCCCAACAATGGGGACTTTGTTGCTGCCCTTCTGGAATGGGGCACAACTGCTGCTGTAAACCCCCTAGCGCCATGTCACAGAGGGTTTATGGTGCAACTGCTGGTGTAATAGCTGTGCTGCGGAAGTGGCCTGCAACATATTGCAGGCCGCATTGTAGAATCGCACATGTCGCAAATGCTGGCGTAAGTTGCTATTCTACTTGGTGCAAGTGCTGTTATGCCAGGTGTAACGTTTCTAGAATTGGGGCCAACATCTTTATTTAAAAAAATGATTCAGAAGAAATGTAATACTGCATTATTTTTTTTAATCACTGTCACTTTTCTGAGTTCTCAGCCCTATAACATTTTGTGGGTGGCAGCATAATGTCATTTAAGTCATAGCACCACCCCTCCTGCTAAGATGCTGTGAAACAAACTCATTGGTATAACACAGTGACATAGGACTCAGGAGACAGAGAAAATCAAGTTGCCCATCCAGTCCCTCCCTTTGCCAACTCAGAACATGTACAGTACCTGTCATGTGATTTATTTATAGCCTTAATGTGCTCTAAAAAAGCAATTATTTCAGTCACTATGGGTTTATTTGAATAGCATGAGATGTAGGTTGGTTAAAATATCACGATAAAACCAATATCTTGGCTGATGACAACAATAACAGCAAGATATCAAAAATATATTGTTAGTTTCATCATAATGGAATACTGCACCAATCAGAGAGCAGTTTTCATAACGCTGATTACCTCTCGATTGCCTAGTGCTGCACTAAATGCAACAGTTGAAATCAAAGAGAAACACTTAAAGGAATTTTATCACATCTGTGGTAGCACTTTGCAATTGTGTCAGTCAGCCCTTAAAAAGTCTTACTTAATTTATATACCCTTTTTATGTTTGCTTGCACGCATGTGCAAGAAACATAGTGCCATGAACGGAGATTTCGGAGGTGTGTCACGTCCTCCTCCAATTCAGGCACTGGGCTGGCAGGCGCTGCCCCTGTAAGCCAATGCATTTTGGAGCTGTCTATGACACGCTCCAAAATGCAGTGGCATACAGTTGAAAGGGGGAGCTACGCTGAGTGAGCAGCGATAAGGAGCTGCTCACGCACAGCTCCCCAGCCGCAGGCGCAGCGTCCTCAAGATGTAGCGAGTAGTCGACGGGTGCCCAATCCCGTCGCGGCTGAACTATTTGTCTCCTCCTCCCATAGTTGCTGCCACGCTGGGAGCCCACCCCAACATGGCAATCCGTTATGTTGCCGACGGGTGCCCAATCCCGTCGGCTGAGACGCCCCCTCCCAAAGTCATTGTGCCACGCTGGAGCCCACCCCAGCGTGGCAATCTGTTATTGCCGGACGGGTTGCCCAATCCCCTGTCGGCTGAATCGCCCCCTTCCCAAAGTCATTGTGCCCGCGCTGGAGCCCACCCCAGCGTGTGGCGCAATCCTGCGTTTTTTTTTTTTTTGCCGATGGGGTGCCCAATCCCCATCGGCTGAACAGCCCCCAAAGTCCTTGTGCCACGCTGGGAGCCCACCCCAGCATGGCAAGCGGTTCCGCGACGCCTGTTTTGTTTTTACTCTGTAAAACAAAAACTGTCCCGACGGCGTCTCGAACCCCTCCCACAACCCGCACCCACCCACTGCGCACCCAGCCTTCCCACACCCCCCCTCACCCCATACTTACCTCCCGACTCTGGCGTGACGATCTTCGGTGGACCGGGAACACGTCTGCACTCTTCAAAGCCGACCGCGAACTGAGGAAATGCCGGTAAGCTGTATAATGGGCTAGATAGGAGGGGTTCAACTTTATTGCATATCTGGGGCATTTTTGGGAATTTTTGCACCAAATTTTCAACATGGGGTTTTTGGGACCCCTTCTCATGAATGATGTCACTGTCATGGCGTTATTCAGGCCCGAAGGCTGATTTCGCGCAGTGACTGTGCAGTGACTGTGAAATCACCCTTCAGGACTGAATACTGCCATGACAGTGACATCATTCATGAGAAGGGGGCCCAAAACCCCCATGTTGAAAATTTGGTGCCAAAGTTCCAAAAAATGACTGTTTAACGAGCGTGCGTTGCGCAGTTCCTACGCAGGCTCATAAGTTCGCGAAATTTCAATATTTTCACTCCAGATTTTCAACATTACCATTTCACCACACCATCTTATGAGTAGTACAGCTGTCATTTTTCATATCTCACCCAAAATGTGTTTTCACCCTTGTAGCGCAGAATAGCGCAGTCGGTGTGCGAAATCAATGTACGGGACAAATTAAGAAAATTGTAGTGACACTGTTCATGAGCAGAGGTCTTGAAATGGCTATGTTGAAAATTTGGTGAAAAAATTCCTAAAAATGACTGTTTTACGAGCGTGCGTTGCGCAGTTCCTACGCACGCTCATAGGTTTGCGAATTTTCAATATTTCCACTCCAGATTTTCAACATTGCCATTTTTCCACACCTTCTTATGAGTAATACAGCTGTCATTTTTCACATCTCACCCAAAACGTGCTTCTGCCCATGTAGCGCACAATTGCGCAGTCATTGTGCGAACTCAGTGTATGGGACATATTAAGAAAATCACAGTGTCACTGTTCATGAGCAGAGATCTTAAAATGGCAATGTTGAAAATTTGGTGACAGAATTCCTTAAAATGACTGTTTACGAGTGTGCGTTGCGCGGTTCCCATGCGCTCCGTAGGTTCTTAATTTTCAATATTTCCACTCCAGATTTTCAACATTGCCATTTTCCACACCTCCTTATGAGCAGTACAGCTGTCATTTTCACATCCTGCCCAAAGCGTGTTTCCGCCATGTACGCATAATGGCGCAGTCGGTGTGCAACCTCAATGTATGGGACACATTAACAAAACCACAGTGACACTGTTCATGAGCAGAGGTCTTAAAATGGCTATGTTGAAAACTTGGTGAAAAATGCCTAAAATTACTTTTTCTGAGCGTCTGCACAGTTCCTATGCATGCTCGCTAGTTTGCAAATTTAATATTTTCACTCTAGATTTTCAACATGTCCATTTTATTAAACTTCCTTATGAACAGTACAGCTGCAATTTTCAAATGTCACCCAAAATGTGTTATCGCACATGTAGCGCACAATGGTGCTGTTTGCGCGAAAAGCAATGTTTAGGACAGATTAAGAAAATCACAGTTACACTGTTCATGAGCAGAGGTCTTAAAATGGCTATGTTGAAAATTTGGTGACAAAAGTCCATAAAATGACTGTGTTACTTGAGTGAGCATTGTGCAGTTTCCACGCATCCTCGTTAGTTCATGACTTTGTAATATTTCCAATCCAGATTTTCACTAGTGGCATTTTTCAACACTTCCTTATGAACAGTACAGCTGCCATTTTCACAACATGGCCAAAGTGTGTTTTCACACTTTCAGTGCGCAGAGATGCGTATCGCTATGGGAAATCATTGTTCGCACAGATAAAGAAAATCACAGTGACACTGTTCATGATCGGAGGCACCAAAATGCCTGAGTTGACAATCTGCTATAAAATATCCCCAACCTACTTATATATGATTGTCGTTACTACAGTTCTATATCTTGGCTGTGACTTCACCATTTTTAAATATTTTTACTACACATTTGCAACATAGCCATTTTTACACCTCACCATGAAAGAGTACAGCTGCCATTTTTTACAGCCTGTTCGGAATATGTTTGCATCTGTGCTGCTAAATCCTGTAGTCACTGTGCATAAGCAGCTTTCGGCTACCACACTGATATTCCCCCTGTTCGTGAGGTGGGGTTACAAAACAAACATGTTGAAGATTTGGAGTTAAAATACCAATTAATGCCTGAGGTATTAGACTTTTCAACTAAATCGCCCAACCCTATATAGAATGACAGGAATCAGGGGTGTGACTTGGGATTCTTGCCTGTGATGCTCATACCATTCCACACCCTGCAGTCACTGAGAGGCATCGAGGTATGCCTTGGACTCTGAGTCCCCAAACTTCACCCCATTCTACTATTCGCACCATCTCACCATATTTCCTAATGAAATGGGGTGCGCATAGCCAAAGACCCCAAGGAACACGTGACACTTGTCAGTCTCTGCAGAGTGGGGTGTGGTGAAATGGCGTGGCCGTTATGCCTGACGACCCAAATGCACACCCCAATGCCTGTCACTCTCTGCAGGGTGGTGGTGGGGTTGGCTTCAGTTCAATACTTCACTGCCATTCCTATTACGCAGCTCTGTAATTTCTATACTACCACTGCCAATGCCAGTAAGCAAACATTCGGCATTGACAAATGCTTGTTTAATATGTTTTCCTTCATGAACCTGGAAGTGAGTGCATGCACCAGTGTCCAAGAAAAACACTCACACAGCATTGTGAGTCTGTAGCAGTGACATCTTACCAGGGCCACCCTGCTAACCATGGCTGAGTCCAGCTTTGTGAGCAGTGCAGTCATTTATTTATTTATTTATTTGTTTGTTTGTTTTTGGTAACCGGGTAGGCGCACTACACATAGAGATGCCTATTTTCAGGCATGACCCGGGAGGTTATAGTATGGTGATACAAGACAACTGTAAAATATTTTAACATTTAATCCACAGGACAGCACACTACATTATCAGCACTGGATATAACCTGAAGCTACTGGTGTGGAAACAGAACCCCCAACCTTCTGAAGTTCTTTCTCTAGAAGGCAGCATGCAATCTACTGAGACCCTGATACTACAAAATTTCAATGAATGGTATCAAGTTAGATGGTAAGAAACTTTACTAGATACACTGCAGAATTCATATTGGGCCAATGTAAAATAAAGTATGAACCTGCAAAGTAATAAACTAGTGATTCAGTGTTTTCAAACAATTGACATCTTTAATGTGACACTGCTTTCAAGACTTGCCCTCAGATTGTCTAAATATGAATCTGAGGTTCAGATCAATGATGATTTTTGCTTCTGTATTAAAAAAAATACAAAAATGAAAGATATGTGTTTTCCCTGCAGAAGGGTTTAAATCGCAAATAGCATGAAAGAAAAAAAGTGCATTCCTTAATGAGAGTGTCCTTATCTGTAACACAGCCTATGTAACCAGCTGTTGATCATACACTGTGCATCTTCCACTGCCTCTGTAACTTCCAGTTTTCCTTAACATCAAATAGAAATCCTGCCTCGTTCAAGTCTGTTTTGCTGAAAAGTCCAGCTTTATTTTGTCCACCTGTCCTTAGCAGCCTCCTTAGGTAAATAAAGAGATAAACTTTCCCTGCATAACACAAATTCAAAGTTTCACAGGAAGCTGCAGTGAGCGTGTTTAATACCTCTCTCAGGCCAGAGTGAGTGGCATCAAAAGCTTACCATCTTTTTCTTGTGGCAAAACTTTGGAGCCATCAGACAGATGAAATTGTCTTTTTGTGTTTCCTTGCACTTGCGCAAGAAACAAGTTGGGACTGCAGCACATTTGAGAAGCGCGTCAGGGATGAGTCCAATGAAAAGTAGTGTACAGTGGGCTTGACCCTGACACATCAATGACCACTGAAGCCATGTGTGATGGCCGTTGGAATTTCACAGTGGGGAACCAGCTCGCACTTGAGAGAAATGAACTGCACCAATGAGAGAGTGCTCTTCATTCCTCTCATTTGCATAGCTTGCATTGCAACTCTGCAGACCCTCCCATTCCCTCCCACTACTGCAGTCTGCCCTGAATCCTCCATTCCCTGTTCTCCGTTCTCCGTGAACTGAACAAATGATCACTCTGTGAATGTAGTTGCAGGGCTCTGCCCCCCCACACCCTTCCGGTGGAATAAAAATAAATTAGCTTGCCTTCACTAAATAATTTTGTGCAATATTCTGTCATTTGCCAATTTTATTTGTACAGTCATTTGTCACATGTAGCAACTCTAAAAGGCACACATTAGAACATGCACAGCACATTACCATAATTGTAGTAATAGTGCCGGTTGATCCGGCACACTCCACCGTCTTCCATTCCCCCACTGGTCCAGAATGCCTTATCTTTCATTAAACTCTCTCACTGCTGCTGTCCTCCCCACTCCCATCCCAGCCCTGGGCATCTAATCAAACCTTCCCTCTCCCTCCCACTGTGTGCTGTCCATCCCACACCTTCCATTCCCAGTTCCCGTGCCAACATCGTGGGTGCCCAATCCCCATGTCAGCGTCATGTACCCCCCCCAAAAAAATCATATGGCACACAGGGAGCCCACCCCAGTGTATCCTAATTTATTTATTTATTTCTTGTACCTGTAAATAAAGAAAACCACCCCAACCTCTTTTTTCTTAACCTGTAAAAAAGAAAACGGTCCCTTGTTGTCTCCCCAGTCCCCAGTCCCCCTTCCCCATCCCCACCCTCCCACTGAGCACCAACCTCCCTGCACCCCCTTACCCATACTTACCTCCAGAGGTTGGCACTGTAATCTTCTGAGGACCAGGGCATGTCTGCACTCTTCAAAGCCAACTGGCAAACTGAAGAATCAAAGGTAAGCACCATATAATGGCAGTCAATGGGGTTTTCAACTTAGGTTGATATCTCAACCATTTTTAGGAATTTTTGCTCCAAAATTTCAACATGGGGTTCTTGGGACCCCACCTTATGAACATTGGCACTGTCATTTCATTACTTGGTCCCGAAAGATGATTTTGCGGTCACTGCAAGGAAACACCTTTCGGGACCGAATAATGAAACGACATTGCCACTGTTCATGAGGTGGCATCCCAAAAAAACCATGTGCAAATTTGGTGAAAAAATTCTAAAATATGTCTGTGTTACAAGTGTGCATTACAGAATTTCTATGCACACTCCTAACTTTGCTAATTTTTAATATTATCACTCCAGATTTTCAACATTGCTATTTTTTCACACCTCCTTATGAACAGTACAGCTGTCATTTTTCCCATCATGCCTGAAATGTGTTTTCATACCTGTGGTGCAGAATGTTGTGGTCGCTCTGTGAAATCACCTTTAGGGATAAGTGAATGAAATGACAGTAGCACTCTTTATGAGGTGGGGTTGCAAAAAGGCCATTTTGAAAACTTGGTGAATAACTCAAAAAAATGGTTGAGTTACACCTGGTTGTTCAAAATGTTTTACACACGCATGTAACTTTGGTCATTTTCAATATTTTCCCTCCAAATTTTCAATATATCCTTTCTATCACACCACCTCATGACCAGAACAGCTGTAATTTTTCACATCCTGCCCATAATGTGTTTCCGCACCTGTGGCATGGAATGACGATTTCCCACGGAGTTGACAATTTTCATCTACAGGGATTATGAGGTGGGTTGATAAGAAGACTATGTTCAGCATTTAGGGTCAAAATATGAAAAAATGACAAACTTATGCCTACTTGTTGCAATTTTGGTACGCATGCTAGTAACTACAGAAATCTTAAATATTTGCACCCCACATATTTTTTTTAATTATTTGAACTCCTGCTCCATGGCCCTCTCTATCTGGAGGGAAACCCCAGCCCCACCACCCAATGTCCACCAGCCGATGTCAGCTAGCAACCGCAAGGGCTTACCCGCGGCAGGATTGCGGGGGCCCACCCCCACCAAGACCAGATGCAGTACAGGGGTTGGCGCCATGACTATTCCGGGGAGGACCTGCAAGCTCTCTCCATCATTTGCCATGAGATTTTTGCCTCCTGGAATCTCCAACTTCAGGGGCGGAGTGTGCTAGAATGCCAGTGACCATGCCATGCATGCTCCCATGCATGCACCCCATCAGGCATCTGACCCACCTCTGACCCAATGTCTGCAGCGTCAGTGTGCAAGTCCCCAGCTGCCACTAGGGGCCAGACTTGCACAGACAATTGTTCGCCCCTTTCCCTGGAAAAGGGGAGTTGTCCCTGGGACGCTTGATCCTTCTGCTCCCCTGCCAACCTTCAGCGGCCTGCAGTCACTCCCAAACATGAGTCCCAGCATGGCATGAGGTGTGGGGTCCAGTGCCTTAACCTTCAGCACCACTGGGCCAGCGATGCACCCCACATTTTCAACATAGCCTTCTTATTACCCGAGCCTCTGTATTCAAATGCTGTCCTAAATATGACAGCTTGTCAAAACATAGTTCTGGCAGGCTTTTCCTCCAGCCAGAGATAGTTATGCCCACCTGTTGCAATTTAGGTACACATGCTAGTAACTGGGTAGATCTTAAATATTTGGACCCCACATTTTTTTTTTAATTATTTGTACTCCAGCTCCATGGCCCTCTCCATTTGGAGGGAGCCCCAGACCCACCCCTCGATGTCCACCAGCTGACGCCGACCAGCTACCCCCAGGGCTTCCCCCCAAGTGGGATTGGCAAGGGGCCCACACCACCAAGTCCAGACCCAGTACAGGGGTTGGCGCCATGACTATTTGGGGGTGGGACCAGCGAGCTCCCTCCATCATCACCCATGAACTTTTTTCCTCCTGGTTTCTCCCCTTAAGGGGTGGAGTGTACAAGGATGCTGGCGATGGTGTCATGTATGCTCCCGTGCATGCACCCCATCAGACATCTGCCCTGCCTCTGCCCCAATGTCTGCAGCATTGGTGTGCCAGCTTACAGCTGCTGCTAGGGGCCAGGCATGCACCAATAACTGGTCGCCCCTCCATCTGGAGACGGAGAGCTGTCCTGACCCTGGGATGCTCGATCCTTCTCCTCCCCTACCAATCCCTAGCAGCTTGCACTTGCTCCTGAACACGAGTCGCCAGCATGGCACGAGGTATGGTGTCCAGTGCCTCAACCCTCAGTGCCACCAGGATGGTGATTCACCCATAGCCTTCTTATTACCCGAGCTTCTATATTCAACTGCTGTACAAAATATTACAGCTTGTCACAACATAGTTCAGGCAGGCTTTTCCTCCCACTAGGAGTTTAATTAACACAATACACACCTGCCATGAAAGGAAACATTTCGGCATTGACAAATGCTTGTTTGTTTTGAAGCAGCTAAGATACCATCTCTCATTTTGGTTGTGACCAGCGTAAGAGTTCTCATATTGTTAGGTCACCCCAGGGTCTAACACTGTTACCTTTGGATCCCTATTCCAAATGCTCTAAGCAACAAATAGGTTAGGAAAATAGGAAAATGTAAAACTATACTGATTTACTGTATTTCCTATAGTCATCTGTAAGTTGCCTTTAAATTCACATGTTTCATTTCTTGCCTTTAAAAATGTTCATTTCTAAGACATACTGTAGGGTTTTTGTACAGTATCAAGTTCTCGTACATGTTTTTGTTTCATGTTAGATGACTGGACCATTACATTTGCTGTCAGTCTTTTTTCCCATGGCTGAAGCACTCCATGTTATGATGCATCTCAGCACTGATGTGATGCATTGTGGGTCCAACTGCCAGCATGGAAACAAAGGGAGCTTCCACAGCTTCCACTTGCATACTGTGTGACCCTGAGCAAGTCACTTAACCTCCTTGTGCTCCCAGGTCGCTCCTGTAAAAAAGCTTTCAGCTTAGTGTGCTATACCAGGTTAAACAACAAAATAAAAAAAAAAAAAAAAAGGAGCACTTAAGAACAGGAGAACTACAAAAACAGATATTTTATTAAAAATGAGTCAGATTGATGCAATCTTTTAATATATCTAATTAGGGCATATGCTAAATACAGAGGCACATAAGAACTGCTTTTTGATATGAAAACAATTCTCTTTACATCTTCAAATACAGTAGATTTAAAAGTTAAACTTGGAAAATCATATTGCATAAATAAACTATGCAGTGGCTTGACTCAAACTATACAGTGTAGCACAAAGCATCATAGGAAACATATGCAAATCCCCATGAATTAATTTGGACTGTCTCAACTTTAAGCAGAATTATATGGTGCCAGAAGGCCTCACAATACAGTCAGCAAAGGCTAAGAACAGCAGACATTTGCTTATGCTTCCCATGATCCTTTGTATTATTGGGGTATGTGCAATTTGTGTTTTCTTTAACATTTGACTGTATGGCCAATATCCTCCAGGATAACCCATATTCCAGTGCATTTTCTCTGCAGTTCCTTTGTAGTTCTCTTCTCTTCTCTCTCTCTCTCTCTTTCTCTTTTTCTACTCTGGGCTGCCCATGACCCAAACAAATAAAATCCCCTATAGAGTGGCTGGCTACCTGTCCCTGGTCTGAGATACAGAGATGGCACACTGATGAGTACAAATTGTGTCTGTGTCTGTGTCTGTGTCTGTGTCTGTGTCTGTGTCTGTGTCTGTGTCTGTGTCTGTGTCTGTGTCTGTGTCTGTGTCTGTGTCTGTGTCTGTGTCTGTGTCTGTGTCTGTGTCTGTGTCTGTGTCTGTGTCTGTGGTTCTCAGCCTTTGCTGATTGTATTGTGAGGCCTTCTGGCGCTATACAATTCTACTTAAAGTTGAGCTGGTCCAAATTAATTCATGGGCATTTGCATATGCTTTCCATGATGATTTGCATTTTGGAGGTATGAGCAATTTGTGTTTTTTTTTTTTTGTTTGGCCATATGGCCAATATCCTCAAGGATAATCCACGCTCCAGTGCATTTGCACTGGGGTTCCATTGTAGTTCTCTTCTGTCTTTCTCTCTCTCTCTCTCTCTCTTCTTTTGGCTGCCCATGACCCAAGCAAATAAGATCCCCTATAGGGTGGCTGGCTACCTCTCCCTGGGATGAGATGCAGAGATGGCACACTGATGAGTCCAAATGACAATGAAACACGTGTCTGTTGCTGATTGTATTGTGAGGACTTCTGGCGCTATACAATTCTGCTTAAAGTTCAGCCAGTCCAAATTAATTCATTGGCATTTGCATATGCTTTCCATAATGTGTTGCATTATTGGGATATGTGCAATTTGTGTTTTCTTTAAAATTTGGCTGTATGGCCAATATCCTCCTGGATAACCCATGTGCCAGTGCATTTGCTGTGGGGTTCCTTTGTAGTTCTCTTCTCTCTCTACTTTGAGTTGCCCATGACCCAAACAAATAAGATCCCTGATAGGGTGGCTGGCTACCTCTTCCTGGGCTGAGATACAGATATGGCACACTGATGAGTACAAATGACGATGAAACACATGTCTATGTCTGCAGATCTCAGCCTTTGCTGATTGTATTGTGAGCCCTTCTAGCACCATACAATTCTGCTTAAAGTTGAGCCTGTACAAATTAATTGATGGGCATTTGCATGTGCTTTGCATGATGCTTTGCATTATTGGGGTATGTGCAATTTCTGTTTTCTTTAAAATTTGGCTGTATGGCCAATATCCTCAGGGATAACCCATGCCCCAGTGTACTCGATCTGAGGTTCCTTTGTAGTTCTCTCCTCTCTCTACTTTGGGCTGCCCATGATGCTAACAAATAAAATTCCCTATAGGGTGGCTGGCTACCTCTCCCTGGGCTGAGATACAGATATGGCACACTGCTGAGTCCAAATGAGGATGAAACATGTGTCTGTGTCTGCTGTTCTCAACCTTCGCTGATTTTATTGTGAGGCCTTCTGGCGCCATACAATTCTGCATAATGTTGAGCCAGTCCAAATTAATTCATGGGCATTTGCATATGCTTCCCATGATGTTTTGCATTATTAGGGTATGTTCAATTTGTGTTTTCTTTAAAATGTGGCTGTATGGCCAATATCCTCCATGATAATCCATGCTCCAGATAATCCATTATCCAGTGCATCTGCTCTGGGGTTCCTTTGCAGTTCTCTTCTCTCTCTCTACTTTGGGTTGCCCATGACCCAAATAAATAAGATCCCCTATAGTATGGCTAGCTACCTCTCCCTGGGCTTAGATACAGATATTGTAGACTGATGAGTCCAAATGAGGATGAAATATGTGTCTGCTGTTCTTAGCCTTTGTTTACTGCATTGTGAGGCCTTCTGGCACCATACAATTCTGCTTAAAGTTGAGCCAGTCCAAATAAATTCATAGGCATTTGCATATGCTTCACATAATGCTTTGCATAATTGGGGTATGTGCAATTTATGTTTTCTTTAAAATTTAGCTGTATGGCCAATATCCTCCAGGATAACCCATGCTCCACTGCATTTGATCTGGGGTTCCTTTGTAGTTCTCTTCTCTCTCTACTTTGGGCTGCCCATGACCCAAGCAAATAAGATTCCCTATAGAGTGGCTGGCTACCTCTCTGGGCTGAGATACAGATATGGCACACTGATGAATCCAAATGAGGATGAAACACGTGACTGTGTCTGCTCTTCTCAGCCTTAGCTGATTGTATTGTGAGGCCTTCTGGCACCATACAATTCTGCTTAAAGTTGAGCCAGTCCAAATTAATTCATGGGCATTTTCATATGCTTCCCATGGTGCTTTGCATTATTGGGGCATGCTCACTTTGTGTTTTCTTTAAAATTTGGCTGCATGGCCAATATCCTCCATGATAATCCACGCTCCAGATAATCCACGATCCAGAGCATTTACTCTGGGGTTCCTTTGCAGTTCTCTTCTCTCTCTACTTTGGGCTGCCCATGACCCAAATAAATAACATCCCCTATAGTGTGGCTGGCTACCTCTCCCTGAGCTCAGATACAGATATTGCAGACTGATGAGTCCAAATGAGGATGAAACATGTATCTGCTGTTCTCAGCCTTTGTTGATTGTATTGTGAGGCCTTCTGGCACCATACAGTTCTGCTTAAAGTTGTGCCAGTCCAAATAAATTTATATGCTTTTGCATATGCTTCACATGATGCTCTGCACTATTGGGGTATGTGCAATTTGTATTTTCTTTAAAATTTGGCTGTATGGACAATATCCTCCAGGATAACCCATGCTCCAGTGCATTTGCTCCGGTCTTCCTTTGTAGTTCTCCTGTCTCTCTGCTTTGGGCTGCCCATGCCATGACCCAAATAAATTAGATCCCCTCTAGGGTGGCTGGCTACCTCTCCCTGTGCTGACCTACAGATATGACATACTGATGTGTCCAAATGATGATGAAAAATGTGTCTTAGTCTGCTGTTCTCAGCCTTTGCTGATTGCATTGTGAGGCCCTCTGGCACCATACAGTTCTACTTAATTTTGAGCTTGTCCAAATTAATTCACGCATATGCTTCCCATGATGCTTTGCATTATTGGGGTATGTGCAATTTGTGTTTTCTTTAAAATTTGTCTCTATGGCTAGTATTCTCTGGGATAACCTATGCTTCAGTGCATTTGCTCTGGGGTTCCTTTATAATAATAATAATAATAATAATAATAATAATAATCATGCAACAAGCATGTGATATTAAAGGAATGGTTCAAGTTATGGGGAAAGGCTTGGACATACAGTACACATTTTTTATTCCATTGTAGGGCACCCTTTTTCTTCTGTCATGTATGATGCCCCCTTTTACTCCATGTTGAGTCTGCCTTAACATTTATTTTTAGATTTGAAAAATAAATTATTTATGAACTTCATTTAATAAGGCTGCCACAAGGTTTGCATCAATATTCTCAGCTGTATTTCAACAGCCACAGTTTACATTACATTTCTTGTGATTAAAACAGCAGTATTTGTTAGCCTCCACAAGTTCATTCTTTCATTAATAAAGCCTTTCTGGCAAAACATCAATATACCTATTTTTTCTTTTTTTTTTTCTTTCATTTGTGAACTAAGATATGGGAATGTTGAAGTGTTAACAGTTCCTGCTCCTGTGCCATGCCCACCAAGAAAAATTAAGTGTCTTTGTACAGTGCTGTGCTGCTTACCATCAGAAACATGATGTAGCACCATCTCAGTACACCCACAATATGAATGCAGTATGTGCATTCAAGAGGTAACAACATGTAACTTCAAAGGAAGAGATCTGTGAGTGGCAGCCAGTTTTAATAACTGGAGCAACAAAAGTAGCTGTAAATGTTTCTTTCAAAAATGTTTTATAAAATTTAAAATACACTGAGGATAGCTGTAAGAATATCTTAAAATGCATAATGAAACCTGTATGATGAAAATTTTGACAGCTGACAAATGCTGCTGCTATGAGGTGAACTAGAATGCCACAGGTACTGTTCCCTGATGTCACGAGACAATGGACACATCAGTAATAAATCCTGGCCAAAAAAAATACTCTTACATGGTGAACATAAAATGAAACATGGCATCATATTAACAGACTTTAAAAAAAAATTCCGGGGACTGGGAATCAACATCGTAAGTGCAAAATGAAATCACGTAAGCATTTTATTTATTTATTTAAGTTTTCATGAGTTGACTGGGTGTACTAGGCCAATGCCTATTTTCAGGTACAACCAGAGTAAATTTTAGCAGTTTTTTACATAAACTGCAGTTCTGAATTACAGATGGATGGGCATGGAAACTATGACCTTGTTCTTTAGATTCTACCCAGGATCTCCAGGAAGTTGCGCAAGTGGAGGTAGGTGTAAAAATCTGCATTTGAGATTAATCAAATGATATGGTGTAGATAAACCCTCAGTGCCTCAGCTCATGGTCTGACAGAATCTGTAGGAGTTGGGGGAGGGTCTGTACAGGGAACTGAATGCTTCACCTCACCACATATTAAATGCATGTTAGATAACAGAAAATACAGTTAGACATTAGATTTCAAAAATTATGTACTTCTCAGGAGTGGTCAAGAGACACTACCAAGCATGCTGTAATTACTCTTTATTTCTCCTTTGCACTATACATTGCTCCCATAGACTGGCTAGTAGTTGAAACATGGATCCCAGTGTTTTCTATTTTCAGTATGAAGTTTATGTGGTGCTTTCCCTTTATTTACTGTCCACGCAGATGCAGCACCCTGATATTTTTTTAATTCATAATATGCTGCAATTGATCTTTAAACAAGCTGCTATAGCTTGACTGGGAGTCTTTCCCTTCTGGCAGAGTCCTTCAAGGATTTGTGCCTTTTCATCTCGTATTTCCCTCTTCTGTTTTCAGTACACCATATGCACATGTCCACTCTCCTTTACAGAGACTCTCATTGGGAGTGATTCATGGAACTGTGACCCTTTTCCAATCTAAATTGCTTGGAGGTCAGCAGCAGAGCATTAGTTATGCAATGGAGAGGGATTACTTTGGCTACCTGCCCCAGTCCCTGAGGCAAACTACTGTCTATAAATGATCCAAGGGCAGGAGCACTGGAGTGCTGGCAAAAGAGCTTTGTTCCCAACCTGAGTTGTAGCATTTGGGAAGCAAATATCCACTCAGCTGAATGCAAGGGTCATAGTGTTAGTAGGTGATTGATTTTAATTTGATGTATTCTTCCCATTGTCCCTCTTGTAGCTTGGCTGTATGTGTGTTTGCCTGTGTGTCTGTGCATAGCCTTATTCTTGCTGTCCCAGTAGCATTCAAGTAAGTGGTCTGAATGGCAAATGCCATGAAGATTTAGACCCCGGCAGATGTTCTTTAAGAAATGCTCTAATTTGATTTGCGCTTTTTTTCTGTTATATAATTAATGCAACCTGATATGTCTATTTATGTTTTCTGAAAGATTTCTGTTTTGAGGGGAGGGCATTGTTGCTGTATTTTCAATTAAAAATCCTTAGAGATGTTTTTAAGAACAACACAGTATGTGATAGCCTCTTATGTCCATAACAGCCCTCATGTGCAGAGTCTGAATAAGTGCAACCATTCTGTTAAACCCATGGTATTCTTTTTTTAACTTTATAAATCCTGGTTTCAGTCCATTAATAAGGTATTGATTATTACATGTTGATTAGAATTCATCTGTATTCATTTGCCGTATTAGATAAATTGTCAGGTTGTGCAAAACAAATACTACTTTGGAGACACGCACAAATACAGAAAAGTTCACAAATGCAAATATCACTCTTAAATATTTGTATTTGTGTTAGACTATATAAAGTAGCATCAGACCTGGGCTGAGACTCATATGACACACACAGAGTATGGCACACATACAGCTGCTGTTCATAACATGAATCCATGTTTTCTTGGTACCTCTCAAACCCTTGGTCTAGTATCATCATTAACAACAGAAACAAGTCTAAAATGTAAAATAAAGTGTCTCACAAACACTAGTATGCAAACAAATATAAATAACAAAGATACAAGTACAAATACCAAAACTCATTCCTGTCAACAGCCCAATGCCTTCTGCATCTTAAGGTCACTAGAAATGCTAAGCTTTGCTGTTTTCTAATTCTAAGAAAGTGTCAGGATACACTTTTGTACAGTGAAGGGATGTAGGATGCCCTTCCATTACTAAAGAAGTTAAATTATTGTAATTCCATAATGAAAGACACTTGGTCACAGGGATTATCAACTGCACCACTGGATCTCTTCCTGGTTACTTCATAGTTAATGTCAGACACACTATTATGTGTTGAACTTCTGCCTGACTTTCGTTGTTAGTGTTTAGACTGGCATAAAGCATGATAGAGTGTGTTTTATTTTTCAAGGACCACATGCCGAGATGCATTGTGAGGCATGAGGCACTTGTGCCACGTGCCTTAACCACCTAGAAATGTGGTTCAGGAAAACAAAACATTGCCTTAATGGGCTTATAAAATGGGTACCCTCAAAAAAATTAGAAACAACTAATTTTTGGAAAACAATGGAAAATGTGTTTAAAAAGATTTTATTTGTTTAAAAATAAAAAGCAGCACATTTCTTTTTACTTTGCTCCCACTAAATTGTAGTTTAATGCCTGAACACTAGATGGTGGTGCCTTCCTTTGTTACAATACTGTAAGCGCAAGTGACTGTTAACTAGAAAAAGACAGTTTTTGCAGGGCTTTTCAATGTATTTTAATCTGTGGACTATCTTTACTGGTGAAATCACAACTGTGTGCTATAGTGACAGAGAGAAAGAGGGAGAGAGTAGTGCAGCACCACCAGAGGACTGCAATCTCAGCGATTGTTTTTTTTTCTTTGTTACAAAATGGATCTCATTCTGTTTGTGTCACTCTCAGGCTGGGCAGCTGTATTAGCATTGTCCCATATCACTCGGCCATCCCGAGTCTCCACTACTCCTGTGAGAGGCATTGGGTCATAATACTGTATGACATAGCAGCACAGCAATGTACCACATTATAATTACAGCTTAGACATACTGCTGAAACACATTTCGGCTAAATAAGATTGTGGTTTCTTTGTTTTCTGTGCTCTGCCCCTGGACCCCATTTTACAGGGGGTTGTGCCCCCCGAACCCCACCTATAAATATGATCAGCTTCGGAGGGGTTCAACACAGGGACAGGTAAAAACACCATTGTGGGAGAAAAAAAAGAAACCACACAGTGAGGTTTCACAAAAGTCTGGGAGAGGGATTTGAGCCCCAGTCCACAGACATGTAGGACCCCTGCACTTGTGTGGCACATCCCACTGAGCCATGGTGGCAGCTCAGTGGACTGCCTCCCCAACAGAGGTCTTGACCTTCACATCACTCCTTCTCTCCACCCATGTGCGACAGGGAACAAAACCACCTGCAACATATGTGCCTTGTGGGGTTTTGTACCCTGTCGCACTAGTTCACCGCACTGTACAGTATGTTCCGTGTGGTATTCCATGCGTGGTTCTGTATACAACGTATTGACCCGAAAGGCCTCTGAGACCAGGCAGGCCATTGGTGCTTGTGGGGCAGGCTTCATTAAGCCCTGACCTCTATTGTTTTTCTTACTGATTTTTTCCCTAGGCATGACTGGATGTGCAATGAGTGTGGCATGCATGCTCCACCTCCACAGAGGTGCCCTCAGCACTCCATACACTGGCCCTTCCCCAAACTGAGAGACTATGCAAGTGCTGCCATCTAGATTCCTCCAGGTGGCAGATGAGTGGTGGGATCCACGCTCACTGAGGGAAGAGAGTTGTCCTACAGACACTCAGTCTGCCCTCCCTGGCTGAGCTCCCAATGATTTGAGTCCATTCCCGAAGTCAAGTTGCTGGCATGGCAACAGGGAGGCATGGATGCCTTAATCTGCTGTGCTACTGGGCTGGCCCCTAGACTCTCATTTTTGAGTAAGTCAGTCTCTCATTGATAGTTATGTCTGTGTTGGTGTTGTGGGAGGGGGTTGAACTGCTGTGGAGCAGGAGCATGGGACAAGCTAAGAGCAGGAACTGAGTATGCAGTGCCGGAAGAACCAATCATGTCTACAGTGGACTGAGTGAGGACTTTGAAGTGAAGGTAAAAAAAATATAAAAGAAAGATTGGAATCATTTAAAAAAAAAGTCTGCTTTGTACTGTGTGCTCTGGGTGAGGTAGGTATACAAAAATATATAAAACAACTGTGAAATTACACTGTTTGTAAAGATCCAGAAGCAAATGATTTGATACCTTTTAATGGACCAACATAGATGTAACAACAAGAAAAAAGTGCTCTAGCTTTCGGACCAAGCAGTCCTTCTTCAGAAGCTAATGGCCACTTACTGTTTGTAAAGTAAAGGTTGCTATTGCTTTTACTTTATAAATGTGGCTACCACAAAGATTTTTTAAATAAATTCTCAGAGGCGTTAATATTGCTATGTGCTGCGCATTGCTTGCTGTAAGATGTCTGAAGCCATGGGTTTCTTTGACTGAACACTCGGCTTTGGAATGTTCTCGGT
The DNA here is from genome assembly GCA_016271365.2 of Neoceratodus forsteri. NCBI lineage: Eukaryota > Metazoa > Chordata > Ceratodontiformes > Ceratodontidae > Neoceratodus > Neoceratodus forsteri. The sequence continues at coordinate 941,492,148 of CM057449.1, read as the reverse complement.
CAACTATGAGGCAGGAAATTCCCAACCCATTGTAAAACCAGAATAACTTAGTGGGAGGGCTAAAGCCCAAGGTTCAATGTGGGGGAATAGCTCCTCCTACATCCCCAATAAAGGCCAGCCTCCCATGTCATTTCCCCGCTTAGAGCGTTGCGACCCACTCCTGTTGGCAAGTGCTGGGCTCCTGCATGGCTTGTGGGCTGTGCCTTCTTCCCCTTCCATCTGTCTCCTTCGCTGCCTTTCTCCCTCTCTCTGCCCCATCTCTGCTCCTTCAGTTTGTCTTCCCCTCTCATTTTGGACCCTCCCTCCAGTGTTCTTTGTTCCCATTTTCTCTGTGCCCCCCATCCCCTTTGTTTAGCCTGCTATGCTTTTCGTTCCCATCCCGCTCCATTTCCACAGCCCCACTTGTCCCCTGGCTCTGGTTCCTTCCTCCTTGCCCATCTCTCCCCATTTCTATGTCCCTCACCTTGCTGGTACTGACCTGTTTTGGCTCCCGTTCATACCGCTGCTGTTGCATCTCGCCAGTGCTATGGTGCTGCTCCCCGCCTTGCTCCTCCATTGTGTTGTCTCCTCTTGCTGCATCTGCACTGGCTATGGTGGCTGCTGAGGGCCACGTTCGATGTCCCTGTTGCCCACTGCTTGCTGCACCTTGCCCCAACTCCTGCTCAGTGCTTTGGGGGTGTCTCCTCTTCCATGCCTGGCCCTTGCTCCACATCTACGGCAATTCACAGCTGGCTTCAACTCAGTTTTGCCACTTACCCTGCTTGCATCTGTAGTGAGTCAGCTCAGCTCTGTGTCTGCTCCCCATTGTGCAGCTCTAGATGTCCGCTGGTCTTCCCTCTCCACTGCCAATTATATTGCATTGTGATCTACTATTCCCCTCCATTCCCCGTGCTCTCCTTTGGTTTCCTACTATTCTCTACCTTGGTAGAACTATTTCTGGACTCCCCAACTTGCATTATTTACCTCCATTGCTGGACCCATTCCTTCTTGTTTCCTTATGGGGCCCACTTTTGTAGCTGTTTTCATCATTCCAGGAAGTATGTGCTCCATGTTCTGGCCTTTGTTATGATTTTGCAGGCAGTGCTCTGCTTTTCTGTTGTGCTTTGTGGGGGAGGGTCTGCGCCCATTCCATTTCTTTCCTGCTGTCTGGGGGTTTCCTGTTCTCCCCTCAGCATTTGGCCCCTTACTTCCCTGCCCTGCAGTTCCCTTTCCTTAGTTTCTGCTCCACCCAACCCTCCTGCGTACCACACTGCTGCTGCACCTACCACACAAAAAAAATATCACCTGGTTCCTCTCATTCCCTCCCCCTCCCCCATCTCACAGCACCCCTTGTTTGCCCCACATCTCTCCTTCCTGGAGCTGCTGCTCACTTCCCTGTTGCTTTGTTTTCCTCTCTCCCGCCCCTGTCCCTCATTCTTGCCCTTGTCCCGTGCTTTCGCTGTTTTCCTTTGGGCCTCTCTCCTTGCGCCAGCATTCCATCTCCATGCCTTTCTATTGTCCAGTCCTGTGTCACCCTTGACCCTAGTCTGGCACCTGATCCCCCTCAGTATTTCTTCTGCTCAGCCAATCATTGCAATCAACCTTCTCTCACAGCTGATGCCTGCCACCTATGCTGCTCATATCTTACCATTTCTTACTCACAGCATTTATATACCCTGCTCATCCTGTTCTTTTTTGTTACCTTGTTCTACCCCAGCTACTTCCTAACCTTCCAGTATGCCAATTACCTGCAATGCTCATCACGCTCCCTTTTCCGTGCCCCTTGTGTTCACTCAGTCCTACATCATTCGCACCCCCTCTCATATCATTTGTATTGTTTGGCATTGTCCATTATGTGTAACTAACTGTATTTGTTTGCTTCTTGTTCCACTACATGCCTATGGCTTGTCCTCCACTAGGACCTTCCCAGTACTGGTGCCTCTTTTCGGGTTCCTACTCTACCACAATTCCAGTTGCCATTGGTCTCCTGATGCTCAGCTCGTGGATCTCCTTTTGCTCCCATGGCAGGGGACTGAGGTGTCACAGTGGGGCACTGTGGTTCCAATTAGCAGGAGCATGCTTTACGTAAGCTACTGTATATAAGTTTGCTGCCTTCTTGCCTACATGGCTTCAGCTACCCTTGCATATCTCATTTCCCTCTTAACCTACAGTACCTCGCTTCAGACATTCATTGCATTCCATTACTGCACTGCATGCTCCTCTTTGGATTACCCTACCTCCACTTTCATTGCACTTTAGGTACTCTTTCTCTTTCCATTCTTTAACTTCTTACTTACTACCATCCCCTTCATCCCATTTCTTTTGTTTACCTACCATTTACTATGCTGCTGTCAGCTGCCCTTTCCTTGTTTAACTCATACCAGCAGTTTGACAGTCTCGCCCCCAACTCTGCCTGATGAGGCATAGCAGTGCAGGTAGGCTTCCCTGTCTATCGGCGATGGGAGCCTGTTTCCTCTACTTCCAGTCTAAACCAGTTTATACCCAGTCAACTTCTGCCAGTCTCCATCCCTAACTCTGCCTGGTATGACATTGAGTGAAGGTTAGCTTGCCCCGACTACCAGGGATGGGCACCTGTGTCTTCAATCTATAGTTTCAACAAACTACATTCTCTACCTGATACCTGGTTGCTGCATTAATGGGACCACTATACCCCATTTGCCTCCAATCTCCTACCTCACCCAACTGCAGCCTATACCTCCATGGAATCGATGTGCTTGTCCCCGCCTTTAATTTCCTCGCGTTCTGGATTTGGACCCCGCCAATTTGTCCAGTCTCCATCTCCACTTGGTCCATTGGACTTCTGGACTTCTTGCTTCTTGCCTTCCACCTCCTCCCATGTCCCTGTACATTGTTGCTGTGGCTTGCCTTCCAGCTCAACCTCCTCCAATTGCGTGACCTTCAGCTCCATACTGCCATCTCCTCCCTCATTGCTACTCTGAACAATTCTGTTTCCCTACTGCCTTCTTCACAGACATGTCTGCCTGCATTCCCCCTTACTTCCTGCTAGATATGTGCTATTTGCTCATCTTCAAGGACGTGCGCCTGAGGCCTTCTACAGTTTTTCCTTTATGCTGCCCTTGTCCCATCCAGAGGTCTTCCATCAGTGATTCCTGTGCAGTTCCCTATCAGCAATTCCAATTCACCATCTCCTTCAGAGGTGGGAACCCATTCCCCACCACCGCTGCACCTTTGCTGTCAGCAATTTATGTTCACCATTTCCTTCGGACGTGGGAACCTCATACCCCATCACTACAATGTTTTTGCTATCAACATGTTACGTTGGCCATCTCCTTCGGAGGTGAAAACATTGTGCTTCAACTTCACAGCACCTTGTACCTGGATTCACTTCTTGGTCGTACATGGATCCACCGCCCAAGGCCTGTTGCAGCTTTCCTGCATTCTAGTCTAGTATGCTGTGGTGCTTTCCCCCAGTTCTGTACCTTCCCTGCACCTGCTGATGTCAGTACTGTATGGCCCCTGCTGTCTTCTTCTCAAGCTTCATCCTTCAATCAGTAGTCTTCTGCTTTGGACTTTTTCCCTCCAGCTTTGAACTGCTGCCTTCCTCCTCACCGGCCTGGTGGTTTGAGGCTCCTGCACTTTTGCTGTGTCTCTTTTTGGGCATTCCTATAACTATCAGTGTCCATCATCCCTGTCTGATCGACTACTCCTACCCATTCATCTGTCTCATACTCCTGTTTTATCCATCATAACAGCTCCCTTCGAATGCTCTACCCAGTACCTGTTCTTTTCACCTGAGGAAACCTTCCAGTAACATCTCTTGAACAGCATGCCTTATAGACTCTTACATCACCACAGAATCGTCAATATTCCCAATAACCTCCCCAAGAGCTAATTTTGGAATCCCATTTGACTGGACTATAGAAGATCTCATCTCTTAACCAACTCTGCAGGTTGCTTCCTTATATATTCTGTTAATTCCACCAGCATGGGCATCACTACCTCCTCTTGTCATCATAGGATACAAGCTTTAGTAGAGTCTCCATCACGCTTATCTTCTTATCTTGAAATGTGGCCCTAATTCCTTCAGAGATGTACCAACTCCACAATAACCATCACTGTTAAGGCTAATGGGAACTGCAGGATACCTCATAGCAGTACTGGCATCATCCACTATACCTTCTCCTCATAGTCTTCTCCTAAAACCTCTGACTCTTTTTGACCACATTATTCACCTTGTATTCCTGAATAGCCATTGGATGTTCCTAAGACCTTCTCTAGCTACTATCCCAGAATATGTATTGTTTGATATCTGGTGCCTAGCTGCCTTGCTAAAGTTACTCTATCCGAGCCACTGTTCCCTGGCTCCTGTATGTCACCATGATTCATAAAGTTATGTACATCTCTTCATCATGTTACCCTAAATCATGCCAGCTGCCCATCCAGTGGTCCATCTAACTTATCCATCATGATTTACCTCCCATACTCCCTCCAGTGAATACCATCACTGAGAGCAGGTTTCCATTGATTCCTCAATCTGCACATCCACAACCATTCCAGCTGTCTCACTATCCCAGTTATGCCCCACAACAGTCCTGCATCTGACTAAGTATGATTGGCACCCATTGCATTCTATGCTTGCTCTCAGCTTCCCTTTGTCACATCAGTCTATAGTCTTATTCAAAGACTTGTTCTTGGGCTCCCCACACCATTCAGACATTGGATGCTTCCACAGTGCAAAGCAGCCATGGCCACTTAAACTCCTGCCATGGGCAATTAAGCCACAGCTATGCCCATCTCCTTCATCTTGCACTAGCAGTCCTTCCTGAATATGAGCCTATGCAAATCTCATTATAGCAACCATAACACTATTCAACCCTCAAATGTATTGTCCTGAACTTTCTAATTATTCTTGTCAATATCTAGTTACCATTGTTACAGCATACCACTTTTCCTTCATCAGTCTGAAATCTTCCACATTATCCCCTCTTACCAGGTACCTAAAGGTTCTGTAAGAATCCTTGATCATCTCCATATATGCCTACATAGTAAAATATTGTACATTGCTAAACTTGAGTCCTTGACACCCTAATCCGGATGTCAAAGCCTCTACTACTCCACCATTTAGCCTTTTCAATTCCTACATTCTCTTAATCAGTACCGAGATCAAGCTCTTCCAAGAGCATTGCAAATATCGAACCACTTGGCACTCTCCAAAGGAACTAAGCACTTTATCTTGCCCACACCCTCTATAAAGTCTGACAGATTAGTTTAAGGATTTAATAACCCATCGTACTTCCCACAGTTTGGAGTCTGGTAGCTCATTTAGTCAACTCATGCTCTTTATGCTTACACTGGCTCTGTACCCCATCGAATATCAACCAGAATCACATTGGAATCCTGGACCATGTTCACCCCTTTTTCAGCTGGACTTGATCCATATTTGGGATCTGGACATTCTTTCAGAATGGACCTGCCTCCTCAACTTCAGAATCAACCTTCTTGAATGCATCATTCAACAGACTCTGAAGATGGAACATCATCTCTACAAACAGTATACCTTACTCAGAATTAGAATATGGTTGTAAGAACCTAGGATTATCTCCTCTTACTTTGCCCTAAGGATGGGCAGGTCAGTAGCCATGGGTCGTCAGAGGTTTCCTCCACCTTGGGTTTTTCCTCTCCTGCGTGTTACTGGTCATACTCTCCGTGAGCTGGAGGAGGTATCTTTTTGGGCTTTCTATTCCCTACTCACTACCCGTCTTCCCTACCAAGGGTGGGAATAGAGTAAAGCCAAAGTTCAAAACATACAAGTATACTCAAGCACTACTCTATTCACCAAAACATTGAATGAGAGGGCTAAAGCCTGAGGTTCAATATGGGGGAATAGCTCCTCCCACATCCCCAATAAAGGCCATCCTTCCAATGCAGTTCTCGCTTAGCACATTGCGAAACACCCACCATCCACCCTTGCCTCCTGGTTCTCTGGAGCTCTGGTCACTCTTGGTGCTGGGCTTTCTATTCCCTACTCACTACCAGGATTCCCTACCAAGGGTGAGATAGAGTAAAGCCAAAGTTCAAAACATTGCAAGTATGCACAAGCACTACTGTATTCACTAAAACATTGAACCAAAATGCAAAATCTCATTTTCAGTTAGGGTCCTGCTTCTACAGCCAGAAGACAGAAATTACGGGAAGGGCAAGTGAATTGTAAGGCTGCAAGCAGTGGGCCAGTGACTGTGGCAGGATTTGAGCTGGTGATCTCCCATTTTGCAGTTTGTTGCCCCCACCACTACCTCACACTGATCTATCTACCCTCAGATTTTGCTCAAATTCAATAGTCTCACTTATGAACTGGCTTGGACAGCTTGATAAAACTAGATTTCTTACATGTAGTATGCTCTGGTAATTCTATTTAGTCTTTCATCAAAGTACACAGGCACTGTACTTAAGGATAACATAAAATTCTGATCCACATTCAAGGTTGCTGGTAATGAATAATGACTATCACAACCTCTAAAATTTCAGGAGGCTGAAGATTTGAATCTGAACCATGGAACATTTGGATTTATGTCTGAAGTTCCCAAAATCTGCTTTAGTACTTAAAAAATATATATATATATATATATATATATATATATATATATATATATATTTGGGTGGGGGAGGGACATCACAGTGTCATTATATTTGATAATCCTAATATACAATGCAATCAACTCTGTAGCCAACTCCAGACTTCCATAATACAGCATTTGCCATATATTATTGCTCATTTTTTACAGCATTGTGTGGCTGTGTTTCCTCAAGTATTTAGTGCACATAACTGTGAACTAAGGGATTCCAGATTTTTTTTATTTATTTATGAAACTTTATTCAATTTAAGCAGGCAAGAGGCATGATACAAACAAATAATACAGAGCACAAAGAATGCCATTGCAGTATCAGGGAAAAAAAGGTACACTACAAATAACAACAAACATACAACTGTTGAAACAGGATAATTCAGAATGTTGAACCAGTACAATTAGGTTACAAAACAGCTAAAACAGCTAACTCTGCCTGCCCGCCCACCTGCCTTAAACCCCCGATACCTCCCTCCCTCTGCCCTCCCCTTTTCTCCAGAGACTGAAACTACAGCACCCACCTTCTCTAACGTAGCAGGATATCAGAGCTGCAGATAACCAACCACCACCCAGCATTAAGGGTCAGCAAGTTATAAAGGGGTTCTCAGACCCGTATGTATTTCTTCTTAGAATCTTTCATATTAGCAATAGTATGTTCAGCCTGTAAAGCAAAAAGCATTTCCTTATACCATTCCACATAACTAGGGGTAGTTTGATCACACCAATGCCTAAGAATAATTTTCTTAGCACAAGCCGATATTAAGGCAATGTGTGGTTTCTGATTGCCAATTAGGTCCCCAGAATAATCCCCTGGGAGACAAATCTCAGGCATGAACACCTGATCGAGCCCCAGCAAGGGATCCAGATGCTGTCTGATGACAACCCAAAAAGGTGCTGCCTTTTCACATGGCCAGAAAATATGAAGTAGTGAACCGGTATCTTTCTGACACCTCATACATAAATCTGAGCCCAGTTTCCCATTTGATATAGCTTAGTTGGGGTATAATACGTATAGTGCAAAATTTTGAAATGCATAAAGCGATAGCAGTCCCATTTGACATATTTATAGGTAGCTTTCCAGATACGGGACCAGTCAAGAGGACCTTACAGTATCAGGAAGGGAGATCTTTTTCCTTTTCAACTTTATTTCCCTCCGGTCATGGCCCAAGGATCCTTATCTCAGGCATCTTGCCCATTTTTTCTGCCCACCTGAAGCTCCCTTGAACTGAGCCTCCTCTCTCCCCCACTCCCCGCAGCCAGCACCCCTGGTTTAACCCATCTGGGATGGGTTGCCCCTCTCCTCTTGGGTGCTCTTCTAAGACAGTCTCTGGCTGCAGGCAAGGGTCAGCAGGAGAAACTGGAAGGCCAGTCTAGGCGAACTCGGCAGAGGGCATGGGAGACAGGTGCCATCGCCTGTTCCTCGGAACTGGTGTTTCCCTGTTCTAGTGAAGACCCCCCCCCCATGTGGGCATGCCTGACACATCGGCGCATGGCAACCCTGCCTGCATCAGCCACACTGTGTGATGTGCAGCCCATGCACTGAAGTGCTCCCGATCTCCACCAGGAGCCGCTGGTGCACCGGGCTATCCCTCACCCACCCGCCCAGAGAGGAGAGCAGCCCAGAGGGTGCTCAATCCTCTACCCTCCCCTGCTGACCCCCGGCACCAGAGCCTGCTTCCGAACTCGGGTTACTGGCATGGCACGAGGTGTGGCATCCAGCACCTCAACCCTCAGTGCCACTGGGTGGCCAGGAAGGGAGAGCTTGATCCCAAGAATAGAAAAACCAGGTTCCTTCTCCATACAGGCTTCCCATAGCCATACACGGTAGAAAGCTATATTGTGGGAGATAGGTGCAGCCAACACCAGAGTAAGCAATGTGTCCCCATATGTCCTGTGCCAGATACCAGTACTAAAATGGTGAAACAGCATGTGCCTTATTTGGAGGTACAGTACTTAAAACATAGAGAAGGGAGCCAACCAAACTTCTGTTGGACCTCCAAGAAGGTGAAATGTTTACCAGCTTGCACTAGATGTTCAACAGAAGAAGACTCCTGAAAAGGCCAAGTCATCTGAGTCAGCACCCTTCCACCAATATTTAAATTAGGATTTCCAATAATGGGCTGGGTAATAACTGAATGAGGTGCTAGATTTAACAGAAGACATAACTACTTGTGGGCATGAAGAGAGTTACTTATAGGGGGTTTCCTTTAATGGTCTATGAATCTTTGTTGGGGGAATGTACAGCAGGGCACAGGGCTCCAGTCCCATTTGGGAGCTGAGAAATCACTCAACGTCCAACCAAGGAGAAACATTACCAGAGCCCTGCTCCTCCAGGGCTGGCTGAAACCAGAGAAAGTAGCGGGAGCAGTGTGTAGCCAGGTAGCAAAGGTAGACATCAGGAGCCTTTAGGCTGCCAGTCTCTGTAGATCTCATAAGTTTGGGTAGAGCCCTCCAAGGATGCTTTCCCCACCAAAGGAATCTAGAGAAAATCCTGTTAATATGGAGAAACCATATTTTAGGCTGGGACGGGTGGAGCATTATAAGGGGATATAAGAGCTGCAGAAGAATGTTCATTTTAAGGATATTCAGATGGCATCACAAAGGCAATGGCAATAAAAAACAATGGTCTAAGTTAATCTCTATATGAGCAATAATGTGATCCAAATAAATTACTTCAGTTTGACTGGATCCATGCTAAGATATATCCCCAGATATTAAAGCTTGTCATTGACCCAGAGAAAGACCAGGTGTTCCACACTCGCTCGAGTGACAGCAACATTCAAAGGCATAACTTCTCTTTTGGAATAGTTTAACCTATAATTAGAAATTACTCCTAATTGAGCTGCATTGTCTAAAACAGCTGGCAAAGAGATGGCTGGAAAGGAGAGATGTAGAAGAATATCATCCGCGTAAAGAGATGATTTATACTGCCAGGGACCTTGGGGAACATCATGTACCTGAGAGGAATATTGATTTTCCTAATCAGTGGCTCAATGTATAGATTAAATAAGAATGGGCATAAGGGACAACCCTGTTGTGTTCCTTGCTGTAAGGGGAATGAGTCGGACAGTATCCAATTACAGAGAATGCGCACCGAGAGGTGAGTATATAACACTTTAAGCCAATGAATAAATTCAGGGGGAATACCATATCTAGGGAGGAAGTGAAACAGATACTCCCATGAGACTCTATAAAATGCTTTCTCTGAGTCCAGGGAAGCCAACACCGATGGGATGGGAGAATCCCTGGACATGGAGATAAGGTGCAAGAGTTTCCAGATATGATCTGCAGACAGTCTCCCTGATACAAATCCCACCTTCTCCCGACTGAGGAAATAGTCCCAGACATAATTTAATCTAGTGGTCAGGATTTAAGCCAAGATTTTTAAGTCCACATTAATTAAAGATATGGGTCTATAACTGGAGACCAGCAAAGGGTCCTGTCCTGGTTTAGGCAAAACCACTATAATAGCAGCTTTGAGTGAGGGATCTGTAAGGCCCTGGGAGAAAACATACTGAAAAATGTCTAGAAGGCATGGGGCCAGCAGTTCCTTGAATTTTTTATAAAAATTAGAAGAAAAGCTGTCTGGGACAGGGGACTTACCTGGGGTTAAGGAATCTATAGCACTATAGACCTTAGGTAATGTCAAGGAGGCCCATTGCAACTCCACCTGAGCCTCTACCAGTGAGGGTAAATCCAGATCTTGAAAAAAGGTGTCAAACTGGGAAAAGTCAAAAGGATCCTGAGGCACAGCATACAAGGAGCTATAAAACACCTGAAAATGAGAGACTATATCTCAAGGTGAGGTAACAAGTTGACCAGAGTCCAACCGGAGAGTACACAGGCAGAGGGCGAGGAGTTTGCCAGCCTTCTCTCCCTGATCAGAGTATTTTATCTTGGTCCTCAAGAGAAGATGCTTGACCTTCTCTTCTAAGCAGGTATTATACTATTCTCAAAGGGACTCAAGGTGTTCCCATTCTGGTTGTGGAGAAGCAGCAGAAAGCTGCTGCTCAGCTTATCTAATTTGCAGCAAAAGAGAGGAGGTGACTTGAGAGATTTCTCTCTTCTGCCTGGTAGCCAGTCTAATAATTTCATCCCTAAGAGCACATTTAAATGCACCCCAAAGGATGTCAAGCTTAGGCATCGTGGGTGAATTAAGGGTAAAGAATAGGAGATAATGTGTTGTAATCATTCCACCACTGCAGGAACCTATAATAGCTGGTTATTGGAGCGCCATGTTTTGTCTCAGATTACAGAGTGGGCAAGGTTGACCTGCAAAACAGCTGGGTGATGGTCAGACACTACCTTGGCTCCATAATGGCATCCAAACAACACCCAGTAGGGCTTCAATACTCAATAAGACAAAACTGATTCTGGAAAAAGAATTATGTGGAATGGAGTGGAATGAGTAATCTTTTGTGACTGGATGTAGGGCCCTCCAAGGATCCACCAGCCCCAAGGAATCAAGAAGGTCTCTTACGGTTATTTGGCTCAGGGTGAGAGCTTGACCATGTCTTGTTGTCCTGTTCAGGTTGTTGTCCAGAACAACATTCCAGTCCCCGGCAAGGATCATAGGAAGAGAGACCCAAGGGGACAATAAGGGAATAAGCTGGGAAAAAAAGGAAGGACCCTCCATGTTAGGTTCATACACGGAGCCCAGAATTTATTTATTTATTTATTTATGATATTGGTAACCGGGTAAGTGCACTGATCCCAGGGATTGTTTTCAGGCATGACCCGGGCCACATACAATGGCACAGATGTAGATTATGGGCTGGATATTCAAAAGGGTTGCACCATGCACAATAGGGTTGCGCCTGCACAAGTCCGAAATTGCACCATTCTGCCATATTCAGCAGGAGGCAGTTGCGCCCCCCAAGGCAAGCTGAGCAACAGCACAATGCAAATGAATGCATGCTGAACTGGAGGGGGAGGCACCATGCATAAACTGCACAGCCCGGTATTCAGCGGGCTATGCAGAGTTGTGCAGGCACAACCCCCAACCTGTGCCTGCACAACTTTGAGCTAAAAAAAGGAGTAAGTCGAGGGCCACCCACAGGTGAGCTGCCGCAGTGCAGGGCACAACAAAGCAGCTGTCACCTGTGGCTGGCCCTCAATCTACTCACAGCTCCCCTGCAGCCCGATCAAGGGCAAAGGTGTAAAAATCCCCCATCCCCGACTGGCCCGATCGCTAGCAAAAGCTAAAATCCCCCACCCCTCAACTGGCCAGATCGTGGGCAAAGCGTGAAATCCCCCTCCCCTGACTGGCCCGATCACTGGCATAGCTTTAACCCCCCACCACTAGCCCGATCTGGGCATTGTTGTAAATACCCCCACCAGCCCGATCGTGGGCGGCATAGAGTCCAGAACCCCTGTTGACATATCCCTAGTGGTCCAGTGGACTACCAAGCCTGATCACTGGCCGCAAAGTGATGAAAGTTCCCCAAGACCAAATCCCTGGTGGTCCAGTGGACCGCTAAGTCCGATCGCTGGCTGCAAAGGATGAAAGCTCCCCCCCAAGACCATAGCCCTGGTGATCTAGTGTCATTCTCCACAATTCACAATTCATTCACATATCTGGACTGCCTTATGCGGTATGGGCTGCACTCCAATTGGCTCTTGCTCTGCACCATGGGCATGGCCTCGAACCGGAGTCAGTCGGTGGGTGGCGGGTGGCAGGTGGTGGGATGCTGCCGCCTCCCGCTGCCGAGGAGTGGGGTGGTGGGCTCGTGGGTGGGTGGGGTGGGGGACACCAGATCACCAGGGCTATGGTCTTGGGGGTTTATCACTTTGCAGCCCGCGATTGGCTGGGCTTAGCGGTCCACTGGACCACCAGGGATATGTTCTGGGGGTTGGACTCTGTGCTGTCCGCGATCGGGCTGGTGGGGGTATTTATAATTATGCCCGCGATCGGGCTAGTGGGCGGGAGGTTAAGCTTATGCCCGTGATCGGGCCAGTCGGGGAGGGGCATTTATGCTTTTGCCCGCGATCGGGCCATTTGGGGGTGGGAGGATTTTAGCTTTGCCCGCATTGGGCCAGTCGGGGGTGGGGATGTTTTCACTTTTGCCCGTGATCGGGCTGCAGGGGGCATCGGTCCCCAATGGCTGCTGCCTGGAAGGGCGCCAGGCACAAGTCCTCAGGGATCGGCGCACCTGCATGCTAATGGCATGCAAATGGGGTCATAAATAGATGCAAATGGCCACCCTGCACCTTGCATGAATTATGGCCCCATTTGTATGTCACCTTTTGAATACTGGAAATTTGCACATGGCGCAATGGTACTTGCACCACCGCAACTTGAATGTTCCACTCTGACCACTTGAGGTGGCACAAGTTCCACTGCGCCATGCATAATGGTTGGGAGCCGGGGGTGATATTCAAAGAAGTTGCTCAATAGCGCAACTCTTTTGAATATCACCCCGGCCACACCCCTGCACAACTATTTTGTGCAGCGCAAGGGCTTGCGCCACAAAATAGCGCAGTTTGTATATCCAGCCCTATAAGTACAGTACAATGAGCAGTAGGCAAGAAACAATAGGACAAAACAAAAATGCAATGTTACATAAGATACAAGGTTGCAAGATATAATGAATTCAGATTTACAGATACAATAAAGTCAGATTTACAGTGAATGGCAGAGATAACAAGCAATATTCCTAAAAGGAAACATGGACCAATAGATATGCAAGCAGTTGCTCCTGGACGAGGAAGGGGGATCTCCAGAGATGTGGAATATGGAGAGGGAGGGAAAGGGGTGGGGATGGTGGGATAGGAGGGTTAACATAAAAGGGAGTAGTACCAGTTGGCACCACTGGAGAGGGTTAAAATGAGAAAGCACCAGGCGGTTAGGGTAGATGTCTAGGTGAGCATTTGCAGCTGTGGTTTGTTAGTACAGTAGCCAGGATTTGAGCTGGTGCTTAAAGGAGAGATGAGTGTTAGAAGATCTGAGTGGGGCGGGTAGCCCATTCCAAAAAGTGGCCGCTGCTACCAATAGAGCATTCCCACCCATTTTGGTCATGGTTTGCGGCACCTTGGGGGGGGGGGCAGTAGGGGATCAAAAACACCTAGACAAAGTACGTGGCTTACAAAGGTTGGAGAGAGGTGAGACAGCACTATTTCTGATGATGGTGTCTACAAAGCAGCCCAGGGTGAATTTGAAATGGCCTTGTAGGGGGAGCCAGCCAAGGGAGCTGTAGAGGTCACAGTGATGCATAAAGGAAGGGGCAGACAGCGTAAAGTGACAAGAGCTGTTGTAAGCAGCCGATAGTCCAGCCCACAGGGTGGCAGAGACACGAGAGTATATAGGGAATGTCCCCATAGAGTTTGCATGAAAATGTAACAGCCCTGGGGATCTGCGACCTCCTGGAGGAGACGGAATGGGATGGACCTTGACACCAAAACAGCCACTCCTCTCTTGCGAGACTCCATCCCTGAGCCAAATGCCTGCCCAACTCAGGAACTTCTAAGCAACAAAACCCGGGCTGGGGAGAAGTGAGTTTCCTGAAGGAATGCCACATCAACTTGTAATTTATGGAGGTGCAGCAAAACTTTAGGATGTTTTGTTGGGGAGTGGGCCACCTTTATATTCCACGAACAGTATCTAAAGTTGTGAGCCATATTTTCCCACAATACATAGGTGGTAACTGAGCGATAAACAAACCCCACTATGAGTGCCAAAAGATAGGATGCTAGACAGCCTCCAGAGAAAACATCCCTTCCCCCTGCCCAACTCAGATCCCAACAATGAAATGAATAATTTACAGAGTATAAGAACAAGTAACCCACCCAAGACAGTAAGCACCCCCCATCCTCCCGAACAAGAACCATAAACCAACCCCCAAAAAGGTGTAACCCTTAGAACCCCAAATATAAAAAAGCAAAATGCCACTGAAAAACACCATACTCATATGTTAGTAATAAGAACCATAAGGTCCTGGGAGTAGCAAAGCAAACCATTGGGGCCTAATATAGGCAGGAGCAAGAAAGGCAGGAATCGAACCACCTAGGACAACCTAAAAAGAAAAGGGAAGGAAAAGGTTCAAGCCTGCCAGCCATCATAACCAGAGCTGGTATATCCGATTCCTTCCCTGTGCACAGATCACTATAAACTATAAGCTGAAGTATGATATCTCTCCCAGAACCAAAATAAGTGCAACCCCCGGAACTCAGTTCATGAAGCTGCCCAGGATCAGAATCTTATTACCCAACCCCCCCCTCGCCCACAACAAAAAACAAACTGCCATTGTATCAAAAATCACTCCCACCATAATCCTCAAATATCAGGAACTATAAACTCTAAAAAACAACATCAATAATGGAAACTTAACACAGGCATAACAGCAGTATGTGAGATCCAATCAAAGAAAAAAACAGTTTATCAATGCTGGAGAATCCCGTGTTCCCCCATAGATCAAAAACAAAGTATGGTGCAAAAAGTCAAATTCCACAGCGGACCTAGTACTTGAAGACATAAAAACATAACTTGAGTACTTGCAGGACTGTCTGCAACTAGCAAAATGATCAAAACAAGAAATAAACTTCTAAACAGGCTTCTGGTGACATCTTAAGACACCTGATATGAAACCATTAAAAAGCAGTCACAAGGTCAGTAGAGACAGCGTTTCACCATTAAAAATAAAGCAAAATACTAATGTCATCATAGACAGAGTTCCTGCTTGATCCTCTTGTGATGATCCTCTTGCGATGTAAGTGCGATCCTCTTAATACTTCGGTTAATACTTCGGTTTATAGGACAACAGAAGGCTGAGGCCCATGATTGCTGTCCCCCACTGCTCAGTGATGATAACCAGAGTTATCATCCTTTAAAAAATTGATCAAGTCTATACTTGAACAGTAGGAAATTGTCTGCCTCAACAACCTCACCTGGCAGCTGGTTCCAGAGTCTTACAGCTCTGGGGACGTAAGAAAATTTGCTTAGTTCACTTTTTGGCTTTGATTCAACTAGCTGGTGTTTGTGACCCTTAAATCATATTTGTGTTCCTTGTAAGCTAGTCCTAGATCTTTCATTAATATAGGTTCCTCCAACAATCTGTACAGTAGTAAAAGTTCACCCCTTTTCCTTAGACTTTCTAGGTTCCAGAGACCTAGGTCCCTTAACCTGTCCTCACGATTTGTTCCTATAACGAGGTATGAGTTTAGTAAACCTCTTCTGGCTTCTCTCCACTATATTTATATCCTTCTTTAAATAAGGGCTCCACTGCTGGGAGCAATAGTCCAAATGTGGTCTGATTTATGATTTATAGAGTGGCATAAGCACTGTTTCAGATCTATTCAGTTACGTTGTAAGCACCACTTCAAGATCCAAATTTGAATCAGTATCGGTAAACCTGCAGTAGGCCCAGCCAAATAAGAGGGAGCGGTCAGAGTGGGGAAAACAAGGTCCAGGACTAAGGTGGGAAAAGACAGGTCCACAAGGTAGTGAGACCCCAGGCACTATATGGAAAGTGCTGCAAAGGAAACAAATGTGGAAGCAGTTGAAGAAGTGTACTAGTATCACAGGGGTCCTTGTAAAAGCCCATTCCAGTTCACCTTGGAAGCAATGGAGCAAAACTGGCAATCTTCATCATTCAAAGCCAACAACCAATGGAAAAAATGATAAATGTAAATAAATCCATCAGTGTAAATAAATCCAGCACTGCGGGCAATACCCAATAATACACAGAGCCTTGACGTAAAAGCAAAGTCATTTTATTGGGAATAGATCCAGAAGGAGTCGTTGGAGTTTCTTGGTGGTGTGGTCACTCTGATCAAAGGAATTCCAGTTGTCCTATACTCACACTTGCTGATGGGCCAGGTATAACATGTGAAATTGTATGCCCGCAGGGATCAATTTATCCACAATAGGATGGAAAGCTGCATGTTTTTGGTGCACCGAGGCTGGAAGGTCCTGGGAAATATGGAGCCTATTTCTTTCCCAGGAGAGTGACTGTATTTCATGGAGTTTATTTAAAATGTATTGCTTATCTAAGAAATGTAGAAGCTTCATAAAGAAGGGGCAGGGTGGTGAGCAAGAGGGTGGTTTTGCATGCAAAGCACAGTGCATCCGCTCCACTATGTAACTCAAGGCTTTCGGGGATGGCTTTGCCAATTTTTCCAGGAGTCGCTGTGCAAACTGAACTGGAGTAGACCCTTTAGCATTTTCAGGTAGTCTGAAGATGACAAGATTGTTTTGTCTACTCTTCCCCTCCAGGTCCTCCAGTTTGAGCTCAGTTTTGTACAGTTTTTGTCTAAGAGAGGACATCTCTGGATCAGTTCTATCAAGCCATTTCTCAAGTGAAACCATCCGGGCTTCTACGTCCCCTCCCCTCCGAGAAATAACCCCAGTCTCTTGCTTTATAGAGGTAAGCTCCATGATAAAAAAAGATAATGTATCTTTCAGTGGTTGCAGCTCTATTAGGAAGCATTCCACTGTGAGTAGGGTTGCATCCGCAGTAACAGTAGCAGTAGAGTTGGAGTCAGCCTAGTGCTTTGGCCCTGGACTTCTTGGAGGCCTTATCCAACATCTGGAGGGTGTATGTCTTGACAATGCTTGCCGCATCTCAGCATCCATGTTACCCAAAATTTTACCAAAACTGCCGCAACACTAGCCGTCGGGAGGTTCCCATTCACTGTGGAGATAAATAGCAAGTGAAAATAATAAAAATAAAGCACGGTGGGCGGGAGCAGAGCAGGAGAGCTGCTCACCCTAGCCAAGCACCATGTGACTTCCCGGGATTTCAGGATCTTATGTTCAAATATCACCATGGCTACATACTCACTGGAAACTGTAGTTAGAACTGAGTCCTGTGTCTGCTTCATTGAGCATAGCAGCTAATGTAAGATTTTCATCATATGAAACAGAGATGCATCCACCTGAAGAGTACCAGTTGGTTCTTGTCTTGCATTTATAACTCTGCAGTATTCACATGCCCTCTGGTGGTCTCCCTCCACTGTTCCACTCATATCCATATTGGTGAATTTAGTCTGCCATGATGATACAGAACCAGGTGCATCCACAATTTTAAACAGCTTTCTGCAAATAATTTCTTGTGACTTTTCAATATCAGCTTCTGGTGGCAAAGTAATGGACATTATGTTTTTAAAATTGGAGTAAAGAATTATACTAGAACATATTGTTCATCAGAATGAGCCAATGCCAAATTTGTATTTAGTGACTGTACCAAAGCTGATAAATTTTGTTTTTGATTCAACTCATTTAAACTTGTGGGCCACTCTAGGAACACTTTGACCCTCAGCCAGCTAATAAGAAAATTCACTTTGGCCCATCCCAGGTGGCAAGGGCTAAGTCTATGACCACCCCTTCACCCACCTTGGTCAATTCCCAATCTTCTCCTCCCTCACCAGGTACTTTTTTCTGTTAAAAGAAAACATTAATGGTCTCTGGCACTGTGCTAGGTGTTTAGGTTTATTGTATCCTTATCCCTTGTCCCAATCTGTCCAAGTTGGCAACTTCACCTCCCCTCCTCTACTAATTAACACAGGTGTTCCCCAAGGCTCGGTACTGAGACCAATACTGTTATCCATTCTCCTGAATGATCTACCTGATGCCTGCTCATCTGCTAGTTTTCACATGTACATGGATGACACTGTGTTATTCTTTTCCAGAAGCTCTACTTCTGAGGTGTCTACCAGTCTACATCTGGACTTTGACAATGTCCAGCGCTGGTTTAGCACTAACTAACTCTCTATGAATGTCAAAAAAATGGTCTCTATGACCGTTGGCACCAGACAAAAGCTGTATATCTTGGACTCCACCCCCACCTTTCATACCCTATCTAGTACCACCCTGGACAACGTCCAATCATTTAAGTACCTTGGGCAGTGGCTAGACAAGAATCTTGACTTTGGGGTACATGTTGATGCCATACACAAAAAACTACTCCCTATGCTTGGTGCTCTGTACAAACACTGCAGTTGCCTGCCCATACAAGCCAGGTATGAAATTGTCCAAAAGATGATTCTCCCAGTCTTTGACTTCAGGGACATTGTCTACAATTCTGCCCCTAAGACCACCCTATCCAGACTGGACATTCTCTTCAATTCCTTCTGCAGCTGTATACTTGGCTGCCCTCCTCTAACCCACCACTGCAATCTCTATGCTTATCTCTCCTTCCCATCCCTCGCTGCCAGATGCCTGTCTCACACCTCAAATCTAGTAGGGAAGTACTAGCTCAGCTCTCTGCCACGTTACTTGTCCCCCCTCTTCTCTATCCCTCCCCCTTCCTGCTACTCCCTCCAGTCTTCTGTGCACAGAACGCTTGCCCTGTAACCTTGGCATACTTCATCTGGTTGTGCTGCCTTCTAGTACGAATTCCATAATTTCTAAATCTCCCTCCTCCTGATAGTCATGCTGCCCAATCTCACCATTCCCTTGCTTTCCTCCTTCGCAGACACACTGTTCACTGCTGCAACTGCAATTAAAGCTGCACTGTCAGTGTTTACCCACCGTTTTTCACACGGTCGTTTTGTTTGAATAAAGTTTAAGTAGCAGAACTTGCTGATTGCATAGTATCTGTATCAGTTGTCCTTCCTTTGAATTGTGTCTTATTTGCTTCATTTTGCCCATTTATGTAATTTCGTTCGGCCCGCTGACAAGTCTCCCATTCTCTGTTGCCACCCATCACGCAGTGGCTTCACACTCAAACGCTTTTGCCGTATATAAGCACGTCGATGACTGCTTTTCTCACCTGTGCTCAGGCATTCCATCTCAGTTACTGTTCCGGTGCTCAATCCATCTCTGACTACCTAAGGTTCCTGCTGAAACTGTCTGTAAGGTGAGTTCTGAGTACACGAGCCATCACTGTTTTTATTGATTGCCTTTTTTTTATTTTTCTTTCTTCCCTTTTTTTTTTAGGCACATTTTGGCAGTGGGAAAAAGTAGCATTTCTATTCCGGGCAGTGTCATCTTCCATTCTGTGAAATTGTTTTTGTCGCTATATCACCGGGTCGCTGTCATAATGTTGCCAATGCTGCTGGCGACATTATGACCGCTGCCTCTGTAATACCATTATCGAGTTTCTCCCAAAAATAGCAGCTTCCCAATAAATAGTATGTCACAGCTGACAAAAAGGAGAAATTACGGGTGAGCCCATTTCAGCACTTTTCAGCTCAGCACATGTCAATTCGGCGTTTACATTCTAGCGCTGTTCAACTCAGCGTTGTCTTATTACAGTACTTCCCATTTCAGCATTCAGAAATCCCCCTTCAGTTCCATTTTTTTTTTGTGTTACAGCATTTTTATCCAGCTTATACATTTTTTTAGAAACAGCATCTAAAAAGAAATACAAAACCAAATCCCTCCAAGAGCTAGTCAGCTGTCCTAGTACCAGCATTGTACTCACTGGTAATAGCTGCAATTCTAACGTTCAAGATCACATATTTGCGATTTCTCCTTACAACAACATGACCTTGCATAAGCTGTAATTGAAAGCATGCGAAGCAAGAACCAGGTAAATAATTTGTAAATAAATTTATGTTTTATTTCACGATGGAAAAATGTAACAGAAAGACTTTGTATAAAGTGCTTGGTTAATAAGAAGGTAACAGCATTAATTCTTCCAGCATTCTGCCATTACGTTTTCACTACTGACAAGAGCGAGTTGTGACATGTTAAATAAGGTCACCAGCATGTCTTGTGGATGTTAGTTACCTTATTTAGCATATACATGCTTTACTGTCCATCAATATGCATACATGTATTAATTAAATTAAAAAGAATATACAAAATGTATTTATAAATATATAACAGAATGAATAGTATGCTTGAGAAACATCCTTAGAGAAATTCATGGATCCTTCCTCGATGGAGGTCATCTTTCCATCAGGGACTTGGTGTCTTGTAGCCCATTCTCAAAATGCATATTAAGAGCAATTCTAAGCACTGAAATGAGACACCTTTCACGAATCTAGCGCTGAAATGAACGGGGCCATATTCAGACTGCGCTGTAATAAGACGGTGCTGGAATGAAAGCGCTGTAATGACCAGCTGAAATGAAAAGCGCTGAACTGAGTCACACCTGAATTAATGCTGTTACCTTCTTATCAACCAAGCACTTTATACAATGTCTTTCTGTAACGTTTTTCCATCGTGAAATAAAACATAAATTTATTTACATATTGTTTACTTGGTTCTTGCTTCGCATGCTTTCAATTACAGCTTATGCAAGGTCATGTTGCTGTCTTGCAGTACATCATGTCTATAATCTATTCCTCCGCCTGTGCCTTGTGACTAGTAGACATTCCTGAAACCACCATTTGGTAAACCCCCCCCAGCAAGTCTGCCTTATTTTCCAAAAGTGATATGTACTTTCGTTAAAAGTCAAACGTCCCTTACAGGTGTTTTGTTCAACACTATTCCAAAATACACATTCTCTCTCTCTCTCTCTCTCTCTCTCTCTCTCTCTCTCTCTCTCTCTCTCTCTCTATCTCTATCTCTCTCTCTCTCTCTCTCTCTCTCTCTCTCCTTCTCCTCATTTTGACCAGGGGTGCTCAAGGATCCATTAGCACACACTGTATGCTAGGTAATAGATGAACAAAACACCTGTAAAGGACATTTGACTTTTAACGACAGTACATATCACTTTAGGAAAATAAGGCAGACTTTCTGGGGGGGGGGGGATTTACCAAACGGCGGTTTCAGGGATCGGCAAGCGCACCTACGGGAGCATAAACAACAGCTATACACTTGCACCTGGTCAGAAGGTCACCGATCAGGGCTTGTTAGCACAAGCAGCGACATTTACAGTAATCCCAATACAAGCTCCTGGAAGTGTTTACACAAGATGAATGGATAAGCACAGTATAAGCCGTAAATCCTCTGAAACCCTTGCCAGTGTTTACCAAGGGATTTCATGCAAATTAAAAACTTATGTTTGGTAACAAGAGGGGGGAATAGAAACCTGAACTACTTCACTTCCCCCTAGGGCTCCTAGCGTCAATAGGATATTTACCTTTTAAACCAGATTAAGATTTAATAAATGGCAAGTATTTTATTGGGCTTACTGACATCATGAATTAGAGTAAGGAGCTCACCCGACACTCCTGAAAAAAGATCAATAAACAAATGTTCAACTGAGCCGGCAGGGCTGTATAAAGGGGTGATATCAGTAGTTAACATAGTCCACTTCCTGTATATAAAGAATTAATCTCAACTGGGGAAAAGCAGAGAAATGAAGCAGTATGGCCTTGGATGGGGCTAGGATTGGACTGTGGTGCAAGGACCAACCTGAAAGGGTAGTATAGGGGCTCACCTGAAAAATAGCTGGGGCCAGCTATTGGCACACTTGTATCAGTATACCTCTTTAAATCGGTACACTAACCCTGTGTTTTTGCCAGTTATATTGACTTCAAGTTACCCCCAACATTCCAATTAATTATATGAATATATGAAAATATGTTCAGTGTTTTCAAGGTGAGGAGGGGTAGGCATGAGGAGTGCCCTCCAGGGACTGTCTAGGTAGCCAGGTGCACCAGTCTAACAATGCATGGGGACCATTTCTAGAGATGGATAGGTGCAGGATGACTGCAGCACAGAAAAAATTAAGGTTTGATACCCCATGGACTGGAACACTTAGTGTATCAATTATTAATGTTCATCAAACTTTTCACTTTAAAATCAAACACACACACGCACGCACGCACACACACACACACACACACACACTACAGAATGTGTGTTGTACCCTTCAGGATGACTGATAGTATTACAAAGCCCATACTTCATATTAGAGATCTGTTGAACTCAGTAATGCCTAATGTTCACTTGAAGAGCCATATTCAAAGTTGTGCTTTAACACCAGGGTGGTACAAATGATTTATAGAATGGGCTACAGTGGGGGTAGCTATATACAATATTGATATTAATGTGCTGTAATCAAATAGCAGTAATTGTTTGTATGAGTTGCTTGCACTGAAACAATTTATTCTGTCTTATTTTGGTTGGGAGGACATGACCTTTATAACACCCATGTGACTTTGGCTTTCCACGCTTTCCATGCAAGAGTTATGGTTCTCCTGTCCACACAGCTGGGGAAAAGGAAGGAATTACATGGCAGGGCATAGGTTGATTCAAAAATACAGCACACAGTACATTGGGTGTGTTGGAAGACATGAGGCAAAGTTGGGGGGCCTTCAACCACACAGGAAGTGTGGTTACTGAAGCGTACTGCACATCCTGAAGTGATTTCTTCTACCTTGAATCTGCACAGAAAGCTGAAACATGTTTTAAAGGAGACAGTAAATTATTTTTACATAGGTAACTGCCCTTCCAGCTTCCTTTCTATGCCAGTTATGTATTCTGATATGCTTTGATTTTTTTGATAAATAAATAATCTAGCTGTGGGCTTCCCTCAGATCTATGCTACTGCTCTTTCTTTTCATATATCTAAGACATTCAGTGGCATCAAGAAATTCAATTCCATGCTGTTCATCTGAATGTCCTGGAGAGGTGTTATTGATGTCATGGAATGTTCAGGTAGTATGAAAAGAGACAGCAGAAACTGTTGAGAGGGATTCAGGGTAGTTAAAAGGGCAACAAAAGTAGATTATTAATTTACCCCAAAAAAGGTAAAAAACATTTCATAATACTGGGTAGACAATAAAAGAAGAACTGGGGGGGGGTGTCGAGGTGTAATAACTGTTTCCTATCACCTTTAAGTATGGTTATTGCACTGCAGCCCATTACGTTTCTGAGTACACTCATCATACTCATTAAAATAAATTCCACTCAATGAAGAGTATTATTTTGCATTCTGATATATTTACTGCAAAATTATTATGTTAGTTTCACACTAGACATATAAGTGGAAAGTGATTTTCACAGATATTGAGTCATATGACCAAATATGTCGGCTGACCTTGACCAGCAGATTCACAATTTGGAAATCCTTACCACCCCCAGCCCACCATACCTATCAACCTCACAGTCATCCTCCCCCAATCTTCCCTTCCCAACTATTCCACTGCTCTTCTCCTTTGCAGTCACACTGTTCTCTGCTGCAACAGCAATTATTCCCTTATCATCCCCCCTTGCCATCCCCTAGCCCACCTTGCCTATTGACTGCCCACTCTCCCCTTCCTAAGCCCACCTCTACCTAATGTCCCCTTGCTGACCTCCCTTCTTTGCCCTTTCTCAGCCCACCTTTACCCATCTACCCCCAATTGTCCTCCCAAGTATGCCCCTCCCTCCACCTTCTGTCTAACCCTTGCTACTTCTCCCCCTCACTTTCTTGCTCTCCAATAATGTGCTGGCTCCCAGTCCCCTTGCAAGATTCTCAGCATCCTGGTGGAGAGTAGGTGCTGGCTGCCTTTTCTCCCATTCTCCACACATCCTCCATCCCCCTCTCCCACCCTGCTGGTTTTACCATCTACCTTCTGTCTCTCCCTTACTACTTCTCCCCTTCAATCTCTTTCTCTCCAATCTCACCAGCTCCTAGTCCCCTCACAGGGTTCTCAGCATCCTGGTGGGGAACAGGTTTTGACTGCCTTCCTCCCATTCACCACCTTCCACCTTTTGTCTCACCGTTGTTACTTCTCCCCCTCAATCTCTTTCTCTCCAATAAGATGCCAGCTCCCAGTCCCCCCATTGGGTTCTCAGCATCATGGTGGGGAGTAGGTTTTGACTGCCTTTTCTCCCATTCTCCACACGTCCTCCTACCCCCTCCCCCACCTTGCTGGTTTTACTGTCTTATTACGCCTCAATATAGCAATTGTTCCCTTTACTCCTTCTCCCCCTGCCTCCAATACTCTTATTTAGCACTTGTGTGGCATATGCCATGTACCTGGCAACCTGTCTTCATTATCATGTTCTCAGACTGTATTTGTTCTGACTTGTCTTGCACTGTATTTGATTGGACACTATGTTCTATGTTGATTTTTGGCTACCTGTTCACATTATTGTGTTTCTAGCATTGTATTTGTATTGACCTGTTTTTGCATTGTATTTGATTTGCACACTATGTTCTTTGTTGATTTTTGTTCTCCTCCTTATGTAACCCCTCCCCCAGGATGATTCTGGAAATGAGCTGTTTACAGTTTATGTTGTCTTTCCTGGTGAAACTTTTCTAAATAAAAAATAAAATAAATATTAATTGTCTTAATTCCCTGGTAGTCGCATACAGGAAATTGGAATCAGACTTTCAAATGTACAAAAACTCCTGTTGTAACTCTATACCCAATCTTCTCCTAATTCAAAACTTGTATCCCGCCCAAAAAATTCCAGTGCCATTGGGTTTCCGTAGTTGCTTTTATTTCCATTTCAAATTTTCATTAATTTTTAAAGTGCCACCAAATCAAAGTATTCTATAATGGCCTGCTAATATAATGCTATATCAATATAGTAACTGTTTTTATTTAATATGCATAAATGTGTTTAATATTTTCAAATGGAACCAAACTGCTATCAATTTTTTGGTTTTAAGTAATATGTATGGATTTCTGTTTTATATTTTCAAGTGGAACCAACCTGCTATAGATTTTTTGTGAAGTCTGGACTCATCCTGTAGAGTCTCCTCTTACATGTTCTCCTGTATCGAAATGTGTGTGGTTAAAAGTTTTCTTTTAGGGAAAAGAAGTAAAAGTATATGAAACTGATGCCACTCTGTAAAATAGTAGAAATAGCTGATGAGAAACAAAAAAATCTTCTCACTGTTTATGTTTTAGTGAACTTCTGGAATACTTAAATAGACTTCATGTAGCTTTTGTATTCTGTGGTGACACAAATAAAACAGATACCAGTAATCAATATCACTAACTGGTTATTCTTGTGACTTTTTATGCTTAAAAGCTCAATAGCATACCAGATCTCTAGTGCACCCAGTGTGCATCTTATCCTTTCTCTATAGATCCTTTCTGGAGGAGCGAGTGACACCTTACACTGAAACAATTAATTTAAATTCTAACTTGCCTCCGCCATGCATAGAGACACCATCTTGGCATGCTGAGCTTCTTCAAGATTGTGGGAAAGGGCTGGGCAGCTTATCGCACCAGTGTGTGGCTACATGATGTCGTCAGATACTATGTGATTTGCTGTGCTGCCCAGTCACTAAAGAAACTGTAATGCCTCAGAAACTGAGGTGGTGCTTGGAGAAGTGCATATGTGGTCCACCCTGCACATATGTAATAAACTCTGAAATACATAAACTAATTGGGGGACCTAAAGACTAATATAAAGAACAATAAAGCTGAACTGAATGAAATACTCTAAATCTGATCTCCCACTGATAAAAAACACTTTTTTTTTTGCTAGTATTTAATACTAGAATAGAAACTGAAACTATAAATGAATGGGAGTGGGAGTGGGGAAGTGGGAATGTTTTATCAAAATCAAAAAATGTATTCAAGATTATTCTATTAGTAAATTTAGTTAACACTGGACACTATGGAATATAGAGGATTGTGTATGAGCAATCATACACAACAAGGATGTTTTTCAGTTGAGAGGTTTCCATGGCAACAGGAGACCTTGCAAGCAAAGCTCAAGAGGTCTCATTACCATGGAAACCTCGAGATTTAAAAACATGCATGTTGTGTACAATTGCACAAACATATACTTTTATAATGTATGGGCAATCATAAATTAATGATTTTGCCTTTACTGTTCCATTTTTTTTAGCACTGGTTTCCTCTGGGGCCAGCACTCACCACCACGGCCATTTCATGAAGAGCAGAAGTTTATATACCGCACATCTGCAAACATATTCGAAGTTGTTGTGCTGCAGTAGCTATGAATCTAGTGCAGCACAACAAACTAGGTGAGTAGCAACTGCAGCACAGCAACGTTGTAGGTATGGATTTCTACCCAGAAAAATGTTCTACCATACACTATAATTCTGTTTTAAAGACGGGCAAGAATTTATTTGTTGGTTTAGTTTCCATGAGTTTCTGTCTTGGTATTGTTTGCTTTTTGATAATAAACCTGCTTTTTGTTTTGCTTTTTTTAATATTTGTTTCTTGTAAACCCTTTCCATGAATCTTGTTGAGTGTTGCTCTTTCTTGTTCTGGTAGTCTTGTGGTGTTCCACTCTTCCTTTTTATTGAGTTTGTCATGCAAGCATAGACAAACTCATTGAAATGAGAGTTGTTATACGGGGTGTGAGGGGGTGTGTCCACTGGAGAGCTCAGTTCCAAGGGGCAGGTCAGCGGCAAGCGAATCAGTAGGCAGGCAGGAGATGACTCACTTTGTTTTTGGGGTAGAGTTGGCAAACTTTTCAAAAGACAGAGCCCAACTAATAGTGGCACGGCTCGGTCCTTTGATGTGTAAAGACCTGCATTACATTGACTTTCTGGTTGCACATTCACACTGCCGTAGTGCTTACAGTGTGAATGCGCTGAGCCTGCCCTCTGCTCCTGTCAGCCCTGCATTCCCATTCGAGCCCCCCACCAGCAAATCACTCCCTCCCACTTCCTCCCACAGCTGCTATCCTCACCACACCCTCATTCTGTTTGAGGCCCCCCACCAGCAAATCAGTCCCTCCCTCTCCCTCCTACTGCTGTCCTCCCCACACCCTTGTTCTGTTTGAGGCCCCCCAACACACACACACAGCAAATCCCTCCCTCTCCAGCCCACTGCTGCTGTCTTCCTCACACCCTCTGTTCCCCATCCCCCTGGACACTGGGGAGCACACTCCCAGTGTCCATAAATGTTCACATCCTTTCCTATAAAAAAAAAGAAAACTGTCCCCAGTGTCTTTATTTCTTTAAACCTGAAAAATAAATGGTCCATCATTATCTCCCCATCCTCATCCCCCATCCTGACCCTCCAACTGCACACCCACCTCTCCGCACCCCTCCTCCCTTACCCATACTGACCTCCAGAGGTCAGGAACAACGATCTTCTGTGGACCTAGACACATCTACACTATTCAAAGCTGACCGCCAAAGTGAAGATTTCAAGGTAATCTGTATAATGGGAATCAATGGGGGGGTTCAACTTAGGTTGATTTCTCAGCCATTTTTGGGAATTTTGGTCCCAAATGTTCCAGATGTGGTTCTTGGGACTCCATCTCCTGTACACTGTCACTGTTATTTTGTTACTCGTCCCAAAAGGTGATTTCATGGTTACTATGCAGAATCACCTTTCAGGACTCATTAATGAAATGACAGTGCCACCGGTCATGAGGTAGGGTCCCAAAAAGTCCATGTTGCAAATTTGGTGAAAAAATTCCAAAAGATGACTATGTTATGAGCGTGTGTTGTGCAGTTTCTACACACGCGCCTGACTTTGACAGATTTTAATATTTTCACTCCAGATTTTCAACATTGCCATTATTTCACACCTCCTTATGAAGAGTATAGCTGTCATTTTTCATATCCTGCCTGAAACATGTTTTCACACCTGTGGTGCAAAATGGCATGGTGGCTCTGCGGAATCATCTTTTGGGATGAGTGAACGAAATGACACTGGCACTTTTCATGAGGTGGGGTCATAAGAATGCTACATTGAAAATTTGGTGTGAAAATATTAACAAATAAAGTTACAAGCATGCACTTAAATTAACAAGTGCAGGCTCGTACCTTTGGTACTTTTCCATATTTTGACCCCAAATTTTTATCATAGCCATCTCTTCACTGCACCTCTTGAATGTGACAGCTTTCATTTTCAAAATCATGGGCAAAATGTTTTTTTGCAGCCTGAAAGGTGATTTCTCAGCCACTGCATGAAAGTAACTTTCAAACAGGAGTTGAAATTGTACTCTTCCTTTCTTTATGGGGTGGCATAATAAGATGGCTATGTTGAAAATGTGGCATAAAAATATTGAAAAACAATGAAGTTATGAACCTGTGTTGAAATTTGCCAACACCGTCTTATAGCCCCCCCCCCCAAATGGCACCAGTGCACACGACAAGCTTTTGGCATTGACAAATGCTTGTTCTTTGATACTGGTTGTGTGGAATGCAAGGGACAGATTTTTTCAATGAAATTTGCCCCCAGGGTGGCCCTGCCGCCAAGCTAGGGCTTTAACCTCTGCAGCTAAAGAGCTGAGCTTCACTAATGTGCCAGCTTAGTGGCATAGTAGAAAGGCAAGACAGTTTTATTTACAGAGCACACTTTTCCAAAGGCTCAGGGCACTTCACAATAAATACCCTAGTAAAACTTCAAAACAATTAATTTGTTTTGCAGTCTGATCAACAAGAGACTGTGGGCTCAATTCTCAAAACTCAGCACAAGCCTTGCCAAAGGCATCTTGCATCAATCCCCCGTGTACCATGGACCCTGCACCTGATTCTCTATTGGGCATTGTCCCGGTGCAAAGTCCTGTGGCTTGCGGCAACCTTAGCAGTGCACCAAACAGAGGGTGTGCCTGGACAGTCTGCCACAAACCTGAGGCAATGTGTAGAAATGTGCATAGGCACACCCAGTCTAGCAACCCCCAGGCCCCAATCATATTTAATAATAAATAAAATAACCCTGGTGGTATAGTGGCCCCCCTCCCCAATCCCTGATCATTGTTAAAATGAAAAATATGTAGCTCCTTTTCCTGGTAGTCTAGTGGCCCCCCCTCTGCCGATCCCCAACCATTGTTAAAATGAAAAATATTTAGTCCCCTTTCCCTGGTAGTCTAGTGGCCCCCCTCCCCAATTCCCGATCATTCTTAACATGAGAAACATTTAGCCTCTTTCTCTGGTAGTGTAGTGGCTCCCCCTCCCTGATTTGCAGTCATTGTTAAAATTAAAAATATTTAACCCCTTTTCCCTGGTAGTGTGGTGGCTCTCCTGTCCGATCATTGTTAAAATGAAAAATAATTAACCCCATTTCCCTGGTAGTCATGTGGACCCCCCACCCAGCAGTGCCCTATTACCACTCTCCCCCCAACCCATAATGGAGCTGGTGACTGGCACAGCCCACCACTCACCACCATGGCCAGCCACTAACTGAACTATGAATTAGCACCTACTGTATATAGTATGCACTCAGTGAGCTTTCAGTCACTGAGTGCTTATTATATACAGTACACGCTCATTCAGAGCTCAATCGGTGGCTGCATGTTTGTTTGTTTGTTTAAAATTTATTTTTATACAGGTTAATCTGATTGGAGGGGAATCCCTATTTACAACAGATACCTGTGGCATTTGCAATAGACATGTGGTTGCATGTGGTAGTGAGCAGTGGCCTGTGAAAGTCGCCAGCTTGGTTATGGGATTGGGGGAGAGCGGGGTGGTAGGGCACTGCCATGTGGTGAATGGGGGATCCACTAGACCACCAGGTGTTATATTATACATTAATTTGGGGGACATCAGGATCAGGAAGGGGAGGGACCATTAGACTACCAGAGAAAAGGGTCTAATTTATTTTTATTTTAACAAAGATCAGGGATCGGGGGTAGAGATGGGCGAAGTGGTCCCAAGTCACTCTACTAAGGGGAGCGTGGAGTGAAAGAAAATTTGCGGAGTGCTCTGCAACACGAAGTGGAGTACTTTGCTTTATTAATGGATAACGCGAAGTCCATTGAAAACAATGACTTTGCGTTACTCCACCTTCCCAAACCACTACTCCACTAATTCTTAAGGTGAAGTACATTGAAAACAATGTACTTCGCCTTACTTTGCCTTGTTTTTAAGCTCCAAAGGTGAATTTTGCAGTGATTCATGGGATTTCAGGTCACATGGGCTCTAGATTGTTCTGCACAGCCTCAGTTTGGGGTAGTGTGTGTAGGAAGCTGTAGGAGACAATCTGGTCTGAGAGCTCTTTGTGATTCAAACCTTCTAAAAGCTGTTAAGAAAGCCTTTTTGAATCATTTCTTTTTGCTGAAACTTTAGTTCATCGATTATAGGAAACCCTCCTGTGCTCATATCGTCAAGCGTTTATTGTTTGTGTGTGTATTTTGAATGTTAATGTACAACATTCAGTCTGTGTACTGAGAGACAGTGGAAGTGTGCTTTGGGGGAAGGGTGTATCTGTGGTGTAGGTAGATTAACTTGGAGAAAAAGACAGTGTTTTCTGTTTTGGTGATATTTTTCTTGTATAACGGTGTTAATGTACACACAGTAATATTTTCAATAATTCTTGCCATTTTTTTGCTGATTGTTGTGGTGCAGCAGTGCATAATTTTAGTTTGTTTAAAATATGTGGTTATATTAGTGAAGTTTTCAATTTGCTAAGCATTACTTAGTATGTGTGTGAGCATGTGTGTGACGTATGCCATCAAATCAGACACCTTTTATTGTGCCACATAATTTCAGCAATGTGAACCAGCTATCCACTGCAGCTGTGTAATTTTTTGTACATCTTTGTGGTATCTTTACTGGTATTCATACTAGTGACTCTTACTGCAGCAGTGCAGTACAATGTCCCCCCGCGGCCTGCCCCAACAGGCAAAGATATTCTTTTCCAGATTTGAATTTCTGATGGTGAGCACTGGTTAGGTGTTGTGCCTTTGCATCTGCATCTCTTCAGTGTGCAGCGCAATCTTAATCTGTCTGTACATTTATATCTCTTTAGGGCCCAATCTCCATCTCTAACTTAAGTCACAGTTGTTTCTTTGGCTTCCCTTCAGAGTACTGGACAGGTGTGGTGCATAATTCAGCATGAACATTGTACTCATTAATATGCGTTTTTAAGTCAGGACCATCATCAGGAGTCACTCGTGATACAAATCACATTCTTCATCATCACGGTCACAAATTACGATTTACGATCACGTCATGAATTCACAACAGTAATGTTTTTTACTAGTTACTTGGATGTATTGTAAGCCTGTTTTGTAGTATCTCTCCATGCTTCACCATCCCACCATTGAACTCATGAGTGTTTTTAAGTCAGGGAGTTTTGTGCCACACCTCATCATGGCCCAGGAAAGTACAGCTGTAGGCATTTGCGTTTCTTTATCATCACGGTCACAAATGCAGTCACAAATCACAATTTACGATTACATCATGAATCACAACATTGATATTTTTACTAGTTACTTGGATGTATTGTAAGCTTGTTTTGTAGTATGTCTCCAGGCTTCACCACCCCACCATTGTACTCATTAATAAGTGTTTTTAAGTCAGGGAGTTGGACAGTGTCTGCAGTACATACATAGACTGGAAAGAAAACTGCACCCATGCAGTTTAGCACAATATACTTCCACTGCTCAGAATACATATGGAAGACAACAAAAAAAGGGCATAATTGCATACAAGGATCAGGGGTGGTGAAGGAATACATTTTATAACACAGCAAGGAAGATGTGGGGGTGGGGGGGCACATGGTGTGAGGAAAAAAAAACTAATGTGGGATCCCATGGTGATCCAGCAGCAGTTCCAGCATGGACATAATTCACAACTGATGTCCCTCTATGTAAGAAAAATAAAATTTACAGAAAGAACAAATTAAGTAAAACAAGAGTACAGACAGAAAAGGCAAACAAATTTAGCTTTTAAAAAAGCTGTTGGGTCTAAATCAAAGTTTAAATCTCCTCCTCTTTCTGATCTCAAAGTATCAGCAGTCACAAAACACACTCCTCTCTCTCTCTCTCTCCATCTGCACAGGAGAAAGTAAAAGCGTCTGCTTGTATGATTCACTTTCTTCCTGCCTAGCTAAAGTGAATTTGACTTACAGTACTGTAAGCCATGTGATGTGTGAGGGGGGCTGCCAAATCTGAAACACCAAGTGGATCACTTAGAATTATAATGAGGAAGACAAAGTCCATTAAAAACAATGACTTTGCCTTACTTTGCATTGCCATTCTGCCTTAACGTGAAGTGGTAATGACAAGGCAGAGTAAGCACTTGGCATTGCCCACTCTGCATAGCACAGTGCCAACGCGAAGTGCCCACTTAGCGTTCGCTTCGCCGGTGGAATTTAAATTCACAGCATCTGTAATTGGGGGGGATGCCATTAAACTACCAGGGTTTTCTTGTATACATTATTGTCAGGGATGGTGGGGATCAGGGAGGGGGGCCACTATACCACCATGGGGGATTCTATTACTGTACTTTTGGGGACAGCGGAGAGGGGGAACCATGGCACATTGCTGCTACCCAGGTCAACTCCCTTGATGGTGAAGTTTCTAAGTACCCTTAAACCAGGTAGGGTCTGGCTGGTCTAAGGGTACTTAGAAATTCAGGGGATTTGGTAGCCTGCATCTGCTGCAAGCCCCTAGTGTCATGCTGCAGCATAGTGTGTGGTACAGGGGTGGCACAAGGACCATTAGGTGCAGGCTGCAGGTGGTAGGCTCAGCCTGCCTTTGTGAAGTGCTCCCAAGGCATCGTTTGGTGCAAGGGGCACTTTGTGCCAATCATTGGGATGTAAGCCCCCTTGCGCTGCCTTGAGCTTTGAGAATTGGGCCCTCAGTTTTCTTTTGTCAGAATTTCACTGAGGTGGTGACACATGGCATAGAAACACATAAACAGAAACATAGATACTGATGGCAGATAAGGACTGCTTGGCCCACCTAGTCATCCCATTTTCCCTACCTACTGTAACACCACAGACACTACTTGATCTCCGGCATAGCCTTCCCTATCCATTAAGGTTCCCATTTGCCTGTTTCATGCTTTCTTGACTCCCGTTACAGTTTTTGGCCCCACCTCCTCCACTGGGAGGCTGTTCCAGTCATCCACTACTCTTTCTGTGAAGAAGCACTTCTTCACATTTCCTCTAAATCTTCCACCCTCCAGCTTCATTGCATGCCCCTTTGTTCTTGAGCATCTTTTTTTCTGAAAAATTCTCCCCTCCTGTACCTTATTTATACTTGTGAAGTATATGAAAGTCTTTACCATATTCCCTCTTTCCCTCATTTCTTCCAGGGTGTACATATGTGTACTTAGACAAAGGGTAGATTCTAGGCTGTAGAGCTCTTCATTTTTTGAATACATATACTTTAGATTGTATACAATTTAGTGGGTCACAGGGTTTTGCTTGTTATGATGGTTCATATGTATATGAATATTTATTCATATGAAGTGTGTGGCCTATTTTGTATAAACACCTATATCCAGTGTATCTGTTTACATACATAGAGGTATTTCAGTTTACCAATGAGAAGATGGCCTATAGAGGCCCCCTCTATTTTTATATCCATGTATGTCTTATGCACACATATATGTACATATGTATATTTCATATATATAGAGGGATCTTAATATTAATATTACTATTATGGATGTAAATAGGGGATAATTTGTACTGTAATATACTGCATTGGAACTCAGACTTCATGTGTTCCATTTTTATGATTATGATTATATTATGTAAAAATCAAATTTTAGTTTTTTTTCAATATATAGAAACACATGGTTATAAGTTAGTCCTAATTTGTGCACAGTAATACACTTCATATAATCACATATATCTGTTGTAGTTATTGCATTAAGTTTTTCTTCTATTCTTTCTTTTTTAATGGTAATTATATTGTTAAGTGACACTGTTGCTTTAAATCTGTGCCTATATCAGGCTTGTAGTAACACCTGTGGGAATACTTCCTGATGATGCCTTAGAGAAACCAGTCACAGTTTTGTGGGGTTCTGCCTTCTGAACTCCAGCTTGTGTATTTTACATTTGGGTGAGTGCACTTCTATTTTTTGCTGCCAATAAAATGGCTTTAATCAACATAGACTGTTGTGGTCTCGTTTTGTGATGAGTGGTGCTGGACTTTGGGAGTTGTGTGCATATTGAGGTCCTCTAGTCTCTCCTCATAGGGTCTCTGGTGCAGACCCTGCACCATTGTAGTTGCCCTCCCAAGGACCACCCCTATCTTGTCTATGTCCTTCCAGAGACGTAGCCTCCAAAACTGGACACAGTACTCTAGATAAGGTCTCACCAATGATCTATACACTAGTATCACCACCTCCCTCTTTCATTGTGATACCCCCCTCCCATGCATCCTAGCAACCCAACTACCTTGTCACACTACTTGGCCACCTTTGGGTCATCAGATGTGATTACCCCAGATCTCTTTCCTGTTTGGTGGTTATCAGTACCACTCCCCCCATCTTGTATTTCTCCCCTGGGTTTCTGTGCCCCAAGTGCATGACTTTATGCTTTTTCACATTGAAGCTTATTTGCTACACTTTTGACCACTCTTCAAGCTTTCTTAGATCCCTATTTATGTTTTCCACTGCCCACAAGTATCTACCCTATTGCAAATGTTAGTGTCATCTGCAAAGAGGCATACATTCGCTTCTAGTCCCTCTGCAATGTTACTTCAATGTTTTTAGAATAGCAACAAGGAGAGATGGGGTATATAGTGCTTGTGTAACTTGTAGTACTTTCTGTGGCTTTACTCTATTCCCACCCTTGAGTAGTAGGTATGTAGGTAGTAATTTGTAGGCAATAGAAGGTCCATGAGCAAGGGTGAGAAGAGTGCCAGAGAAGGAGGAGGAGGAGAGGCTGGTGGAGGATGAAAAAACACTCCCTAAGCAAGGGAGGTGTGTTAGAGGAGGGCTTATGTACAGGTTGTGGGAGGAGCTATTTCCCCACATTGAACCTCGGGCAAGCCCTCCCATTCAATGTTTGTGGAATAGCAATAAGGAGAGATGGGGTATATAGTGCTTGTGTAACTTGTAGTACTTTTTGTGGCTTTACTCTATTCCCACCCTTGAGTAGTAGGTATGTAGCTAGTAATTTGTAGGGAACAGAAGGCCCAAAAAGATACCTCCTCCAACTCATGGAAAGTATGACCCCCTGACACTGAGGAGAGGAACCCCCCCAACTGGAGAAAACCTCTGAGGACCCATGGCCAGAGGTCTTCCCATCCTCTGGGCATACTAAATGGAGAAGGATCTAGGTTCTAGTAACCATGGCTAAATAGAGGTTGGTGAGTTGCTTGGAGAGATGATAATCTGTTCTCAGTCCATGAATGCCGATCGCATGATGATCCTGAGGTTGAAGAGTAGATCTGTTCTGAACGAGCACTATAATACTAAGTATGAAGTAAATCCAAGTGAAGGAGGACAAATGAAGTCCAAGTTTCCAAGATGATGAATGATGCTTGTCCAACAGAATTGTAATAGGCAGAGGGACCATGATGGATCAATAAGGTACTAAACTGGGAATAATGCAAATGCAATGGTAGAAGAAGTCATTGGTGAATGATCCAACTTGTGAGAGGTTTGAATGTAAGGGTATGGTCTGGAAGCTAGGAACTCAGTATTGAACAAGGAGTCACTAAGGAAACATCCATAGAGTAGAATTTGTAGAAGAGACTTTGAGTGCCCTGGAGATGACGGTTCATTCTTGATCCTAGGATGATGCAGCCTGAATGATGATCCTAAAGATGAAGGGTACATCTTTTCTGTAGGGATGGTAAAATCCTATGTGTAAAGCAGAACCAGTTAAAGAAGGGCTAATGTAGACCATGTTTCTGAAGTGACAAAGGATACATGTCCAAGGGATTGTAGGGGCATGATGAGTCAGGATAGCAAGATTTGATCAATATAAGACCAGACAGTACACTGTGGGAGTTGTGATGATTAGTAAAGTTAAGGGTGACTGCTACAAGTTGTACAAAGTTTGATATTCGAGGCAGTCTAGAGGTAAATAATCAATTAGTGAGCAATAAGTCACTAGGTAAGCATCCCAGAGTAAAATGAGTAGAGGAGATTTTGAGTGCCTGATGAGAGTAATGCCATAAGTGATTAGTAAAGCACTAGAAGAAGATTTGCGCAGCTGTCCAGATGGTAGCCTAATATATATGAGGAATGACGGAAAATTTGGTATAAGGAATAGATGGCTTCTTTGGTCATGATGTTTGTGACTTTATGTTCAAATCCTCTGCTGGTACATTGCCTGAAGTAAGTGTGGGTATTCCTGTGGTGTGATCATTTAGGAGATACACTGAGTGGTTAAGTTTATGGGTAATCCTGATGCTGAAGTACAAGAGAGAAGCTTGGGATGGATGAGAGGAAGAGTCTGTAAGCTGGATTGGTAGTGAGATCGATTAGTGCAAGATGCCATAGGATTTTTGTACTACAGATGATTAATACTGATTGGGATGCAGGGCTGAGTTGGTGAATTTGTCTTGGCTGTTACGTATTGCCAGTTAGAATTCAGGACAGCCAGTTCTTGGTGATAGTCTTTGCTGTAGAGATTAACAAAGGTACTTTGAGAAGAAGAGGCTGAAGGGTCTGCTGGAGAGCGGTTGACCCAGCTGAACGTACTAGGCGAAAAGGTGCAGATAATAGTATAAGGAATAGCAATATCTGGGAGTGAAATCCAGGTCTGGATGATGTAGAATCAGTAATCAGCTAGCTATGGAGATCCCTTGATGAATATTCTGGACAATATCTGTGCAATTCCTAAAACTAGAAATGACTGGTGGTAGGAGCCAAGTGACTTGGTCATCAGAGTCATTGCTGAAATAAGAGGCTGCAGAAGGTAGATGGATGATGTCTATAGATGAAAGGGTTTATCCTGCAATTCCTGGTATCTGTAGTGATACTGATTACAAAGTCTGAGTATAACAGAAGGATTTAAGTCTTTTCCATGTATAAGGATGGCCAATGAGACAAAGCATCCAGGGAAGTCATGGTGATTGGATGGACAGGGATCGAAGGTTATATCCAATAGAGACAGAGGAGATCTTCCTATTGTCCAGGCTATGGGATTCCATTAATGATTACAAAGAACTGAATGGGCAGTATGAGACTTCTATGATAACGTAAGAGTCTATTGGGCATGTGAGCCAAGGAATGTTTGCTGGCAGAAGTATTACTCCAGAGTAATGAATTAATGATCGAATGAGTAGTGGAATTGTGCTGTTAGAAGGGCTGGAGTAGAAGTAGGGGATAGATCGTATGGAAAAGCAGATGACTGATTAGGAGTACTGGTCAGAGATAGGCTACAAGGCCCAAAAGAGCCACAACAAACAGTACAAAGCCCCAAGCCAACAAGATGAAGAAGAAAAGGCAGTCAGTTGGAATGGGAAGGACGTCCAGAGTGGAGCCTGAGGAACTGAAGGAGTAAGCAGAGGAAGCCAAGGGCTAGGCAAAGCTGGATAACATCCAGAGCAAGAAGGTACAGGACTAGGTCAGTTCCACAGTGAACAGCAACAAATTGCAGAAAAGCTGAAGCAAGGCATCAGATGATGATCCACAGAAAGGCCGAGGAGCCAAGCCAAGCACCAGGAGCAACAGGAGTCCCACATCAGACAAAGGCTGGAAACAATTAGAAAATGATGGAAGGTGCTGGAGTGATGAAGGACAAGGACCCAAATCTGCGAAAGAAAACAAGTTCATACAGCAGCTGGATGGGGGACCTTCAGCAAGGAAGTCCATGAGGAAGTCAACCTGGAGTGAGAGAGGGATTGAACAAGCCAGCAGGATCCATATGATGAGGGAAATGAGGCCAAAGGGGCTAGAGAATGAATGGCCATGGAAGAACGGGATGGCAAGCAGAGTCAGCCAGAGCAGAAGGTTCCAATGTGTTAAGGGAAGTGGCAAACTAAGAGGATGAAGGCAAACAAGTTGAAGAGGTCCAGGTTCCATGGTCGAAGTCGCAGGCAGAGGGAGGAGGTCCAGGTCCAGAAGGATCGTGGCATCAGGTAGCAGGTGGAGAAAACACATGTGAAGCAGCAGAATGGAAGGACATGGTCCAGATGGGTCATTCAAGGCAAGATGATCCATCTGGATTTGGCTAGGGAATGGAGAACGAGGCAAGAACCTGGTTGAAGAAGTTCTGTTCCTGAATGGAAATGGCAATCCGCATCGGTGTAGATTCAAACAGAGGAGACAGTCCATGTCAAAGTCAGGCTCCTGGCCATGGAAGTTGGCAGATGGGATGAAGAGTCTAGGCTGCAGATGAGATAAGATGGAGAAGCAAGTCGAGCAAAGTCCTGTGCCCAAAGGGAGTGGCAGCCAGATACCAGGCTGAGAACATATAAGATGAAGCAGTAAACTGTAGATTCAGGCAACCATCAGGGATGGCGGATATGGATGGTAGTGATCTGAAGCAGCATAAGTAGCATGATGAGGGTATGCAGAGTGTGACAGTTCCATTCCCGAAGGGAAGTGGCAACTGGCATGAGGTAGAGAAGGTATGGTGTAATTCTGTAGATTGGAGACATAGCTCCCATCCCTGGTAGTCCGGGTGAGCTAACCTGCACTCGATGCTGACAAGCAGAGTCAGAGACAGAGAATGTCGAGCTGGTAAGTAGGAGGTAGTTCCATTCCCAAAGAGAAGCAGCAACAGGTGTGAGATAGAGAAGGTATGGTATGACTCAGTAGAATGTAGACACCGCTCCCATCCCTGATAGTCAGCACAAACAAACCGTCACTCAGTGCTGTCCAGCAGAGTTAGGGATAGAGGATGTCAGGTTGATAAGAAGTAGGAGGTAGTGATTGTAACAGAATCCCATTCCCAGTAGACAGGGGAAGCCTACCTACACTCAGCACCATAGAAGGCGCGAGTTAGGAATGAAGTCCATAGTACTGCTGGTTAGGGGCTGGCTGAAAGTGCAGACCACTGCTGTAGAAGGAGAGTAGAGTAGGACACTGAGTGAGTATCCTGTTGCTGAACTGGTGCAGGGGAGGAAGTGCTAGGGAAGCATGGTTGGTAAATGCAGCTGGGTGTGGCATGCAGCATGGACTGGGGTGTAGAGACTGTCAGAAGTGGCATGCAGATTTCGGGTAGAAGAGAAGGTCCAAAACGGCATTAAGAGGAATCCTGATGTGAGCATCTGAGAAGCTAGGAGCAGCATGAAGACTGAAACACAAGAGAGCTTGGCAGGTGAAGTAAGCACCATTGTGCTGAACGATGAGTTTGGTTAGTGAGTGGGGCCAAATGGAGCTGAATTAGGAAATTCATGAACCTGGGGAAAGAATGCTGGCTGCTGACTGCAAGAACAAATGGCGCTGCAGCACCATGTCAGCTGAGGGAGAGGTGGAGCCAACAGGAGGATGGGGAACAGGAAGAGAGCGTGCAGCTGTAGGGGTGCGTGAGGCAAGTCCAGGGAGAAAAGGGCGAAGGAGATAGTGATGCTCTGAAGGGCCAAGTGGAAGCAGGAACAGATGTCAGCAAAAGCCCAAAAGGAAAGAAATTGGGGGAATGAGCCCAGAAGGGGAGGGGACTGCAAGGCAGGAAACTGCCAGAGGAGAAGCTGCCAGGATGAGGAAACAGGGAGGAA